>CAUJRU010000775.1:0-322545 GCA_963277665.1 Viscum album
AAGAGTAGGAGATGGCACATCACACAGTTTTGTTGATCTATGATTTGTTTGATGACTACATCAGGTAAGTAAATTTAATTTGTCTATAATACATGTATATCTATTAAACTATTCTGATATTTATCTATAAGGAAAATAAAACAATGATAAATAAAAAGCATCATTCTTTATCTTTGACGAGGGAGAGTTTTCTTACAAAATAGTTTTCTGCTTTGTTAATATTGATGGTAAAAATTATTCTATTTAAGATAATTAAATCAATATTTAATTAAGTTTAATTTTCATTTATATTTCATTTTTTGAGTTTTTCTATGGAATCTATCTTTAAGTAAATAAGAGCTTTGGATTTTCGTCCTAATACCATGGTTTGTGACTATAAATCAATTGTTATCAATGGGTACAGATTTGTTATCACTGAACGAGCAAAGAAAATTAGAACACAACATGATGGTTCTTTGGTTTCTACCACAACAAACTATTATTATAATAAATCAGATAGTATACCACTATTTGAAAATGTAGGTTATTATGGAGACATTGAAAAAATAATAATATTGTATTATTACCCTCATGGATGAGTCAGGATGATGAAATCCTAGTGTATTGATTCAATGATGAGGCAGGGAAAATTTAAGGATGATTGTGGATTTTGATTAATTGATATGACTCATACTCTTTCTATCCATGAACCATATTTATTATAATCAATGTAGAACAAGTGTTTTATGCCAAAGACCATCTTTGACCTGCATTTGGTATCATTATTGAAGTAATTCCAAGACATATTATTTGTGATTGTGATGATATAATTGAAACCATATCTACCGCCATTGTAAACAATTCAATTATTTGAATTGCATTTTCTAATTTGGAATTAATCTTTATTCAAACCTAGGAAACCTACATTTACAACTTGGTAAACATTTCAATTCTTTATTGACCATGTATAAAATTAGTGCCTGTAGTGAGTATTTTATTTCAAATATATATATTTAAATAATATGTAATATCATGTGATTAATTTTGTTTTAAACATTTTTTCAGGATCCACCACTTAAGAAAAAATTATTTGATTTGCAGCCTAGTAGTGGTCTCAGTACTCAAGTCTTTGGTATGAGGGGGTGGTTCGAGAGCTAGGCGATCTGATCGGTGTGCCAAATTAGAACCTTCCCTTCTAACTAAAATACCATCTATCGTAAAATTTAATCTCGCTCTGTCATTAGAGACACACGAAATATTTAGGCCTCCCATGTTTTCACCAACCATTACATCTGAGTCCCTCCCTCATCTTTACCATATCTGATGATGATTCCCACTCCCCATCCAGTATTTGACCATCCATATGTGCCATATTATTTTACTTGTACCTCCTTCTCTATAATATTATATATTCCATATTATTTGGCTCCTCCTATACCATAGTCTTTCCCTACAGAGCATACACTAGGACCCAATCCGCCTTTACAGGGTGTTCCATCAGTTTCTATATATCCAACGGCACCCATTGATCAGACTTCTGGAAGAATATTTATAGAACCCTGGAAACTTTTTACACCATTATTTATTTTCATTATAACATGTATTGATAAAATATTTTTTTCTTTCCTAATAGATACATCTACTGATAGGAGCTTGGGAAATGTCATATACACATGAGTGTGGTGTGGAAACACCACAGGCAGTTGATGGGGGGATATAATGAGGGCAATAAAATTATTGAAAAAATAGGGCAGTAATGTTTGAGTTTTTTGAAGATGTTTTCCAAATACACTGACATCATTCCTGTCAATGCACTCTCATGGAGACATTTTCCAACTGAAGGTGAGTAAAATTATTGGGAAGAGATATGGGTAAAAAAATATGTTGTATTTAATGAAATATATTATTTTTGTATTTATATAAATTAATGTTTTGGTGTCAGATTTGGTTTAATTTCCCCAATAGAGACGGCACATGGCCAGCTTGTCTAAAGGATTTAAGTGATCATTAGACAGCTGATAAGCACTAGTTTTATATTTTCTCGCATGCTAGAGTCGAAACATAGTTATAGGTGGTACCTATCATGGATGATTTCATGATAGAATGGTATTGGAATATGATTAGTCATTGGAATACTATCCAGTTTAAGGTATTAATCATATTTGAGGTATTTAAATGAAAATTTTCATGTTTTTCATTAATATTATCTTTTGTATTATTGAATTTTATTTGGGAATCATTTAGAAGAAATATAAAAACAATTGATGCTAAAAAATACATCTGTACATTGGGACATACTACGATGTCATATCCTGAGAGGAAGTAGGTATGAGAGTTGTTTATAATTTTTCTTTAAGCATTGCACTTTCTATTTTTTCATCTATAATTTATTCTATTTCTAAAGTTTTAATATAATTTAAGTTAAGAAATTAATTATTGGTAAGCTATCTTTAATTATGGATTCCGATATTCAATTTCATTTTAGAGGCAAACACTGAATATTGAAGGATGTGTGCCTCGAGCAAAATGGTATTGGTCGAGTATAAGGAAAATAGATGGAAGCACTAATAATGAACCAACTCAAAAATAGATTGAATTTTGTACTTGGTTGATTTAAAATCTTAATATCTATTTTTTAACTTCATAACCGATTTATATTTGTAATATGATTCTTTAGAGGCCCTTGATACCCAGAAACTAGACAATTTGGGGCTAAATGATCACTTACATCAGGTGCTGGGAGATGGGAACCCTGGAAAGAGTTTGCTGCCGACCTAGGAAGAGTATATTCCCGATGAGGTATTGTGCCTCCTCAGGTATGAGTTTTAGTGCCACCAAGTTCTAGTAGGTTAAGGCACAGACATAACAGGCTGAAACCAGGGTCACAGAGACAGCAGAATAATCTGCTAGGGTAAACACTCCATTTATGAAACTTACAGATGTTTTACATCCAACACCTCCACCTGAGTATAGAAAATCTTGTGATGAATATATTTTGTTGATTCATTTTATATATTGTGAACTAGGTGGTAGTTTTAGTGGTGTCCAAGACGATTTCATTCCTAGTGATAACAATGGTGAGGAGGAGGGCGAGGTGGAGGAGGAGGCTGAAGAGGAGGCTGAGGCAGAGGAGGAGGTTGAGGAGGAGTCTGAGGTAGAGGAGGAGGGAGAGGAGGAGTATGAGGGTGAGGGGGAGGGTGTTGCGGAGGGTGGGGATGATGGTGGGAATGATGATGAGGACAAGGATGAGGTTTATGATGATGGTGAGTATAGTGAGGGTTATGAGGGAGACATTGATCCATTACATTTTCGACTAATATTACTGACATTTGATGTTTGATGATCTGTTGTGCTTGAATATATGTGTGGTTACGTAGGTCACACTATCTTTCTTTCTTTATCAATAAATAATAAAACATTACTTTATTATTTTTAGTGACTGGTTATATGTGTGACTGATTCACCCCAACCCCGGACACCCCCACCCCCTTGGATATCCCCCCCACCTCCGAGACACCCCCACCCCCTGGACACCCCCACCCCGAGGGAAACCCCCTGGTTATCCCCCCCCCCCCCCACCGCACCCCCCTGGACACCACCACTATATTGGACTACCCCCCCCCCATACACCCCCACCCCTTGGACACGTCCACCCCCTAGACACCCCCACCCCTAGACATCCCCACCCCCTAGACAACCCCACCCCCTGGACACCCCTCACCCCCATGGACTTACCCACCCTTGTACACCCCGCCACCAACCTAGACCCCCACCCCCCCAGACACCCCCACCCCCTTGGACAGCACCCCCCTCATCCCTCTAGACACCCCCACCCCTTGGACAGCAACCCCCCCCCCCCACCCCCACCCCCTGGACACCCCCCACCCACTAGACACACCCCTCCCAAACACTCCCACCACCTTGGATAGCCCCATAGACACCCCACCCCCACCCCCTGGACACCCCCACCCACTTGGACACCCCCCACCCTAGACAGTCCCCAACCCACCCCCCCCCCCCCCCCCCACAGTGGACACCCCCACCCTGGACACCCCACCACCCCCCTTGGATACCCCCCCCAACTCCCGGACATCCCCCCCCCCCAGACTCCCCAACCCAATTGAACAGCCCCCCCCCCCCCCCCCCGGACACCCCCACCCCAAGACAGGACCACCCCCTTGGACACCCCCACACCCATGGACCCCCCCCCCCTCGGACACCCCCCTCCCACACAAAAATCCTCCACCCCCATGGATATCCCCCACTACTTGGACACCCCCTACCCCCAAGACACCCCCAACCACTTGAACAACCCCCCCCCCCCCCCCCCCCCCGGACAGCCACCCCATCCCTTCCCCACCCCTTGGAACTCCCCCCACCCAAAAACCCCGCAGAAACCCCCCCACCCCCACCCCCCCCCCCGGACAGCCACCCCATCCCTTCCCCACCCCTTGGAACTCCCCCCACCCAAAAAACCTGCGGAAACCCCCCCACCCCCCACCCCCCCCCCCCGGACAGCCACCCCATCCCTTCCCCACCCCTTGGAACTCCCCCCACCCAAAAACCCCGCGGAAACACCCCCACCACCCACCCCCCCCCCCCCCTGTGGCTACCCCCACCCCCCCGGACACCCCACCCCCTTGGACACCCCCCCCTTGGACACCCCCTGGACACCCCCAAATATACTAATTCTATATTTGGTTCTCACTAACTATAAAGTGATGGATTCAAGATTAATTTCCCTAATGGTTGGAATGAATGTAACTATAATCTTGGCGGTTTATAGTTATACCCAAAATAATCAACTCTCAATTTTAATTTTAATTTTTTTTAACCAAAATTTTGAGGGATTTTTGGTATCTTGGCTGCTATAAAAGACAATGGAATAGTAAATTAAATCCTCAGAAAAGTAAGGTAGTATACATAAGTTATTTTTTAGAGTTTTTTCAAAAATCCTTATAGAATATTTTACCCAACTTACGTTTCACATTTTTTTTATTTATCAGTTTTATTCATTCAATTAATTGTTTTTTAATCCATTAATAATGCTTAAAAAATTTCTATAATCACTCTTTAATATAATATTATTCTATTGTTGTATTATATATAAATTTTATCACTTAACTTTTAAATTGATAATCTTGCTCATCTCTTGAAATTTTTTTAATCTTTCAAACACATATATTATGTCATAAGAGTTTTTTATTTCATTTTATTTTTTAATGGATAATTCACCCCCCCCCCCCCTCATTCCTTTTTACCCTGCTACAACTTATATAGAGGACCCACTAATGGAAGGTGGATATTTCATCTTTAATAACTAAATGATACATTTATACATACTTTGATAATTTATAAGTTCAAAATGATTCATCGATTAAGGGACTTACATAAGCATAGAAATAAGATTTTCCAATTTAGAAACCATGCCATTCAGTTTCTCCTAAAGAAAAACATTAAATTTCCCTATGAATTAAATGTTAACAAGATTCCTCCTTGTTACATTCATTAACAAAAACCAATAAATAATATTGTAATCATAAAGTATCATTAATCTGATTCAAATCATAATATAATGAAAAATATTCCTACGATGACATAAATTATGACCCCTTCATTAACAACCTATTACACTTTAGGTTCATCCTATACCACATTCAGTTAATTATTGGTTATATTAAGTTATTTCTTCATATTCCTCATAACCAAATCTCAAGAATTAACTAAACCCACCTCTAATAAAAAATAACATGACCTTATCATTTCATACATAAATATTACACCATTTTAGATAAATATTCTATACATATCACAATAATACATTCCCCAAAACCATAAAGGATTAGTGTGTTTAAAGAATAGATACATAGTAAAATTATTTCATGATTTCAATAACTCTCAAATTATTTTTATCACAAACCAACCTTATTAGACATATTTTATTTAACAACAATCTTTATAACATGTAGAAATTAAAACATAAGAAAGGATAAGACCATATGTTTAGAAAGGGTAAACATGAGAGACATCAATTGAATATATAAGTGAGAATAAGAAATATATAAGGGTATGATATATTGATTATAACTTATGATATTTATACATAATAAAGCATATATCATAAATCATGAGTCATGGCATAAAACATTATTATAACAAATTAAAAGTGTCATAAGAGTGCAGAATCATCCATAATCAATCATGGGTCCTGAAATTATAGCTTAAGAATAAGAACATGTCATAAGGGTATGGGTTTAAAATAATTATAGAAAATAATTTCATTAGTAAAGGATTACTATCAAGACCATCATAACATAGTCAGTAGAGTCCCATAGTAGATTGGGTTCACTTCTCATTTACCTTTCATTAATAGTGGACAAAGTCCCATATTAGATTGAGTTAAATTCTCATTCCATTTGAATTTTATCACAAGGTTTAAATATTTACTCAATTAATTTGAGGGATATATATTTCTAAGAACACCCCTAAAATAATGAAACTCATATATATGTGTTGTATGAGGTCATAAAAACATTCATAATTCCATCATAACTTAATTAATACAAGAGAATGTAATGGGTTTCATGAAAAAATATCATAATACATTTATGTAAATAAAGTGCATGGTGTTAAAATATAATGTTCCTAGTAAATCATAAAAATACATAAATTATATTAACATTGATGAAAAATACATTTATTATTTAAATATAAATAATATTTTATAAAAAGGATATAACATATTTTTATTTTAGTAACATTTAAAAACTAAAAATTTGAAAAAAAAATATGGGAATATGATTTACTTTATTGAATAATAGAAACTTGTAAATGAATATCACAAATAAATAATAGTCATAATGATAATAAAATCCACTCATTCTAAAATTTTAAAAAGTAATTCCTTTCACACTTTTGTAAAATAATAAATATTACCCATAGAAAAAACCTTATAATGATTCCTTCTTAAACCATTTACAAATAAAATATAATATACTTAAAAATTATTTTTCATAATAATTTAATAAAATATATAATAACATTCTCTGAACATTTTAAATAATTTTTTTGGGGAAGAAAAATATTCCATACATAAATAAAAAAATAAGGTATGATTTTTATAAAAACATTATATCACTCTTTTGAGTAATGAAGATGGTGAATATTGAAGGAATACTTGAAGAAAAAAAATTACTAGAGGATAAGAAAATTGATGAGTTTTAAGAGAGATATGAGAGAGAACTATAATATGTTTTCCCAAAATTAAATTTAAACATTAATAATCTCGATTAAAAATGATATTTAAACATTAACCCCTACCTCATGTCCCCACTTGTTTCATAAAAAATCTAAACCTTTATTATAAATTTATATATATTATACATCTAAATCATATATATATTCATAATTATCATTCAAGAAATGACTATTCATAATTTTTAATCAGCCTTGTACTAATAATTCTCAACTAAAATCAGTATTATGTGTATGAACATTTTTTCATGTTTCAGTTTAGTGATTCTAGTCCTTACACCTTGGTGATTGTTTAATAATATCCATAATGTTAATCATGAAAAAATACAGTATTTATTCATTATAAAATCTTTTTATAATAATCCATGTAAGGTGGTGATGAAAAATGAAACAAGTCACTTCATGGAGATAGTAGCTCATATGTAAGCATGAGAAACACTTTTATTTTCCATTATATGGAATGGAGATAGAAAATGGTTATTAAATTAAAATAAAAAAATAAGTATATTAAAGATAGATAGTTCATTATATTAAAATATTTATAGATATTTGGAGGATTTGTAAGATTAAATATACTTGAAAGAACTTTGTAAAGGTGATTATCTCTTTTTTGAGTACCACCCTATGGCATACTCCTTAATCCTTCATATATTAGTCATTTAATGATACCAGGACCTTTAGAAAAAGGGTTGGCAAGTTTGGAATGGATTCCTTTAAGGATTAGTTGATATTTAGATATTAATTTGTGTGAATAATTTTGAATTATAGGTTTCATTTTATAAGGGAAAGTAGTGGAACCCTTGTAAATATTCGATGGTTTTAAAATTATATAAAGTAATTATCATGGGAAAGTGAAAAAAAATAAAAAAAATCAATTATTGGATACGGAAAGTTCATGACCTTAGAACACCTTAAAAGGTGAGGGTTGAATCAGGGTGTGAAATTTTTCATTTAACGTGGGATATCTTCTTTCATTGTTCATAAGAACTTGAAAAACCTTTTTTATTAATCATGTTGTTATTAAACATTCGTAAGAAGAGAGACATCGCAGTATTTTTACGTAGTTCACCACTAAGGGATAGTCCAATGAGAAACACCAAAAATATGTTGGTCATACCTAAATCAGCGAAGATCCACTAGTCATTATAGAGTAAAAATGATAAGATATAGTCCCTCTATGCTAGGAACACTACCTTTATAAGAATTTTATGGATAACACACTTCCTCCCTCAAAACATTTCTATCAAATCTCCATACCTAACTACCTTGTGTGAATTCTTACTCAGTTTTTCAACTTTATGGACACATCATTAAATAAAGAATTTAAGCCTTTGTCCCTTACTAACACAATACTCTTCTTTCACCATAGTCCTGAGTTGATGCACATGAATGCATAGTTTAATTAAACTATATGTTCAACAATACTATTAATGAAGCTCCTAACTTTCATGAAACAACCTTATTATTTCAAATAAATTAACACGTTTTCAAAACCAGACACCTTCATGAAGCATCCAACCTTAAGGAATATCACAACATTTTTAATGCTCATAGAATTCACAGAACACTAAACCTTCTAATAATTTACAACCTTCATGAAACGTTGTTTTATGAAAATCATTAGCATTAGTCAAGTCATTATTAGTCTTTTAATTATGATCAATCTTTAAAAGAATTCCTAATTCATGAACCTCATAGAATTTATAAATTAAGAACAATTAATCCTTTTAAAAAATATATTAATTCATTCAAATGTGGATTGGATTTTTATTTATAGAATTTTATATTTAAAAAGATCATAAACTCCCAGTTTTCATTTCACAATTCCCTTCTATCATGTTCATGTACATCTTTTATTCACAAATCCCCATTTAAATTTTACCTATTCACGAACCTTATTAAAGTCACATAGATTTAACATTAACCAATCAGTAATTCAAAAAGATTCTCATAATCATGAGAACACCATATTTCTATCAAGAATTCATGAAACTCTATACTTTTGATAAAAAAACACATTGTGAAACACAACCTTCAAAAAACCATGTCCTCAATATATTCAGTTAGTTACCTTATTTATGAAGATTTAATCATAGAAATCCTCCATTCACAAAGATTTCTCCATAATACTGAATTTGAGCTCCCAAAATTGGGGAAATAATGGTAAATTGCACCACCTTATTCACTAAATCCAGCTTCATCATAGGATATCTTATCTAGAAAACTACTTAATCAACACTAGTGTGGGTTAGAAAAATATAAAAAAATACTCTACTTGTATCTATGAAAATATTTGGTTCCAATAATCTACCCCTTTGGGATTTTTGAAAATTATAGTTAAATTCAAGAATGTACCATCCTCAACCAACAACTTGGTTGATGTGAAATAACAATCTTATAAATCTAAGTCTATGTGAGTATAGATCATTTCAGAAAACCATAGTGGTAAAAGAGAATTTCATGCCTTGTTCTACCACTACCAACCTATAGATGATAAATTTCATGTATCTCTTCCTTTGTAAATAAATCCAAATAACCTATATTTACAATTTTAGTGATGAAACCCCCCCCCCATAGTATTTTATATCCCCCAGATATCAACATAATATCCACAAACATATTAAAATAGTTGACGAAAATGGGGAGAGTGGCCCAACCATGACCTCCCCATGCACTTGGAGGTGGATGAACATAGATCTTCCACTAATTTTTATCAAACATATGTGATTTAAATGGCTTATTAAGAGTGACATCCACTTGGTCATCAGTTCCAACAACCTCAATTTTAATCACACAGTGTTTGATTTTTCTTTTATGAAGTGATAAATTATATAAATATGTTTTGTATGAGAGAACTGAATTTGATTCTTCATAAGAAAAATCACACTCTTTTTTGTTATAGTGAATAATTGTTTACTATTTCACCCCATAACCAATATAATTTAGTTGTTTCCTCATCCATAATAGTTGAGTGCATGCCTTTATAGAAAATATATACTCTACTTCATCCATACTAAGAGAATTTATTTCCTTTTTTCCCTCAAATAGATTGAACATTTGTTTCAAATGAAGAATCTTACACAACTTTTGGACATTCTATCTACCACATATTCATCCCAATAAGCATCAAAATATGAACATAATTCATTATTTATATCTACTACAATGTATAAACCAAAATTATGAGTACCTTTAATATATCACATGATTTTTTTCAACAACTCCAAAATGATCTTCCATCAGATTACTTTAGAATAAATATAATAATAATGTTGCAAATACAATACCAAGCCATGTTGTAGTTAAGTATAATAAGATTCCAATGATCCTATTGTATAATATTGGATCCATAGATTTCCCATCCTTATACATTCCATGTTTTTTCCAACTAAATTAGGATCTCACTTTGGTTTAGATTCAAGAATATGGAATTTCTTCATCAACTCTCTTGCATATATTTTATAATAGACGAAGGTATAATCCTTATTTGGACCCACCTGCATCCCCAAAAGGTATGTGAGTTCACAAATCATAGACATTTTAAATTCAGATTTCATGTGATCAGAAAATTTTACTATTGATCCCAACCTTCTCTGTAAAAAAAAAATAATGTCATCCACATACATAATCACCATAAATTGTATTTTTGAGAATTCATCACAAAGAGATTATAGTTGACATCTCCTCATTTAAATTAAAGCTTCTACAGATAGAAATCTAGTCGAGAATACCATACTCATGGTGCCTACATTAGGAAATATAGATCCTTATTTAATCTACAAACCTTCTTGTCATAATTTATAATTTAAAATCCTAGTACTCTTTCATTTTATACTCCTTCTTTGAGAAAACCATTTAGGAATGTTTTTTTGACTTCATATGATAAAATTTGTACCCGATTTTAATTTCAATGGAAAGGAACAGTAGAATCCACTCCATTCAAGATATTGGAGAAACTTTTTCTCTAATATTACTACCTTAAATATGTGTATAGTGTTTACACACTAATCTTTACATGTTTCTTATCACATTTCCCTTCTCATAAAATTTGTTTTTAAATATACACATTATTCTAATAAGATTTTGATTTTATAGTATTGTAAAAAGATCTCATGTCAGTTTTTATTCAATATAATCTAGTTATTCATTCATGGCCTTAACCCATGATTCATCATATTATTCATCTTCAAACAAGGTTGGTTCCCCAATTTATAAGAAGGTAGAATGTTCTTCATTCCTCATTCTCCTTATATTTTTAGGTTTGGTCTACTACCCAATGATTTGTATTGATAAATTTATTCTCTTCTATTTGTCCTACTAGGTTCTCATTAAGTTTCTTCAACAATGTTTTCCTCTTATGATCATTTTTTTGAATATTCATTATTTTTTGATCCATGAATGTTTTGTGAACCTTCTGCTATTTCTACATTTGAATCTTCTCCTTGTCCACTTTCCTCTTCATCTTGAATTATATCAAACTATGATCTCATCAATGTATTTATGGTTTTATTCTTAATGATCTTGACATAATTGATTTTAATAATATTTCAAAGAAAATTATTGTAACATTTAATGGTTTTAATATTCATTTAATATAAAATAAATATTCCCTCATATATAGCATCACCATACATTCATTAATTTACTTATTTATTTTGGAAGAAACATTTACATCCAAAAACATGAAAATTATACATACAAGGATTCCTTCCATACCATATCACAATTTTTATCATTCCCTTTCCCATAAAAATCTGTGTTCTATTTTGAGTGTACACCAATACTTTAACATCCCCTTTCCCATAATGATAAAAAACATGACTCTCAATCAGTAAAGTTATATCCATATTGTTCACATATTGAATTCTTCATTAAGCGGCCCCATTTTCTTGGGAGGATATAATTTTGAACACCACATACATTATCACATGTTTTTTAGATATTTTTATAATTCAATGGATGTGTATTATTATTCATATTTAGAACATAGAATATTCATTGTGCTGCCAATTTTGTTCTCAACTCTTTGATGATAGTTCTTAAAGAGACAAAAACATGTAGTTTCCTTTGTATAAAAATCACATACCATATTTTACTATAATCATAAATAAATATAATGATGTTTCTATCTATAGATATCATAGACACATTCAATGGACCATATACTTATGTTTGGATAAGATCAAGTAGATTCAATGCACTTTTTTTCTTCGACCGATATAAACTCTCGACCATCTTTCCCTATATTCATGCATCACATGTATTTTATTAATCATGATTCATATTTGTAATGTCAACAATAATCTTAAATTTTGATATGTATTACTTGATTTGTTTATTAGGTTGACCCAACCTCTAATGTGACATGTTTTTTTCTTCTTATATCGTTAAGAAAAAATAATTATCTTTAATTTCAACCCGGAATAAGTTTTCATCTTTTCTTCATCCCTTAACTAGATAATTACCAATCACTACATAGATAGTTCACCCCTTAGGATTAAATATCACTACCAACCTTAACTCATTGAGTTTACTCACACTTATAAAATTTTTATTCAAATCATCTACGTGGAGAACTTTTGATTTCCTTAACTCGTTATTTTCTTGTTTTGTATTTCCACTACCTTTGATCTTTAAAACACTATCAATTCCAAATATTAATATATTTTTAACCCTTTTCATAAAATTATTTAACAAATATTTATTTCCTATTATGTGGGATGAACATCCACTATTAATAATCTAGGTGTTATTTTTTTGTATCATTGAGGGATATTTCTACAAGATTTAATTTCCTATTTTTCTTCTTTTCCTTCCCAAAGATACATGATTGAGAAGAGGAAGAAGTTGTATATAAATATATATTTTCTATATGAATGGGTTCAACATAATAATACTATTCTTATAGAGGATAATACCAATTTTCAAGGATAATTCCATTTATTTAATGGGTATTGACATTCCTCAGAGTTCTGTATTATATGTTCCTACCTTTCTTCTACCAAAAATGAATAGTTGTATAACAATTGTAAAAATAGTGAAAACAATATCCATATAAATTATTTCTTTTATATGATCAATTATATGTCCTCATTTTCCTTTTTTGACTTCTAGGAAATTACCCATTTAGATAGATCATTTCCTCTAATAGTAATACATGTTATCGACTTGAAAGACACAGAATTTACTTATTAAGGGGAGAAATCTATTCACTTATATTCCTCCACATGAACCCTTCTTTTGTAAAGGTGTTTTACAATAGATCCTCTTATTATATTTGATAATTTTATTCATCTCTCATTTTTTTCATTCCAATATATCTTTTTTTGGACATCATGCACCTTTTTGATATGTTCAACTCTCTGCTTCCCTTTATATTGGATCATCCCATTTCTAGCCTTTGATGTTTCTATATCATAGAGAGTTACACATTTTACCATATATGTAGATCTTGGATAATTCAATTCCTTCTATAATCCATTATAACCACATTTATATTTTTTAACAAATATTCATCTAATACCATTCATAACATTAATTTATTTTTTATTTTCATTAGTATTGATTCAGTTTCTAGTTTAAACCTTAGAGTGACAAATTATTATTCAAGTCCTTAAACTATCTAATCACTTTTCTCCACTCTCTATGAAATTTCATTGATGAATTTTACCTTCTCTTCAATATTGAGTTTAAACTCTCCAACCACTTCCAAGTTTCCAGTAGTTTTTAATTTTTCTAGATATCCTTCTAGTCAATCAATTTATTCTTCAAGATGATCGACATACTCAGATGATAATTTCATCATATCTCACATATTTTAATTTTTCTTTATTTCAATTTCAAGCTCATCAAGAGCACACTCAAGTACCACATTACGATATATAACACCAATAAAATTATTATATTCAACTTTTTTAGGTTCTTCCCATTCAATTTTATCCATGATGGATGCTTTAGGTTTATATATAAATTCAGGTTCTATATCCTCCTAAAAAATGTCAACTTTTTCTTCTTTATAGAAAATCCTCTTTCTCAATAACTTGTTTCCTAATTTGAAGTATCCTTTTTAGGAAACCTATTTGGAGGATTAAAAATGAATTATTATTTACTTTATACATCATAAAATTTACTTATTCATCGAGTGGTAATGATTCCTACATTACCACACAAAAACATGCCTAGGGAAGCTTGCTTCAAATCTCCCTTTTCCTCAAAGAATTTTTGGAAAAAATAGAATGAAATTAATCATCCACATCATTTCAATCATAACTACCTTTGGAAATATCAAAATATTCCATGGATTTGAATTCAATTTCCTTGATTTCTATAATTTTTTTGTCTTCTAGTTTGACTCTTATTACATAAGTCACTAGACTACTTAGTCGATCATCAAGAGAAAGGTTTGAAAAATCTATTTACACAAGGGATGACACTTTTGGATTTTACATAGGTGGAATAATTCTCAATATTTTCTTCAAAATTTATATTTCTTTAATTTATTCACCATGTCCTTGAATTGATCAAACAATTTTAGTAATTTAGTAAAAAAATGTAACTTCATTTTTATCTGGATGTATTTTCAAATCATCAAACTTATTGTGTAAAACAAGGATTTTCCCTACTTCACTTAGTTATAACCTTTGTATAATTTTTTTTTCTCCCACCTAAACTTGGAATAAGTGTAACTCATAAACTTCTAATGGATTTGATCAGATATAGATACAGTAAGAGAAATTTCTACCTTGGAATATGTATCAATCATTTTCTTGTTTTCTCACTCATATAAAAACTTGTTGCATCCCTAATATGACTCCGTTGAGCTATGGAAAAGAGAAATTCCATATTAAGGGATCAAAAATGAGATATCATACTATTCTTCCAAATATGAATGTTTCCTTCATCAAAGAGGGGTTCTCCCCTAACATTCACTAAATTTTCCATGAGAATAATAGAGGGAAGATTTAGCAGCAAAATAACATGTACATTCTGATACCACTAGTAGGACCATAGAAAACATTGAGAGGGGAGTGGTGAATCAGGGTGTCACCTTTTACTTTTATAGTGATGGATCTCATTCCCACATTGATAGGAAATTATAAAACAATCTTGATTTAATTGTGTAGTTATTAAACATTCCTATGTAGAGAGACAACACAGTAATTTTACTTAGTTCATCACTAAGGGATAGTTCAATGAGAGGATGTTGATAGTGTGTCTGAAATACCTTAATCCAATAAACATCAATAGTTATTATAGAGTACAGAATATCAGACACAATCACTCTATTCCAAGCAGACTAAATTTACACTAATTTTGAGGATATCACAATGCCACTATTGAAAAACTTTGATTGACCCCCCCCCCCCCTAGATCACTATCTTGGGTGAATTATTACTCAGTTTAGTGACTTGAAGTTTTCATCAGTAGATTAGTAATTTATGTCTTTGTCTCTTATTATCATGACACACTTCTTGGAATATATTCCAAAATTGATGCACTTGAAAGCACTATTTACTTAAACCATATGTTCAACACTACTATTTGTGAATATTCTAGCCTTCATGAAACCCCCTTAATGTTTCGAATAAATTCAATCTATAAAAAAATGACACACCATTGCAGAGAACCCAACTTTTGTGAATCTAACAACCATCACAATTCTCATAGCCTTTGTATAACATAAAGTCTTTTCCAAAATTTCAGTCTTCACGAAACAACCATTTTTGAAAATCCTTAGCATCAGTCAATACGTAACTAGTCTTTTCATAATACCCATGATCCCAAAGAATTATTGATTCATGAATCTCCCAAACTTTGATAATTCAGAATGATTTATACTTCTATCCAAATCACTTGGTTCTTTAAAATAAGTGGTGGTAACCTATTTAAATAATTTTCCTTTCAAAATAATCTCAAGCTTCTAGTAGTTGTTTTACAAACTACTTATCTTATGTTCATGAATTTATTTTATTTACAAATATTCGGGTAAAATTTTACCCATTCATGATCCTTCTCACAGTCTCACATATTTATCTTTACCCCTTAATTCATTCTAAAATCTTCTTATAGTTGTGAGAACACTATCGTTCCATCATTAATTCTTAAAGATTCATACATTCGTGAAAACCCAACCACTTTGAAACCCGACATTCACAAAACCCTTTATTCACAAAATCATGTATTTACTATATTTATGAAGATTTAATCCTAGATATCCACCTTTCATGAAGCTTTATCCCTCCTTCTAATTTTGAGTTAAAAAAAATTGGAAAACACTAGGAAATTGTGCCATGTTCAACACTGGATCCATCTACATCGTACGTTCCCTTTCATTACAAACTCCTTAATCAACCCTAATAAGGATTGACAAAAAACACAAAAAAACCATACTCAATTTTCAACTATGGAAACCCTTGGTTCCAATAATATTGTATAAATCCAATAAACCAATTATATTTAAATATGTTTTAGTGGTGAAGGAATCCTTATCTCTTATTTTAACCCCCTCATTAACCATTTTAACCCTTACCGTGGTGATAATATTTTTAACATGGAAATGTTTTATTTTTTATAGAAATTAAGTTCACATTATTACCTAATATTTATTATGATGATTCCAAATATGTGATATATTTATAAATATTTAATTCAAATGGGTTTTATATGTTATATATATTATCTAAACAGACAACATGTAAACCCAATTTTTAGAAAAAATCTTTTCTTTAAGCATAAAAATTATTTTATTCTCATTCATTGCATTGTAAAAAAAATACATGAATGGTAATTAATTTTATTGAATAAATTATCAATTTAATTCATTAAAATAATCCTTAAATATTAAAAAATTTAACTTATTAATATAAAAACACATTTCATGAATGAAAACAGTTTTATAAAAAATATTTATTCTTATCTTCAAATAATTTTATCTCCATTTCTAATAATTTGATAAACAATGTAAGAATGATCACTAATGTTTATAAATGTGTAAAGAATATTTTACCATATGTTTAATACAATAATTAAAAGATATAAACCTTTAAATAAAACATATATAAAAATTAATTTTTATAAAAAAATGTTTTTATAAATGAACCATTATACTAAAATTATTTGTCATTTCTCACATATTTAATCAATTTATTTACGAGATTTTATTAATATATATTATTTTATTATATTTTATATTTTAAATAATTATTTATTCACTTAAGTTTGATAGTATGTGCATCACAAGATATTAAACACATCAAATTTATTATAGATAAATATATTCTAAAATCATGGGTTGTCACACTTATATTAATTTATTATAGTTATTAAAATTCCCCAAAGTAACCATGAAAAAACCTTATGGTGGTGAATAAGGGTTTTCCAAAGCTTTAAAATATTTAAATTTTATTTAAAAATATTCACCACCTTTATTCTTTGAAGATCTTTTTGTGGCTAAAACAATAGTGGATCTTTTTTATCTTCCCAATCAGAGAAATTATATATAATATATTATATAAATAAAGAGAGAAGAACACAATGTTTTTTTATATTTTGGTTCCAATGTAAAAATCCTACTCCCTGTTTTCTTCAATTGTTATCCTGGTTCATATATTTTTCACTATTAATTTTCTCATCAATTATAGTAATTAAATAAGTTATCATTATAAACAATTTTTAACAAATAACACATGTGTGTGTTCATCATATTACATAGATGAGCACAAAAATCATCCCATATGTTTCTTGTACTATCATCTCAATAGTATTGAATAACTTTTATCCTATTGATGTTGATCACCAATCAATCCAAGAATGCCTTTCATCCCAAAATCTAATATACATCCTATCAACGTAGAAACTTTTAATGAATTTGTATGTTTAGACACTATGGATTTTGGTTGAAAATGCATAATCAGTGGTCCTTTATTCACATTAGCCTTGAATTGACTCTTCATAATCATTATTTCATTCTCAATGATTCTACGATATGAGTAATCATAAAAATATAATATTTCACCAATTTATTTTTATTCTATTTTTATTCTACGAATTGATCTAATAAAAATATATATCTTAGATTATATTATTCATCAATAAAATATAATCCTTTTTTTCAATAAAATTTTATCCTATTATTATTATTCTTCTATTTGAGAGGTATTCAACTATCTCATCTTCTTCATATTACCTCCAAGACTAGATTTTAATTAAACACAAATAGAATACACATATTCCATAGACCTCTTCTTCTCTTCTCATGAAATTTATATTCTACAGGATGGATCACACATCCTATTAAGATACTTGCATGATGTATTTTCACATTCTCCATCACTTTTTAGGGGTAATTTCTCTATGTATATAAATGGAAATATTATTTGAGATATAATAAATGGAATATAAAAACACCCATTCATAATTTATGAACCTTCTTAACTTTTCATCATAATTTTACATGGGTGTATCCCATGATCTCTTAAACTTTATTTACTAAGGAAAACTCTATAAATACAATTCTTTTATTTTTATCTCACTTTATGCCAACTATAAATATCTCTTTTTTTCTACCAATAGGATCAGTTTTTATTCTTCCTAAAAGTACACCACTTAATTTTTTCAATTTTTAACTCTCTATTGTTTCATAAGAATCATACAACACTCAATTTACAATATGACACACTTCATAGTGACAAGAGTGCTTCATAAAAAAAATTATATAAAATCAAGTTTGAGTTTATAAAACTCATATATCTTCTTAGTAACCTTCTCCATAATTTTTAGAAAGAATAAAAAATAATTTTTTGATATTTAATTCATTGAAGTTGATAGTGATCACTGAAAAAAATAGGTATATATTTCTTTAATAGGAATTGTATTCTTTTTAGGAAACTTAAATCCATGGGATTTCTTCATTTCTTTGATTTCCTTTTTCATAATCTTGAATATAAAAATTCTTGTTTATTTTGATTGAAATTTTTTTTATTTGTTTAAATAATTATTGAAAAATATCTTAGCATTTACATATATTTTGTACACTTTGATCACCAATATTTATTCTAAAATATCCTCATTTAAGAATCGTAGAATGATCGAACAGTGATCTGCTCTGTTATTTTCATTTCATATTTCTATTTTCAAAATATAATTGTGGAGTTTTGATTTGGAAATAATAAAAGTATCATCAATTAATATAATTTTGTTCATAAGTTATATTTTTTGAATTTTTCATGTTTTTCATTGGGTAGAGTTATAAAATTTTTCTTAGTGTGGGTTGAAGTCTACATAGTTGCCTTGTCCTCCATTCATAGAGTTTTTGGAACTATATGGTTCTTAATATAGTTGATTGAATGCTATGAAATCATAGAAACTCTACATACATACTTTATAATCTCTACGTAGGCTCTGATGAACTCTATGAAACACTGGTTGAACTCAATGAAGCTATAGGTCATCTCTATATAGATACACCTTATCCATTTTTCTCATCCATGTGAACTCTATGAAGTTCATATGGATTATTAATTTATCATTTTTCTCACATCATCACAAATTATAAATTATTACATTCTATTCATGTCCACATCCAATCACTTATAGTGTTTCTCAAACACATCAAATCACCTCAGAATAGATTGAAATAATTCAAGGAATTTTTTGAATATTTATAAAACATTATATATCTATTCCAATGTATATATATATATAATAAGTACTCAAGTATAGTATTTAAAGTAGATTTCACAACCATTATCAAACTGTTACCCACTCCGACCATTATCCAACTATAGTCTGATCACTAAAAACAAAATCCTTCTTCATTGATAAACTTGGGATACATTACTCAAAACTTTATTTTTCTTTTCTATAACCCTTTAACTTATTTTAATATTTCTAATGAAACCTATAAAAGTTGTCTAGTACTAATTGAGAACCAATATTTACTCTGCGTTTCACCACATATATTAAATTTTCATAGATAATACCTCTAACTTCAGTACTTTTAATTAACATTCACATCAACTCAATAATTTTTAGATTACATGGGATAATCACAAAGAAGCTTCTTCAACCCTTTCCATTTCTAATGGAATAATCTTTACTCTACTTTAACCGTAAAATGTGTGTGAATAATCATAATGGACAATGGAAGTAATCTCACCCCATCATCCATATTCACCAATATGCACATATTTTTTGTTATTTAAAACAAACACAATTACTAAAACCCTTAGGGTACTTCATTTATTACTTATTCATACTTTATATTTATCATGGTTTTTTATTAGTTTAAATTGGTATATGTTTGTATTGATATAAAATTACATATCATCATTCCTTATTCATGAGTTCATCATTCTAATTATATTCAAATTCAAGGAATAGAAATTAAATAATGTGTTCTAATGTACCATGATTATTCCATTGATGTTTTGGTTATGGTTTACAATGATGAAATTGTCCACACACATGTTTCAGTAGTTTTTTCAATAATATAATGTTATATTATTGAATTATAAATCATTATATATTATTACTCTATAATCATATATGATGAAAATTTTATACCATTGATCATATAAGTTTTTAAATAAACACAAACGTAAATAAGTTATAATCAACATATAAGTATGAATATAATGTGATATTATTATAATGGCATTTTTAAATAAGTATAATGATATTATCTATATTTTATTAAAGTGATAAATAAGAAATAGGAATATGTATAGTGATAAAAAATAGAAATAGTTTAATAATAATATGGTACTTATATTAAAAAGTAGAATATTCCATTAAGAACCTTATATTTTTTAAATTCATTTGGACTAATTATTAAAAACGGGATCTCCAAAACATAAGGGTTGATTGTAATTTGATTGATTGTAATTTGATTGATTGTAATATATATTGGAAGTGAAATATATAAATTTTTGTGGTTTGGAGTGGGTAGAGTAGGGGTACTTTTATATATGAGTTTGAGTTGTATGTTTTCAAATATTTATTCCAAAATCTTTAAGAAATATAGTTTTATATGGAATTTGAATTGAAAATGGACAAACGTTGAGGATTGTTCATTCATTACTCATTTTGAAAAATCTATATGAATGTTTTCTGGGATATTGTATCATTTTACTTGTTATTTTAACGTCTTACATCATTTTTTCATTTACCATAATAAATCACTTATTACCCTGGAAACATAGTATTTGGTTAAAAAATAAATATATCATGATTAACTATTATTGAAATGATAACTACTAATATTAAATATATTTTATCTCATTCAACTTTAGAATGAAATTAAAATTAAAATTAGAATAAAATATCATAACATATAAAACTTTTTTTATAAAAAAAATATTTAAGCATTAAATATATTTATTCATATTTATTACAAATTATTAATCATTCTATTTTGAAAAATCAAATTTTTATATATAAATATATAAAAAAATTCATTAAAATTATTATTTAACTATGATATACTTAATAAATATACATGATGTATAATAATACACAATGTTCTAAATATAATATATTTTTAATAATTAATTATTTTTATTATTGTTTTATCCAATAATTAATTATTACATGTTAATTATATATTAATTATATTATATTAAATATAATAGTAACTTCTATAGAATGTTTATAAGTCAATATAACCATTAGAAACATTTATGTTCAATGATAAAATATCCAATGACTATATATCCAACGATCATATAATTATAATATAACATTTTATATTTCTATATAAAACCTTTCCTACTTTAAATTCACTCTTTATATTCTCTGATTTTTTTCTCAACCTTTGTGTCAAATTTTTAATATTTTTTATTTTTTCAATGTTTATCAACAGTGGCATGATCTTCATTGGAGAGCATGATGATGAATATTTCATGCTTGTGTTATTTTTATTTAATCATGGTTTTATTAACATTATAGTTTTGATAAATATTTTTCATACAACTTTATTTTAGTAATTATTATTTTATTTTATATTTACATATTCTAAATTAATGAAATAATACATTGTTTTTATATGCATGATATTAAATATAATTTATTTTTTTCATATTTTAAATTTTATTGATAGAAAAAATATATATTTAGGATTTAAAGAAATATAATATAGGGAAATAAATTTCTTTCATAATATTTATGATGTTGGAAAGATGTCATAAAATAAAAATAATATGAAAAAAGTATAATGTTTCACTAAACCTATTCAAGGTGAGATAGTTAAATGAGTAGATAATTAAAACACCCCCACCCACCCACACATCTATATTAAAAATAAATGAAATATGTAGATTTATGGTAGAGAAAAATTAACCTCACTAAGAGAAAAAAATATTAAAATGTAATCTATTAAATTTGGATTAAATATATATATTTAGAGATTTTGAATTCTCTATTTAATTTGTTTTTAATTTTCATTATTTTTAATTTTAAAAAATGAAAATTATTCTTGGTATTTTTAGAAATTATTATATTAATACCTAAAAATAACATTTCAACTAAACAATCAAGTTTACTGAAGTCTACATTTAATTCATGGAATATTCTTTATTATTCATTAAAAAAATTATTTCACTATTTTTTCATGAGTGAAAAATCAATTTAAATATTCATGTGTCCTTATTTATGTAATTTTATTTTGTTCAACTCATTTTAGAATATTATTTCTTTATATTTACCATTAATTATATAGTATTAATTAATTAATAATGCATGAAATTTTTTCTTAATTCTTCATTATCTAATGTTTTATAATTTTTATCATCTCCCCAATATATGGCCAATAAATATTTCAATTTATAGTTAATTTTAAAAAAAATATCCTTTTTAAAAACATAATAAATTAGATCTTTAATTTAATTTTTAAAATTTGTTTAATTAATAAATAGTGGATATATTTAATATATAATTTTTTGTTAATTTAAGAAATTATATAATATATTTTCTCAAATGATTCTTCCTTCATGGATATACCAGACAATAAGTCACTTAAATTAATAAAAATATGTTCAAAAATTATTTCGATATTCAATATATAACCATAAAAAATTAGGCTTTTTTTAGGTATATTTTCTATAGTTTACACATTTTTATGAATCAAAAAATAGTTTTAGAAAAAAACATATTTTATTTTGAGTATTTTTATCTATTCCTATTGATATATTTATTCATATATTTAAAATAAATTTGTTTTAATACCTTCATGATCACAAGTAGTTTATTTTATAATTTATTGATTCGTGCATCATTGTTAAATTTGAAAATGTGATATTTTATGTGATATTTATGAAATAATTGTTATTATATATTTATTTTATAGACTATTAATTTTCCTTATTTTAAATTGAAAATACATTGTATATTGGATATTTTTTCTATTTATGTAATTATTGATCGATATTTTTTCGTTATGTTTGGTTTTTAGGGTTGTACTTCTGATGTCCTAGAGTTCTTCTTTAGTTATTTTATAGGATAACCCAAAATTTTCTATGGTGAATTATTTCTTTACTAGGGTTCTTCATATTTCCATGGATTTAGAGTGAAGTATATTTATTATTTTTATATTCCTCGTTAGTGTTTTATCAGTCTTTATGATCAGAGTTCAAATTATTCCATAAAATCGAATGGTGTTTTCTCATTAGTGGTAGAGGTTCCCTTGAATTTTATAAGATTATTATAAATTTTTTCATATTCACATTCTATTAAAAGAAATCTTTAAATATCCCCATACTACACACTTCTATATATTGTGTTTTTCATACATATTTTTAAATGTAATATGAAATATAACCAACTCCTCGAATAAAAATTTCAATGAAATTGAGACTAGGTGAATAATACATTATAATCATATAATTATTCCATATAATGTAATATCACATCACTTTAGTGCCACTTATTAATAGATTAAGCTTTTTTAACACCCGCAATCCCATTTTGAAATAGAGAAACATAAAAGGGGAGTGAGATTAAATTAATAGAAAGTGTTAAACCATTAATAATGATATTGTTTTTATAACAACCCTTACATTAAATACACTAATTTTAATTTAAAAATAATTAATATAAATTACAAAATATAACAAATCTAAAACAGGTCTGTATAGGTATATTGTCTTTTAAAACTGGAAAACACAAATAACTGGTTTGTAAGTCATCTTCATTGTCTCACACTTATTTCATTATATCAAGACCCATTTCTGACATATCTTACTTAATACCCTTCTTGACGACTAGGGGAATAGAAACATATGGAAGGGTGAGATCAGATGCTCAGTAAGGGTAAACAAGGGAGATATCAATCATATCATAATCTTAATACATAATAACACACCATTTGAAAATATTATCCTGTATATGCAAGATTGTGATATCATGTCATGGGATAAATCATAAAAGTTAATGAGAAACAGTGAATGTAATCCCAAAATTCATAACATAAGACATAAATTTTTTTGTCATACACATAATCATAGAAAATAATTTCATATTAGTCAAGGTTCATTTCCAATACCATCATAGCATACAAAGTCCATTACTGAACCGAGTTCACTCCTCGTTCAAGCCCCATACTACTAAATTGATATCATTTCCCATTATAGATAGTTTATATAATGAGATATAAGTATTTACCCAAGGATTTAGATTGAGATATAGGCCCCACTCATCTCATAATGGAATCACTCTTACGTGTTCCATAAAACATAAATCAGTCATCGTAGCATAACCCAAGGAATAAAAATGGGTTTCTTAAACATCATTCAATCATAATGTAATCCATATAAAACAAATGTATTTCATAAATACCATTTAATCATAAACATAAGAAAATCATAGGGATAATAGTGATAGAAACATAACCCTATTTAAATAATTTCATCTTAGATGGAAAATATTCTTTATAAAACATAAGAAATTAATTATTAATGGAAATATCCTTTCTTTTTCAAAAATGTTTTCTCTTCTATAATGCTAGGAAATTTTAAAAGAAAATACTTTACTTGAAAATAAAATTAAAATTAGATAAATAAATTTTCATGGAAATAAGGTGTTATTAATATTTAAAAATATATTCATGCCATATAAGTTAAAAAACATTCTCCAAGTACTTTTTCTATAAAATTTAAAAAGTACCCCATATCAAAAATGAAAAAAGATTTCTTTCATACCATTTAATAAAAATTGACCAATGGGTAAAAATTACTCAAAACAATTTTAATAAAATTGAAAAAATATTTCGGAATAAATAATTATAAAACATGTACATGTATGACAAATATACCCTAATAAATACTTATGTATAAATAATCTCTAATAATAATGAGATTGCAAAATTATCCCTTACCTTAGGTCCTATTTCCTTTTTATGTATATAAACCTCTTGTATACTGATTTAAATAATATCATTTTATTTTTACATAACCATACACATTTTTATGATATCATATATGATCTTATTATCATCTTTTTTTAATAACATTTTATTATTACTCATTATTTGTGTACTAACTGCTTTGTTTTCTTGAGCATGTTTTGTCAGATAAGTTCTTGTTCCTCTTCTTAGGTTATACTTATAGCATATAAATAATTATATTTTCCTATATATAATATTTAATGATTAAATTAACTTATATAGTCATTATTTAATAAATATCATGTATATTGAATCACATCACATCGTGGAGATGGTAAGTCGTACATCCGCACGGGCGACAATATCATTCACATAACTATTGAATGGTATTGAAGTGGACAGTGTATAATATTTCATAATAAATATAATTTTATAATAATCATATATATTTATTATTTAAATCATTATACCCATCTATGTATGGTGGTGGTGAAAATAGATTACACCACGACATTGAGATGGTAAGACGTACGTACGCACGTGTGGTGATTTTGTTTTTCATCGGATAAATAAAAGGTGGAATATTGTTCTTTCATAATCATAATAAAATCTCAATATATAATTGATATAGAATCTATTAATTTATAATGAAACAATTGATGAATATGAAGTATAATAAGAAATAACTTTAAAAGAATTGGTATTGGAGATTTACTCTTCTTCGACGTGCTCCCTCTAAATCACCTCTTAAAGCACTAGAGTGGGTCTTTTAAGAAGACGAGAACCTCTGGAATGTAAATAAAGAAGTTTATAAAGAAATTTTATAGGGGATGGATGATCTTGAAGGCTCAAAATGAAGTGAATAGATGAGGGAGGAGGTTCCCATTTATAATTGTGGTGAGGGACACTGTTTTGATCTTTAAAAATATTAATTTATAATAAAATAAAACCCCATCCAAAAACCTATAAAATATCTAAATTTTGAAAATTATATGATATATTATTGTAATATCATCAACCAAATAAATTTTTTACAAGTTTTTATACCAATTTAAACCTTATCATTTTAGTTAAGACTTAATTATTCTATTTTATTTTTAAGTACATTACCAAATATTTCAATATTAAAGGGTGAAATGTTTACTTATTTGATATCAATTAGACCATAAATAAATATTTTTAAATATTTTAGACTATATAATAATTATTATCTATTTTAAAAAATATATGGTTTTTTTAAAATTTAATAAAACATTATTTTGATAAAAAATCAATAGTATCAATTTTGACACTATTCAATTATTTGATTTATAAAAATATTAAGATGATAAGTTCAACTAGAACCAACTATTTTATTATATTTCTAAGAGGTAGAGGAAATCTAAAAAATTATTTTTACATATTAATTTTCCAAATTTATTTTTTTAAAAAATAATAATAATATTTATTGGATACTTACCGGAAAAAAATAATTATTAGATGAGTTTTGTGTAATTATTTTATATGCTTACTAGTTGAATAAAAATTAAAAATAAAATAGTATGAAAAATATAAATTCTATATATTTCAGAATAATAATTATAATTGAATATATATTTTGTATAATTCATCATTAAAAATGTTATACATTTTAAAAAATAAATGTGACAAGTTTATGATCACTTTAAATAAAATAATATAAGTGCCACAATATCTTCTTATAAGGATCCAAATGGCAAATTACTTGACCCTAGGATAGTTATGGTCAATTACTAGGCCCTTGAATTTTTATGGTAAATATATATGTGACATATAAGATTTTGTTAATTTTTGGGGTCTTTTAATGGTTTTTATCACTTTAATCATTATTATTTTATTGATTTATCATCAATTAAATAATTTATATATCATTAATTTATAATTATTTAAGGTAAATTTTTATTCCCAAAAAATTAAAAAAAAATCATGATAAATAAAAACATTTTATATTTCAAATGACTATTTATAATCTAATTTAACTTTTGTATAACCATATATTAAAAATTATATAGTTATTAAAATTTGATTAAGACATATTTAACATTTCTTTAAACAAAATTTACATAATGTTCTAATCTCATCCAACTGGCTTAAAAAGGACACCATTTTGACCGAAGAATGATTTATTTTGAAACAAACTCATCCAATTAAATTTTTACAAGTGTTAGAGTAATTTCATAATATTATTTTTACCCTTAATTACCTGATTTACCCTTATATCGTAATAAAAATTACTGAAGTCACAATTCATAAATCCCAAAAATAAAATAAATAAATTTATATAATTTAGACCTACTTATTCTAAATATGGATTCCATTTTTTAAAATTTAAAACACATAAGTTTCACTAATTAATTTAAAATTAATCTCATTGTTGAAATGTGAAAACGGGTTTGCAAAGTTAAAACTTTACAAAACATTGAAGTTTTGTACATGTAAATTCAATGTAAAATTAATAATAATGATATGAACTGTATTTAATGATAAAAATTTATTCTATTTATACTTTAAAACCATTCAATATATAATTTAACCATATAAAATATTTTGATGAAAAAAGTTTTTTTCGATTCAAAATTAGGGTATTTTTAATATTCATTAAAACTTGACAGTTGTCAGAAAAATATCAAAAATTTATCCAAAGTAAATTTTTAAATCCCTATTACTAAAAACATGTTTATGTTAATATATAAAAATTATTAATGTGTAAAAATATTAATTTAAAAGGGGTTCTCCCTTAAAAGGTTGAAAATTACCCTTTTGAAAACATATAGGTTTTTATAGATCAATTAGGGTTTATTTATACCCTATGATAAAAATATCTATTGGATGAATATCAAAAATATTTTATTATTTATATAAAATATATATTTCATTAATTTTATTTACTAATAGTAATTCACTCAATTTATTAGTAAAAAAATAAAAATATATAAATTATTTATATTTTATATAAATAATTTGTTTCCAATTATTTCACTATATATTTTAATAATTTAGTTATATTTATTCCCTCTAACATAACTACTATGTTATTTTATACTAAGGTCAACTTGTGTCTCCTTTAAACTCACGATTATGTGCAATGCAAGCTATTGAATAATTAAAATTATATAAATAAACTATTTCATAAAAACATTTGGGTGTTACATTATACCCCCCTTAAACAAATTTTCTCCCTAGAAATTCATCATTTGAAAAAAAAGATGAGGATACTTCTGCCTTATCACATCCTCAAGTTTCCACAAAGATTTCTCAAATTGGTGGTTCCACTATAAAAAGTCAACCAAGCGAGTGGTCTGGTTTCATGGAAATGTTTTTCTATGATCTATAATCTCTATCGATTTTTTTTCATAAGAAAGATATTTCCCCAGCGGTACAGATTCTAAGTTTGTATATGTGATAGATTGGGTATGTAATTTCTTAAGATAGTTACATGGAACACATCATGAACATGAGAGAGATTCAGTGGAATCCCCAATCGGTAAGATATGTTCCAAACACAATCTATACTTTTAAAAGGATGGATATACATTGGTCTCAACTTTCCCTTCTTTCCAAATCTCATTACACTCTTCGAGGGATATATTTATAGAAACACCTTTTCACCCACTTCAAACTTCAGTTCATTTCTTTGGTTGTTAGTATAACGTCTTTTTTTACACTAATCTTTTCTTATATGTGGATGAATAGATCTGACCTTTTCGGCTATTTCATCAACAAGATCAGGTCTTAATAGCTTTCTTTCCCTAACTTTATCCCAGAAAGTTAGAGTCCTTAATTTAGTTCTATAGAGGTAATAGTAAGGATCCATCTAAATTCTAGAGTCAAAGAAATTATTATAAGAAAATTTCATCAAATGAAGGTGTTAATCCCAACAACATTTTAAATCCATAGAGAAAGCTCTCAACATTTCTTATAGAGTTTGAATTGTCTTCTCAGACTAAAATTCTATCTGAGGATGATAAGTTGTTATGTAACTTAATGATGTATCTAGAGCCTACTAAAGACTTCTCTAGAACATCGTGGTAAACCATCAATCCTGATAATATATTATGGAAAGTGGTACTTCATGAAATCTTACAACTTAATTTACATATATCCTGATAATATAATCTTGAGATAAATCCTATATAATAAAAATAAAGTGTGTTGACTTCATAAGGTGACCAACTGTAACCCATATAGCATTATGAACATTACATGTTTTGGGAAGGCTGAAGACAAATTCCATATTTATGTTTTTCAATTTTCATTATCTTATGGGTGATGGTTGAAACATCCCCTTAGACTTATATCTCTAAGCCTCAACATTCAAACAAACAAAGCACCAAGAGACATATTTGGAAACATCTATTTTCAGGCCTCCGATCAGAAATCATCTTTCTGATCTATATACATCTTTGTGCATCTATGATGAATATATAATGAATAACTATGCACCTAATCCAACAACTCTTATAATTCTAGAATGGTAAGAATAAAAACCTTGTTCCTAAACCTTAGTATTCTATCACAATAAAGGTTGAATTCAATAAATTTCTCTCCCTCTTTTGTATCTCTTTATCTTCCTTCTCAACCTCCTTAATCTTCACTTGTATAGATGGTTTAATATTCATTTTGGAAAGATAATATTTGTCCCCTTATTTCAAATTTTCAAGATCTTCTCTTTGAAAATCCATAAATATTGGATCTTTTGTGATCTTCATCATAGATAGGTTAGCATAGTCCTTTCTACTCAAAGAATCTGTCAACTTGTTCTCTTTTCCATGGTGAAAATGTATTGATCTTTCATAATATTTAATCAACTCTAACTATCTTCATTGACGCATATTCATATATGTTTGTGTGAAAATATACTTTTAACATTTATGATCAGTATAAATATCACAAATTTCACGATAAAGATAATGCCTCTATATATTTATTTCAAAGATTAATGCAGCTAACTCCAAATCATGAGTTTGGTAATTTTTCTCATGGATTTTCAACTATCCATAAGGATAAGCTATTACCATATCATTTTGCATGAGAACATAACCCAACACCTTCTTGGATTTATCTCTATATATAAAAAACCATTATCTAATATAGGGAAGTGTGATAATTGGTGCACTATCTATCATTCTTTTTAGATCTTTGAAATTCACTTCACATTCCTCCATCCATATGAACTAAACTTCTTTCTGAGTCTACATGATGACTGGATTACATAATTTTGAAGATTATTTCACAAAACATTGATAATATCCATCCAAAACAAAAAAAAGTTTGGATTTGAGTTACTGTTGTTAGTCTAGTCCAGAATTAAATAATTTTTTTTTTGGATCCACATATATCCCCTCTCTTAAGATCATGTGATCCAAAAATGAAACTTTCTAAATCCAAAATTCAAACTTCGGACATTTTTCATAATACTTCTCCTATTTCAGGGTCTTTAGTACAATTCTCAAGTGATCTTCATTATCTTCCTTTATCTTCAAATATACAAGAATATCATCAATAAAGACAACCAAAAACTGATCAAGATTGTCTCTAAAGACACTATTCATTTGATCCAGAAGATAGTGGGTGAATTAGTAAGACTATAAGGCATCACTAAAAATTCCTAGTGTCTATACCTTGTACATAATGTCATCATTGGTATATCCTCCTTCTTAACCCATAGTTAATGATATCCTAATTAGAGATCAATCATGGAAAATTATTGAGATTCACATAGTTGGTCAACTAAATCATCAATGTGGGGAAGAGAATATTTGTTATAAATAGTGGTATTATTAAGTTATTGATAACAAATCAGAGTATCATTGATCCATTATTCTACTTAAAAACAAAATAAAGTCACCCCAAGTGATGCACTAGGGTACATGAATCCCATATCAATATTCCGTTATATTTTCTTCTTTAACTCCTACAACTCAATTGGTTCCATTCTACATGGTGTCTTAGAAATAGTAATTGAACCTGGTGTGAGTTCTATTGACAAATCAACCCCATGATATAGTGGAAGACTTATAAATTCTTCTTAGAATACATCATAAAACTATCATATGATAGGTGTATTCTTATTGGTGAGTTTCTCCCTTTTAATTTGAGATATATAACCTTTATTTATTGGAATCGATACCCAAAAGATGGAAGAAATTTCAACCAGAAGGTCATATTCATCCTTACATCAATAGATGGTCATAGATTTATCCGAAATATGATATGTGACTTCCCTTACTTTAAAATTAATATGATTTTCATATATATAAATCCAATCCATTCTAAGAATCACATAAAATTACACTATAGGAAGTATCACATGATTTTTAGGATTCAGTTTGCCACAAACTTCAACCATAAAAGAATTACAAACTTTTGATGAAACCATTGTTCTATTAGCAGTTTTCCTAACTAACTCAACATCAAATTGTTGAGGTAATTTGGAGGTACCCATAGAAAATTCATTAGAAATAAAAGAGTGGGTGGATCCAAAATCAAATAAAACATTTTCTTCTTTAGAGTGGATGGTAATTGTACCTTTCACCACATCATTATTATACTCCACATCACCGATAGTGATCACATTTGACTTTCCCTTGTCTTTGGCCTTAAGAGTTTTCTAATGTAGATCATCATAAATAACCCTTTGATTAGGGTATTGATTGGAATAATTCCACATTTCCTTACACTTGTAACATTGAAGAGTTTTAGTTTCATTTTGTGTATCATTTTCTCTATTCGCATCATTAGACATATTTTTTCCATCACTTTGGCATTCGACTGGCTAATGAAATTTTCTTCCACACTTAAAACATTTTTTTTCACTTTAAGACAATTCCGTCCAAGTTTCTTTCCACACATTGAGCATTAGGTAAAACTCATCGTCATTTCAATGTGGTCTTTATATTTCCCTTGAATTCCATTTTTCTCTTATTATCAAACCCGTAGGACTAATGGGTTACTCCAATATCTATATCATCCTTAAGAGAAAATTGAATGATTTCCTCATAGTTATTGAAGTAACTTATTTCTAATTACCATTATAGACTTGGTTTTGAGACACTAAACAATCGATAAATTTTACCCTCAGGTTATATTATAATTCCATAAGCGTACATTGAATGTCTGGAAAATTTTCTTCATGGTTACCAATGGATTCATCGTACTGGTGATTAAGCTCATGGAACTCCTTCTCCATCTTTGTGTGAAGAATATGAGGAAAGTACTTATTGGAAAATAACTTCTTGAACTTATACCATTCCATGGATTCAATTTGAACTCTTTTCCTTTTATTCTTGAAAAGGTTTCACCATTGATCAGCTTCACCTTCCAAATAATAGACTTCAAAGATGAGTTTTCCATGTTCTGAACATTGGATAACTGAAAATATCTTTTTAGTGGTACTGAACCATTGTTTAGCCACTAATGGATCAAAATACTCACTAAAAGAAGGTGGATTATACCTCATGAAGGACTCAATATAATATTATTCCCTCTTTTCTCATTTGAATTTCTTGCATGATTCATAGCTTGAGAAAGTTTTTTGAGTATAGCTCTCCCATAACATTTGGTTTCTCAGGAGAAAAATCATTATATTTTCCATCACATTCATAATTAAAGTGGTTTCTCTATGTTCCAACCATTAACTAAAACCAAGAAGCATGGTATGATAAACACTAATTCTAATGGGAAAACCACATAATCATGAATAAAATTTCAATTTAGAAAACTCTCGGTTTTATCATATATTATTCATGATCATTTATAAAACATTAGGATTGTAACCTATACTTAGACATATCCATAGGATTTTTTACTAATATTTTCTCATCATGGTTTCCAAAGGATAAATATACCTTTACTATAATACCAAATATAAATATAATTACCTTATATACATTGATATTACTTCAAAATTAAAAAATATACATTACAAAATATAAAAAATACAAAACATGAACAAATAGGTATAGTTCTTTTATAAATTGGGAAATATAAACAATATATTCATAAGACATCTTCATTTTCTCCCACTTATTTTGTCATAACTAGACCCATTTTTGACATATCTAACTTAATATCATTCTTCATGACCTGGGGAAAAGAAACAAATGAAAGGATGAGCTTATATTCTCTGTAAGGTTAAACATAGGAGATATCAATCATATCATAATCTTAAGACATAAGAACATAACATTTGAAAATATTATCCTGTATATGAATGATCATGATATCATGCCTTTGTATAAATCATAAAATTTCATAAGAAAAAATGAATTTAATACAAAAATTCATAACATAAGACATGATATTTTGTGGCATAAACATAATAACAGAAATTCATTTCATATTAGCCAAGGCTCACTTCCAAGACCAACATAGTGGAAAAAATTGATTAATGGACTAAGTTCACTCTTCTTTATAGCCTTGTACTATAGAACCGAGATCATTTTATGTTCCATCCATATCTATCTCATGAGATATAAATCATTAACCAATGCATTAGAGGTAAATATTGGTCCCACCCATCTCATAATTAAATCATTCTTACTTGTTCCACAAAACAAAAATCATTCATTATATCATAACCCAAGGAATAAAAATAGGTTTCTTAAACATTATTCTATCATAACATAATCCATATAAAACAAACGGATTTCATAAATAGAATTACATCATAAACACAATAAAATCATAGTGATAATAGGGATATAAATATAACCCTATTTTAATAATTTTATATTAGAGGGAAAAATATTTCAGATAAAACACATGAAATTAATTCTGGAGGAAAATATCCTTTCTTCTACCAAAATGAATTCAATTCTAGAAATTTCCCACAGTTTTAAAATAAAATAATTTATTTGAAAATAAACATGAATTTTTTTAAAGTAATCTTTGTAGAAATTAGGTGTTATGAAAACATAAATTTTCTTCATTCATTATAAGTTTAAAAAACACTTTTCTTGTACTTTTTTCTAAAAGTCAAAAAGTACCTCGTATCGTAAATGAAAAAATATTCCTTTCATACCATTTAGTAAACATTAAACAATGAGTAAATTTGAATCTTAAAAATTTTAGAATAATATAAACAATATTTTGGAAGAAATAATTAAGAAACATGGAAATGGATGATAAATATATCCCAGTAAATACTTATGTATAAACAATCTCGCATAAAAATGAGATACTGAAATTATCCCTTACTTTAACTCCAGTTTCCTTTATATGTATCTGAACCTCATATAAAATTATTTAAATAATTTCATTTAATTATTCCAGAATCATATTCATTTTTATGATATCATATATGATCATATTATCATCTGTTTGTTAATAACATTTCCTTATTACTTGTTATTCGGGTATTAACTGCTTCATTTTCTTATGCTTATTTTGTTTGATAAGTTCTTGTTTCTCTCCATAGGTTATATTTATATCATTAAAATAATTATATTATTATATATATCATATTTATTCACACTATTAATTTATATAATCATTCTTTAATAAATATCATGTAGAATGAATCGCATCGCATCGTGGAGACGGTAGGTCATACATACGCATGAGTGACGATATAAATCCTATAATTATTGAATGGTATTGAATTGGATGGTTTATAATATTTTATAATAAATATAATTTTTTTAATAATCATATATTTATATTATTTCCATCATTATACCCATCCAAGTAAGGTCGTGGTGAGAAACAGATTACACGACGACATGGAGACGGTAAGTCGAAAGTACGCAAGCGTGGTGATTTCATTTTTTATAGGATAGATAGAATGTGTAATATGATTTTTTAGTAATAATAATAAAATCTCAGAAGATAATTGATACTTGAATTATTACTTCACAATGAAACAACTCATGATGAGGAAGTACAAGAATAAATAAGTTTGAAAGAATTTGTAGATGATATTACCTCTTCTTCGATGTGCTCCCTCTAAATCTCCTCTTAAATCACTAGAGTTGGTATTCTAAGAATACTATAACCTATATAATGTGACTAAGAAAGTTTTAGAAATTAAATGGGTTATATATAGACGATCATTAATTCTAAATTTGAAGTGAATATGTGAGGGAGGAGGAGCCCTTTTATAATTGAGGTGATGTTCACTTTTGTGATCTCAAAAAATATTAATTTATAATCAAATAAAAGCATAAAAACCTCCCAAATATCCCAATTTATAATATGAGATGATATAAGGTTGTAATATCATTAACCAATAAATTCTAGACAACTTTTTATATCAATTTAATAATTATCATTTTAATTAACACTTAATTATTATATTTAATTTTTAACTATAGTGACAAATATTTCAATATTAAAAGGGTGAAATATTTACTTATTTAATTTCAATTAGAACATAAGTAAATAATTTATAATAATTTATACCATATCATAATTATTAATATTTTTAAATAAAATTATGACTTTTAAATAATTTAATAAAATGGTTTTTTGATAAATAATCAATTGTGTCAATTTGGACACTATTAAATTCATTTTACTTATAAAAATATTAAGATGATAAGTTAAATTAGAAAAAATTATTTGAGTATATTTCTAAGATTTTAATATCATCTATAAAATTAATTTTACATATTAATTATTCCGACTTATATTTATTTTAGTATTTCTGATAATATTTATTTGTTATTTCCCTTAATAAAATAATTACTACAACAGTTTTGTGTAATTATTTAATATACTTAATTTTTGCATAAAAATGAAAAATATACTATGAAAAATGTAAATTCTCTATATTTCATAATAATAATTATAATTGAATATATATTCTATAGAATCCATCAATAAAAATTTTATACATATTAAAACATGAATGTGACTAGTTTTTTATCACTTTAAAGAAAATAATATAAGTGTCATAATCTCTTATATAAGAATCCCAATGGTCAATAAATTAACACTTAGATGTTTATGGTATATATTTACTTTACCAATATTATTTGGTCAAGTTTTTGGGTCTTTTACGGGTTATTAGTACTTTATAAATAATTGTTTTATTGATTTCTCATCAATTAAATAATATTTGCATCATTGATGTTTAACTCTTTAAGGTAAATATTTATTTCCTAAAAATTAATAAAATATCATGATAGAGAAATAAATTTTATATTCCAATTGAGTTTTTATAATAAAATATATCTTTTTTAAAACCTTATATTAAAAATGATATAGTTATTAAAATTTGAGTAAGACATATTTAACATTTCTTTAAATAAAATAAATAAAATATCATAATCTCTTCCAATTAACTTCCAAAGGACACCATTTTTTACCCAAAGGTGACTTAGGTCGAAACCCACTCATTTAATGATATTAGAACAAGTGTTAGGGTAATTTCATAATATTGGTTTTACCCATAATTGCCGGATTTACCCTTTAATCTTAATAAAAATAACTGAAGTTACTATTCATAAATCCCAAAAATAAAATAAATAAATTTGTATAACATGGACCTAATAATTATAAATATGGAATCAATTTTTCAAAATTTACAACATATATTTTTCTATAATTAATTTAAAATTAATCTTATTTTCGAGATGAGAAACGGTTTTTTAAAGTTAAAACATTGCAAAATATTTAAATGTTTTAACATCTAAATTCAATATAAAAATAATTTTAAAAAAAATAAATTAAATTAAATGGTAAAATTATATTCTATTTATACTTTAAAAAAATTCAATATTATAATCTAACCATATAAATTATTTTGATGAAAAAAGTTAATTTCAATTAAAATTTAGTGTAGTTTTACTATTCATTAAAACTTGAAAGTTATCAGAAAAATATCAAAAATTATTACAAGGTAAATTTTTATAACCCTGTTCCAAAGAAAATTTTAATTTCTAATTATAAAAATTATTAATGTGTCAAAATATTAATTTAAAAGGGGTTATCCATTAAAAGGAATGAAATTTCTCTTTTGAAAAAAATATATGTTTTTATATATCAAATAGGGTTTATTCATAGCCTAGGACAAAAATACCTATTGTATGAATATAAAAAAAATATTTTATTATGTATATAAAATATATATTTCATTAATTTAGTTTAATAATATTAATTCACTCAATTTATTTATACAAAGATAAAAAATATAATATATTTTTATTTTTAATAAATACTTAGTATCCATGGAATTCACCATACATTTTCATAAGTTAGTAATATTTATTCCTTCTAACCTAAAGACTATGTTATTTTATATTATGGGTGTCTCATGGTTTGATTAAAATCCTGATTATGTGCAATGTAAGATATTGGAGAATTAAAAATTATTTAAAAAGAATATTTCATAAAAACATTTGGGTGTTACAGTTTTTGAAACACCTGTATGCCTATACTCTTTTGAGTTAGTGTGTATTGACTTTGAAATGAAACAATTTCATTGCATATACTATATTGACACTTTAGATTATACATTGGTTAAGATGGTGGGAGGATAGATCATCCCTGAATTATTATTATCACTTATTCTGAGACTTATATATTTATATCATATTCATGAAATCCTTTACAGTTCTAGTAATATGACTTGTTACCTTTGTAAGTCATCAATCATCATCATGCACTGAACTGTACACTTGTATGTATCAATTTTTCTCCATATTTCTTTTTCAACATTGTCTTATAGACATAGTGTTGGTCACTCTGGAGTTTTTCATCATCCTGTGAGGTATTATATCTTATGTATTTTAGGTCAATCCCATGAGATGAGCTTCCTAGGTATCCCTATAAATGGAATTAAAACCATTATTGCTTAGTTCTACTTAAAGTGAATTTTCAATCCTTTTAAATTCATGTGATGATGACTTTTGAGGCTTCTTTTAGGGTCATGTAGTGATGTCAATGTGAAGTAACTTTTAAGATCTTACATATAAGAATAATGGTGTTTCTTTTATGGGTTAACATCTATGGAATATTCCAAGTAGCTTAACATCATTATAATATACTATATTTAAGGGTATTATGATTGAACCTCAAATATGAATTCTGTGTATCCTGGATGAGAAGAATTAAAACCCATATACTCTTAGTTATAAATTTTACGGTCATGGGATATGACTGATATATTAAATGTCATTTGGTTTGGTAAGGAATTATGCTATGAATCTTTGATTCATAGAGCTAGGACTATTAGGATAAAGTTTTCTAATGATGGTTAGTGGGACTTACACTTGCGTGACCCTTTCTAGTTTATATAGTTTCTTGGTATCTATAAAAGGGAGGGTATAGTTGATACATACACATAATATGATATATAAAACCATGTCTATCATAAATTATTATGACATAATTTGTAAGATTAATAACATAACAATAATAAATCCATAATCAAAAGGATTAGTGTCTTATGAAAATTAGGTTCATAAAACATGACCACATATGAAATTTTCATCATTATATAACTCTTATAGCATGGTCCTCATAATAGTTTTTATAATCCCGTAAATGAATGTAATCTCTTGAGGTCTTAAAAATGAGAGGGTGATCTAAAATTCTAGTAATGGGATGAATAATAGGTAAGGAACAAGCTATATGAATCAATATAATACATGGATAAATATAGTCATCATAATCATATAATAAGAATAGGGTAATCATACTAACCATGATTGAATGATTTCAAAGATACATTGAATGTGGAATATATATAATAATTAAGCATCAAATTTTTTTTGCAAAATCCCACAAATTAATTGTTAACAAATAAAACAATATATTCATGTATAACATATGTGTACAAATCATCAATTTAAAAAATTATGAAACAGTCTAGAATAAAGTTCATGAATAATAAACATAAACTCATGAGTTATATCGCATCACTCAATTCATTGGTGGTATATAAATTTTAGGGCCCAAAAATAACATCATAAAATGTCCATAATATTTCATGCAAAATTGAAAAGAAACTTATATCATTCATAAAGATAAAAAATTACCATGAGAAAAGAATGAGTTTATTATTGGTGAAATAAATCATATATTGATGCATAAATCATAAAGGTTACCCAAAATAGTAAATTTAATATATAATTAAGTACATTTATGGGTGTCATTAACAAAGAAAAAATCATATTACATGAAGAAGAGATTTGTTTCTTAAAATAGGTAGGGGAGAAGTCTCCCCCTTTTTATTAACCAGACAACCCCTCTTAATTTTACTAGGTATAGGGGATCTCATTATATGGACCATAGACCTAGTGGATATTAACCCATACCAAAATATCAAAAGTTCCAAACTGAATATGTCCATATGATGGCCTAAAGATCCACCCATGCACCCGACTAGCCAGATCGACTGACTCCATTGATTTTTTTCACACAAGATTTGTTCAGCTTTGGCCCACCGACAGCAACACCACCAACTGCTCTCCCACTGTTGATGGTACTTGACCACCATTAAATTCCACCAACATAGTTTTAGTTTATCGATGTCTAGTCATTGATGTGTAATTTCATTTCTCCTCACACAACCAACCATAACCATCCACCATTGTCTCCTCCAGGAAATGAACTTCCCAAATCATAGTCCACCAATAACTAATTTCACCCACCATGAACCTTTTCCACATCATCTTCTACCACTGTGTCCTACCTCCTAATATCGTACCATCCACATATTCCATTAAATTGTGGATTCCATGATTTAATCCCTAATGTGATGCAGTATTGTGCGGCTTCATTTACCATAATCCCAATACCCCAACTATATATGGAGAGTTGGATATTAAACATAATAATTATTAAATGATCTTTTGAAGATAATGAATAAATAAAAATTATTGAATTATTATTATAATTAATAAAATTAATATAATAATATTTATATTCCCATAATAACATCAGGAAAATAAAATTTAAATAAAATTAGAATTAGTTTTTAAAATAATCATAGTCAAAAGATATAAGAATGGATGATAAACCTAAAAGGAGAGTTTGGTTTTAGAGACCCCTTATGAACACAATAAGTATATATTTGATCATAATTGGTTGAGTTTTTAATTAATAAGAATATATATCCTTATAAAGTTCAATAAATATAGAATAAATTATAAATAATATTTTCGAGAAATAGATCATCCCAAAGGTGAAGGTTGAGAATCCACCCCTTTATGAATATCGTAATGTATGATAAGAACATTATTATTTATGATCAAAATGAAAAGTGATAGATATTCACATAAAATGTTAATAATAAAATAAATAATGATTTTAGATAATAAAATACATATAGAACTTTCAAAATTAAGTTTAAATAAAAAGATAAAATCTTAAAAATAAATATGGAGAAAGATTCTCATTAACTTGGGTTCCGTTTCAGTTCATCACATTTACTCTTACTTTATAATAAAATTATTGTTTTTAAAACAAAAAACCTAATGTTTATTATAATAATTTTTTTAATTAATTATCCATTATAACCAGTATAATTTATTTATTTGTATTTTTTTTCAATGATGGAATGGATTTATGATAATATTTCTTTGAATTGTCTAGTTTCCATTTAAGTTTTGTCATTTTGATTCATTAAAATTTATATTTTTTTAAAATTAAATCTAAAAGAAGATAATTAATTAAAATATTTTTATAAATATAACATATTTATTATAATAATTTTCCATTTGGGTAGTGATAAATAAATTATTTATAATTTACTCATAGGTGGATGAACCTGATGTTAAAGGGGAAAGTGACAAGATTGAAATGGAAGAATATATATACTTAAAATGAATTAAAATATTTATTCCATATCAAAATACATTAAAATGTTTTATATTAATAAAAATAACAGATTAGGAAGTTATAAAAAGAAAAGATATTTGAAGATTCAATAGAATAAGAGTAAAAAATGAAAATATTTTATTGTAGGATTACCTCCTCATTTATCTTTTACTCTATTGGTATGGACTAAATCCATTAGGGATTGGGGTTGAATAACACCTAAATGTACCTAGAGTTATATGTATACATAATATGAGATAATTAGGTATAGATTTGGTTTTGAAATTTATATGGGAAGTTATTTTCTAATAGAAGTCTTAGGGGGTTGTTATGCATAAGGGGTGTGGTATTTTTGGTTTATTATTTTGAATAAATTATTATTTCCAAAGTAAAAAAATTAAATATTTTAATTTTTAACATTATAAACTATATTTAACCAAAATAAATAAATGTATTTAGTACATTTAAATCATTTATACATTGTATTTACTTATTAATACTAATGTAAAAAATGAAAAATTGTTTCTTAATGAAAGTTATTAGTTTTTTAGACTGTTAAATTATATTTTTAGTTTTGAAAATAAATTTTATTGTATTTAAATGACCGATTTATCTTATAAAATTAATATAGGGTTATTATAAACATTTTAGTATTTATTAGGTTTTTATTAAATAATTATTATGTCATGAATATAGTAGTATTTGAAATACTATATTTTTACAATTCACATAAAAATTGATGTTTTTCAAGAAAATCACTCTTAGAAAATTTTATTGTTTTAATTCCAAAAATATATTTCATTTTATCAAAATAATTTTCTTAAAAAAGGTAATTTTAACTAAGAACATAAAAAATATGATTTTCTTATATGTGAAAATAAACCTTATTGAAAATGCACTTTTTCTTTCACTAAGTTTATAATTTGAATATTTTTTAAGGGATTAAAATATTTATATTTAAATAATTTATTCATGGTAAGAATTATTTATATACCAATATATGATACTATTACTTAATTTTTTGTTCTAACATTATTATTAGCTTGAATGTCCTCAAGGCCTTGTTTTTATTCATTTTTTATAATCTCCCTTATATGGGTTGAAGGGGAACCCTTACATGTCTCATAGGCTTCATGAAATTACATAACCCAAATGTATTAGAGGAATTCATCTAGAATATAACTACTTGGAAATACCCCTCCCCAATTTCTTCGTCATTATCATCTCTCCACCTCCTCATATCTATTAAGCTAGGCTTCCCATGCAAGCATAGGCTGGTCCTGATGGAAAGTTCCATACCCTCTCATTCCTCCAAATCTGTTAGCTTATTCTGTAGTGAATGTGCATGCTCTGTATCCTCATTTGGAGCCTGCTCCTTTTAGAGACTTCATGGTCCATTAATCAAAATTTTATATGACCCAAATACCTTGAGGTGTCCCTAAGGCCTTGAGGTGGCCTGAAAGCCTTACTTGCCTAAAGAACTAGGTGCCCCAAAGGCCTTGAAGGACCCAAAGACCAAACCATTAGCCTGAAATCCAAAAAGGGTGAATAGTTTCACCTTCTACAGTATCGAACAACACCTTCTATAGTACAGATATAGTAACCCAGAAATATGTCTCCACCTGAATTTTATCTCAGTCCTCTTAGATTCATATTCTGAGTCCTCACCAACCAGGTTGAGGCTCTTGTGAAAAATGTGGGTTGCTAACATTGACTCATAGTGGGGGCCTTGACCAAGCCCTGGTACGTGCCACATTCCTCATCTAAGCAATGGATTTCAATCACCCAGTGCATAATACGCACAGTGTCTGAGTCTAGAGGGACTCGAGCCTGTGCCAGTTCCCATGGAGAGTGAGGGGTACAACAAATGGGTACCACTTAGCTAATTCCCCATGGTAATTATAACATTATTATTACTATTCTAGTGGTTAGTTAACTATTCCTAATGGTTAGGTTACTATTCCAAATGCATATAGGTTTTATTATTTCAATAAATACCATATATTTACATTATTCATCATTTCCTTAAATTTCACTCAGTTTTCTATATTATTAATTTCTCAAATTCCTATTACATTGTTAATGTTTTGTTTCTTTTTCATAGATTTTTTATAGGTATAATAATTCATGGATATTTTCCATATTATTATTGTTTTTCTCATGTTTTATTCTACATACTGATATAAATAATAAAAACATATATCTTTGGATAGAAGATATCATATAGGATTGTATGAGTCATTAATTTCATCCCCCTTTATAAATTTTGTCCATGAAATTTCAACTCATATCCTTAATCATAAAATAGATGAGGTTACATTAGATTGATTTCACCATTAGGTTCTTATGTTTCCTTTTAAAACTATTTTTTCAATATACTTCTATATGATTAGTTTTTTTGTTATATAGAATATTGTTTCTATAGTTAAATATATATATTGTTTTCTCATTATAATAGTGGTTATTCTCTAGTATTACCACCTTTTGATTTAGTAAATATAAAGGATTCGGTATATATATCCTTAAGAGAGGAGTGATACATGGGGAACATCATTAAATTAAGTTATGTTTGGTGGAAGAGCTAGTAAATAGGGCATACTTATTATATGATCAAGGATATGAAAGGGGAAATGTTCCTAGTATTGATCTTTTCCTACTTTACAAGCCTCATGACTCCTCCAGGGTGATATTCAAAGGAAATATTTTTCACCAACATTAAACCCCAAGTTTCTTTAGTGATTTTAAGCATAAATATTTTATTTACACTAAGAAACATTAATTTTTTCCAAATATGTCATCCCTTGTACCGAGTCATGTTTAAGAAGCTTTGGTTCATGTTTCCCTTAAAATATGGATGGTGTATTGTTATCCTCGAGGATTAGGTGGGATGGTGACCATTGATTATAATGATTCATTTATTCTGTCTTTACATTATTTCTCATTGGGTTCACCATATTTTTTTTCCAATTAGAGGATTTATTGTGGGGATTTCACGTAGGGTTTCATAATAATTCCCATTGGGTTTACCATTTTCATCTTTTATAGCAACCTCAAATAGTTCTCAAATCCATAATAAGGTACAGACCTTCTTTCCAAAGGTAGACAATCATTTCAGGTTTCAGACCCAATTGTGTTTATAAAATCACATTGGATAGGAGGATGGGAGTTTGGACCCATTAAACCCTTTTTGGGGGAATTATTTCTTATTTCAGGACTCTCTTATATATTTAAGATATGTTTTTGAATATCTTCAAAATCCTTATAAGAGATTAGTTACCTTAACAAAATGATCTTGTGTCAAATCCTTCCATTAGTAAAAGGGGTTATATTAATGAGACCACACGTATATATTTATTTTTCTTTATCCATTTCCTATTATTTCATATAAATGGGTATCCCATTATATTTTTTAGCTGTATAAAAAGAACTTTGGAATTTACTACCATATAGGGGGAAATTTTTATATTAAAGATTGGATTGAACCTTTACGAGTCATCCAGTGTATCCGATTTATAACAACATTCAAAACTCATGAAGTTTGTTAAATCCATGTATTTTAACATCATATAGAAAGGATATATATGTGGAAAATTAGGAACCAAGTATTGATCTTTATCCTTCACTTTCCATCCTATATATCCTACCTATAGCATAAATCAGAGTCATCAAAGTTAAATCGAGCCTCAACCCACTGATAGGTTGTGATAGATAATTAATTCTAGTGAGGGTTATCACCTTAGGTCATATCAATATTGAAAGGCTATGGGACTTATATTGAGGTCGATAACATTTTATTTATGAAATCATATCATGTTATTGAATGGATCTTATAAACTAAGGTTCCCCTAGCTGAGGGATATTTATGGTGTGAGTGATATGAAAAATTAAAAATACATTACCCCTTCTAAATCATTCTTGTTTTGAGAAACAAGTAAAAACTAGAAATTAGACTCATTATAAATTGTTATGAGACTTATGAAATTTGGACGAACGTATAGGGTTTTGATGCGTAGATCATGCCATAGTAAGGTGTTTAATATATCCTCTTTGGATAAGAATTAGAGTCCTTGCAGTTCAGTTCATCCCTAATCTACTGATGGGTTTGAAGTACCTAAGGGAATTTTTTGGGATTACATATAAATAGATGCATGTGTAGGATCACAGTTTTTATGTTCTGATGGAGATGAAGGGTGGTATACCTATGGGTGAATATATTCTCATGAGTTGAGAATATTTGGTATGGAGGGACATAAACCATGGTGGATTCCAATTGGAGGTCAGACCTTGGGAAGGCATCCTAAAAATATTATTTAGATAGGAATCATAGTACACATAGTTCAATTACCCACTAACATATTGATGGGTTGGGATAGGTCATTACACTTAGATAAATTGTTATTATCCCTAAGGTCCATGGAGGTTACAGTCTGAAACCAGGATGAATTCCCATTAACTATGGCCTTAGGAAGGAGTCAAAAATATCATGTTTAGAAATAAATCAAATTCTTAATAGTTCAATTTGGTTAATTTAGGAATATGTATAATAAACTAGGTTATCATTCCTAGGGGAGTCTTCCTGATATGCTAGATATGTAAGATTGTCTATTCATGACATATCCTGAGTGTATTCAAGACAAGTCCTAATTTTCTATTTGAAATGTCCTGAGAGTCTATCTAACAAGGATGATGTATCCAATGGTGATTCTCTTGGTTTAAGAAGACATGTTTGAATTTTTTCACATGATCTAACTGAAATCACTATAGGACTATTGCATAACACATCTGACACGTTTGAGGGTCTTTAGGTGATCAACATGGACATATCTAGGGGTGTCATTTGACCATTACTAATATGTCGGATGGTTGTCACATGATCTTGCTATCAAGTCTATAGGTCTTCACATGACTTGTTCGATATGTCTAAAGGAATTTTTGTAACTTGGATAACATGTTTGAAATACTTTTTGGGACTCAGCAGACATGTATGGGTGCTATTGAATGATCTAGTTGACATGTATTTGTGTTGTTTCATGATGTTGTTGACATGTCCTAGTGTTTTTTCATGATCTGGAAAGGTCATAAAAAGTGCATTATGCCTTTTCATGAAAATTAGTGTATCTATATTTTTTATGTCTTTCATATTTTTAGTATTTATTTCTTATATTAATAAATATTTATCAACCATTATCTTTATGAGGTTTCTCATGACCAATTCAACATGCATAAACTCATTTGCATAATATGGAGAGTACACAAAAATTCCTTCATGTGTTTAGTAATGTGATCACGATAAGTGCATATTCATGTAATTTAATCCCTTAGGTCATTCATAGGATATTACCTAGTTGAATATCCTTGTGATTGTGTGGATTCCTACCCTAATATGTTCACTCTTCTATACTCCCATGGGTGCAGTAGTCATCCATGTGTATTTATCTTTTTTTTTCTAGGGGAGATTTGTAGGCCTCATAGTTCTAGTTATTTATCAACTTTAACATCTCATGTATCATAGAAATGTTCTTGGGTCAGTGTAGGTAACATCATATCATGCACTTTTTATTATCCTTCCACGGGTCATCCATAGTGTCTCATGATAAAGGAAATTGCGATAAAAATCTATCATCTCCATATTTTTTGGATCCATATCTTATCAAAGAGATTTTTCATAATGTTTTCAACATGTCAAAGATCCTTTACATGATCAGGATAACATGGCTAGGAGCCTTCACCAGATCAGAACACCTATTAGAGAGTCTTTCGCATGATCAATGCAGACTTTTTTGAGGCCCTTCATGATATCAAGATGTATTGTCAAAGTCCATTAGTGTTACCAAGATTTATTTTAAAAGGTTAATTGTGAGACCAATATATATTTTCAAAGGACTTTATGTGATCAATGGTGATCACACAAGCCGTATAATACCTTCACATGAAAATTATTATATCTTACCATCATGAGAGTTTTCTACCTTTTTCAGATTTTATTCTTTATTTTATAAGGGGGTATTAGTGATTTTCATGTTTTTTTCACATGATATGTCGCATGATTGAAAGATATAATTGGGTAGAATTCACATGATAATCAATGCTTCTCCAGACACCTTCTTAAGAAAAGGATATCTTGTCTGATGGGATTTTTCTGATCAATAGACTCAAGAATGGGGCTTCACATGATAATAAACATATCATGTTAAGATCATGATTCACCTTTGTGTCTATCCTAGGTTTATGATATTGTGTGTCCTCCTGGGGATTATTTGATTCCTTCGATCTAGCTACTTAGTACACTAATAGCCATATTGCTCCATCCTCTACCTTGTGGAGAAATTAATTACCATGTTTTTGTATTTCTAAAACTCTATAATTTTCAATCTTCATTTTTTGGTAGTTAATAAATTATCCCCCTTAAAATTGAGGTCCACAGGGACAAGGACTCAGTTTTTAGGGGAGTAAATGCCCACCAAAGTCCTTTAGGCTTCTAATGATTTGTGTACCAAGATATATTAGGTTTTCCAAGTGAACTTTTGTATTCCATGGGAAATACTATAAAAAAGTGGAGTGATAGATCCTCTCATTCCACTGGCTATATAAACTCTAATAGGTCTTGTGATTTCTTATATCACATGATTTCTTTGAAAGACCTCATCCCACAAACTCTTTTGCAAGAACCCATTGAAACACTATTTCATAAGATCTAATAATTTAATATTTGTCTCAATACTTATTCAAATAAACCCCAATCCTATTCATGTTAATTTTATTTCACCTTAACATGTGATTTTTTTCGAATAGATATCCCGTGGGCTTTATACAATCTTTTGACTCGATTGTGTGATCGTTTGATCATTACATGGTTCAGGTGACTTTCTTATGGTCACGTGATCGCAAACCTTTCAATGGGACATGAAATCATTATATGCTCTTTGTCTCACATGGTTTTTGATACCTATATGAGTTCATAAAATCATGAATCCTTTTTATAGTTCATTTAATTCATGTGATACAATATGATTCATGCACCTCTTTTGGAGGGGTTTCTTGCTCATATGACATGTGATTCTTGTTTTGTATAGATTGAATCCAGTTAGTGTAATCCTTCAATAAAATATATAACCACAGTGGTTTATTTTTTGTAATTTCATTGTCTCAATTTTTCATACCAGCTTTTGTTTCGTTGTCAATTTAGCACAAACTAAGTTGATAGACATTATGGGGATGAGTTTTATGGAATATTCTCCATCAAAATTCATAAATCTTTATGGGTTTTTTCATATAAATGATTTTATTATACTTCCATAAAAGTAATAATATTCCTATTTATTTGCTCCTATGGACTCATAATATCTTTAGAACAAATATTCCCCACATGGTCCATTTTATCACTAAGGAAAAACACTCAGTTTGGTATATGATTAAATTAATGACAACAAACATTAGAAAAAATTATCATAAGTCTGATTCATAAATTCACATATACCTCTCAATGATGTGGATATATTTCACCAACCAAAGTTTTGGATGGTTTCCCAACTAGGACCTTTGATCGAGAGGGAGCTTTGGGATGGATTGGTGTTATCCCTTTTGGGTGAAGTATATCACTTTTGAATTTTCCATAGACCTAAAAAAAATTGGGATGTATAAAGCCATATGGATCTCCCAAAATATTTCATACTATAATAAGGGATTTAAGATAGACTTAGTTACCCAATGAAGTCTAGACACCAATACATTTCATCTGATGTAAAGAAATTTGGGCATCAATCACTACGATATCGATCATATTTTTAGAGCACCAATATTAAGTAACATGTACAATGAGTTTCTCCCTCCATCATCAATGAGGGGTGATGTAGAGAATACCCCTACCCTTTCATAGAACTGATTGAACATGATGAGAAGGCCCTTTGGAAGGCACTACTTCCTGGGGAAGATGTCCCATTTAAGTAATGGGTGAGATGGTTTATCAAGAAATAATGTTCTGAACCCAAATCCAAGTGATCGAAGGATTGTCCCAAAAAATATTCTAGTAGTGATGAGGGTGCCTGCTATCCCACCATTCATAGGATTTCATTTTCTAAATGGTTATATGAGTTTATTTCTAACATCTACTAGGCTATTTAGTTGGTTGTTTTTCATTCCATGTACCTAAATAGGTACCCGGTCCCTACAAAGATGAAGGGTGAAGTCATAATTTCTACCTTTATAATGGAAACCTCTATTGTAAGAGTGAGGCACATTAGGTTACCTATTCCTATGTTAGACAAACTATACCATGTCATGCACCACATTTATATAGTAATAGACCTATACATAATTTCTATTCCTATCCAAGTGCTTGGTTCTAGATGGGAAATCTTCTAGGAGGCACTGAATACTTGAGCATTCAGAATATTCCTGGAATTTATTTCAATCCTTTTCTATATTGTATCAATTGGGTGAGGCCGGTCACATTAAAGGACTAGGAAATTAGGGACTACTTAGGTTTTCACAACTACTTCTCTTTCAAACCATATAATATGACCACCGGTTTGTACCACTGATAATGGTGAGGGAATCTTTAAAGGTCGAGCATATATGTTGTTGATCTATGTGGGTGCCCTTTTTACCCAAAATAAAGGTAAATTCTGTGGAAATGGTATTCTTATTGTCATTTCAGTGATCATTTTATGTTCATTTAGACAAAATTACCTACCCTCTTCATGTTTGGTCTAGAAATCACCCAATTGTAGCTCACCAATTTGGTTGATGTTTACTCGATAGGAGACTCAAGTTTAGATTAACTTCCTATTAAATTATTATAAGATTGGTTTGTCTAAATATTATGTTGATATTTGGATCTTATTTTACCTAAATGAGAAATTATAAACATCTTTACTCAAGTATATAATGTTTTCGATGATCATAAAAGCTAATATGATGCCCTCAAATCAGCTCAAATCATGTAGACTAACAACCTCGGTGATGCCACGCATGAAGGTGATACATTTAACATTTGTTTTGTTACTAAAAGGAATTTCAACTAGAGTGGATATGGTGAGCGTGGTTCCTCAACTATTATTTCCCAGAATATTTATAGGATATGGTATCTAGAAATTATTTTCCTATGTGTAGATATGCTTAAAAGTCATTTCATGTGTTATTACTCCTGTGAGTGTTTCTTTAAAAGACTAGCCTACTGAGGTCGAGGCTTTCCTTTCAGATATTGATGTGATGATGGAAACTATGATGTTTTAGGACCATTACATGCATTTGATTCAACATATGGTGGTTCCTAGAACAATGGATATTTTTTTGGATGAAAAGGGTTATCACATCATTGAGGTAGTGGTAAAACTAGTCTTACTACTATATTCAAATTGATATTGTGTCTTTTTGACAATACTAATGTCTTTTTCATTTATGTTGATATGGTAGGGAGATAAAAGAGGCCAATCACTCCCACTATTCTTGGTATATTCCATTAGGGGTATGGCTTATAGATTTGACTTGGTAAATGATTGGGGAACCAATGAGGATTTTTTACCATGGAAACTGGCTCTAATGAGGGTAGTAATTACAATCCTTGAGGAACAAAAATCTATACTTCCTTTAATTACATCCTCAATTCCTTAATCATTGGATCCATTAGGTGACCCTTAATAAGAATGTAAATAGAAAAGGAATCACTCCAAACAATCAAAGTTCCCTCACCTAGAATCCTCAAGTAAAAATTTCACTTTACTATTTTCCTATTATAAACCATTCCAATAACTCATTTTTGTTTTCCAAAAATGCACAGGTACCTATTGATCCAGGATGTAAGAACATATATCTATTCTTGATGATAAGGGTGAGAATTTTGTTTCTCTAGTGAACACTTTATTACTAGTCCTAGCCTGTCAAGAAGTGGAGATGATTGAATTACTAGTAATGTTTTCCCTAGCACATATTGATGAAATCATAGTGGTTGTTCCATTTTAACTAACACAGGAGGGTGAATTTATATTGGAGTCTAATTTTTTTACCTACTCTACTACTGATTTATCCTTGATGGAGGTATATTTTAGAGAAGGTGAGAACTTCTTAAGAAAAAAAATGGTTCCCTTTATGTCATTTATTCTAACATTTATTTCACTCGTTCATCCCTTAATAGAGGAAGGAAATGTATAATGATAGAAAAAAAACATTAGTTGTTCCACTAAGTCGTTCTTCATAGGAGGGGGTCATCTCTTCGCCTAAATATGGGGTTGACGTGACATACACTGCCCTAGATGAAATAGACAAGGATATGTTTATAACATTGATCACATGTATCAATTATTTGATATAATCATATCATTTACCTACCAAATGGTAAACCATTGTGCCTTACGTGCAGTACCTTCACCCCATAGCTAAAAATTTATGATCCATTTTCTCTCAGAAATCACTCTAACCGAAACAACCAATGTAGAGTCCAGCTCCATACCCACTTCATTAAAGGTCAGGAGTATGATTCCTTCACTTAGTGACTTAGTCCTTGAATATATTACTATTCTAGGATTGAGTTTGATTCATGGATCATATTCCATTTCACTATATAAACTGATGGGGTAGTAAGTGTGGATGGAGATTGGGACACTAATTTCGGAGGGCCCTATAGAAGAGGTGAAGGACCAACTAGGTAATATTAGGTTTCTGTTATCCACCCTTGGGTATGAGGGTTTTGACTATATCACTATTCATTCCTATGTAAAGGAATTAATTTCCCTATGGGAGTATAATAGGTTCCATGAATTGAGGGTATTAGTAGAAGAGGTTTCATCTTTAGTAAAATGAAGTTGGGATGATGCCCTGAATGAGGATTCTTAGTGTGCAGTAGAGGTGATGTCTCATTAAAGCATGATCATCACTGTGAAGGTTGAAATTTTCTTATTACATTCCCAAATAATCCATATTCATGAAGAGATGTCTTATTTTCACCATTCACTACAAACATAAGAGAAAACTATACTAGAAAAATATTGGATCCTAAACCTAGAAAAGAAGGCCAGACTCGATAATGTTTCCAGGTTAGAGACATTGTAATAGATTGTGAAGGTAGAAGCTGAATCTATTGATCAATTTTGCCAATCCATTTCTTACCTATAGAGGAATTTTGAAAAATATCAAGGACTCTTTTAAGAACATGTTTTGATGGGATTTTAGTTTCATGAACCTTAATTTATTTGTGTATTCATAAGAGAGAATCCATATGTTGAGATTCCTCCTTTTTCACATTATTAATTATTAAATCTTCTGAACTTTACATATTGTTGTCTAGATTTATTTTATTTATAATGTGTGGGCAATTTAATTGATTTTATATTTTTTTGATCATAAATGATGCAAATATTTTTTATAATACCAAGTTAACCCAAACACATGGATATGAATTCTTAAATCACGATAGATTTCTCCTGAGAATTAGTGATGAAATTCTATCAACATGAGATACATCATTGATATGTCTAATATGGTTTTACTAGGATATCCTAGTTTTAAATAAGATAATTTGGGTGAAATACATTCCATGAAGGGAGAATTATCTAATTTTTTCCTACTTCAATGGATATAGTGAGCATAGCTTTATTTTAGCTAGGGAAAAATAATGATCTCTTTAAGGTTTGCATCTTAATTTATATTTCACTACGTTTTTTATAAGCATCATATTGGGAGAAGATTAGCGGGCATGGACATGTATTTTTCTCAGGCCACCCTATTATAGTTTTTTGTCTTAATAAGTTTTATTTCTTTTAGATTTTATTAATTCTCAATATTTCCTAGATCACACAAAGTTAATGTCCAATGAATATAGACTCAATTTTTTACCAGGGTTCCCTTTTCAGGTTTTTAACCTCATGATAAATATTTCTATTTCAATTTGTTGTTTTAAGGTATTGAAAACTATACTATAACTATGTTATTGTTTAGGTCCTTCTACATCAGTCCATTTTCTACTGGTATTGTACCATTCGCAAAGTAACATTCTATGTGCAGTTTAACATCATACAGTGGGGACCAATTATATGTCGTTTAACATCATGTGGTAAAGGAATATTCTATGCAATTTAATTTCATTCAGTAATGACATAAAATTATATATAGTTTAATTTCATTCTTCCAATAAATGATACATGATAATCGAGTGGGGAATACATGTCGAGGATAACCCAAAACACCTTATGTTTTTGAGTTATTCTATGGTATTGTTGGGGATCATGAGTGTAATGTGGAAAATATACTAGGGATGACCTAAAACATAATATTTTTTTGATTTCATCCATATTGTAATTAGGGATCGAGAGTGGAATTGTGAAGACATACTAGGGATGACCCAAAACAACCTAAGGTACTGAGTTCTTCTGTAGTAATTCTGGGGATCATAAGGATTGGAGTTCCATTCTTAAAAGGAGTATATGCCTCAAATTAGTGGGTCAAAGGACCATATGCATGATAGCATGTGGAATTTGGAAGACATATTAGGGATGACCCAAAACAACCTAAGGTACTGAGTTCTGTTGTAGTGATTGTAGGGCTCATGAGGATTGGAGATCTTTTCTTGCAAGGAGTATATGCCTCTTTATTGGGGGTCATAGAACCATATGCATGATCCCATGTGTCTTACATTTTTATTTAATCAAAGAGGATCCCCACTCTTTTCCAAGTCCCATGAGTGATTTTGCGAAGATGGTATTGGTGGATTGTAAAATATAATGGAAGTCGAGTCCACCTGGACAGTTGGAATATGAGAGGTGTAAATCATAATTTTTTTTTGGAATTGATGGATATGTAATATGGAAGACATATTGAGGATGACCCAAAACACCCAAATCTGATGAGTTTCATTATGGTGTTTTCAAGGCTCCTTATTGGAAAGGGGTAGATGGAATATGGATGAGCCAAAACACCCTAATTCGATGAGTTCCACTACATCATTTATAAGGATCATTAGAATTTTATATTATTTTTTGTAAGGAGGAGATGCCTTTAGTCAGTGGGGAAAGGGTACATATTCATGGTCCCATAGATATTACATTCAAATTCAATCATATGGGATCCACACTCTTTTTCAAGGGACATGGAAGATTTTTAAATACTCAAATGTCTGGATGATGAAGTTGGAAATGGAGTGAAATCTATCTAAGAAGGTTTCTAGCACCCTAGGGTAATTTAGTTTTTAGTTGGGAGGCTTGGGCCCTATGACATGTATATACGAGTCATGTGGTGTGGGCTATAAAAGGTTAAATTATGGAGTGTCACATTCATGTATTAAGAATGGGTAAAATACATGGTGAAGTAACATAGAGGATGTTAAATCCACATGAATAGTATGGTTGTCGGTACTATAAATCATATTCTAGGAATATCTGAGTTAACTGTAGGTGAGAAATAATGGGTACATGTCAACCATTGGTAATTGAAGAAGGAAATAATATTCCTTGCAGTAAATACAATAACTCCTAGATTTACGGGGGCCTTGTGGGACTAAACGGTCCAATTGGATTATCCAGCCCCTATTACTAGTTTGTAATAGGTAATAACCAATAGAAAGGTATCCCATGTTACAAGGGGTTCCAATGGAAGGATACCAACTTGATGAATGGTTTTTTTCATATATGTCTTTAAATACATGAAGGTGTTTTATAGAAAATGAAATATTCAAACATGTTTTGAGAACCCTAAAAGTTTTTTTTCCACCTAGTGAACAAGTTATCACAGTGAGGAGATGTCAAAAATCATTACTCTAACTTTTTCATGGAATATGAGTCCAATGAGCATAGATTGTCTTTTAAAAGGTCCATAAAGTGGGACTTATGAGCTTTATGCCTTGTTTATTTACTCTATATCTTTTTCCTAAAATATAGAGATGAATATTTTAGTGAGTGGAGACTTGACTTTTTCTCAATATTCCCTTTGTGGGTTTTCATCCTGACATATTTTATGTCTCTTTCACGAGTAATTTAGGGAATTCATATTTGGAACATCAAAGGATAATGTTTAAGGTCATAAAGATTTGACTAATTTATGTGTAGTTTAAGGCCATGATGTACATAGACCTGGTATGAGTGGAATGTTACAAAATAGCTTAATTGGGATACCTAGGGTCAAGAGTACTCCAATATCCTTTTCTATGAGAGATGGTAATGTTATAAATCATGGATCTAGGTTCTAAGGTCATGAGTAATGGTGTGGGGCAATCATACTTGTTATGACCCAAAACACCCTAAGGTTATGACTTACACTGTAGGGATATTAGGGATCACAATTATTATAAAGACCCTTTTTCAAAGAAATGAAACATTTGGTTGATGTTTGGGAGATCATATGAAGGAACCAGAGGAAAATATTAATAGTAGAACAATGGGTACCTTGATGATGGTTTTACTTATCTAAGGTCCATAGAAGGTTCATGATGATCCAAGATAGATAAGACATGAAGTGTGGTTTATAGTTTCAGGTGACTAAATGGTGAAGAAATCACCATGTACTCTGTTTGACTGAGTTTATGATATTTTGGTCCTTTGATATGGATTAATGATGGGTGATGGTATGCACATTTTGACTTCATGAAGTGGGGACATATCTGTTGTGTAGTCTAACATCATTTTGCAAGGTAATTTTCCTTGAAAATTAATGTCATGTGGTAAGGAAGTTGTAATTGATGTGAAATTGTGAAAGTTATACTTGGAGATATTTTTCACTATTTAGGAGAATTAATATATAGGAAGAAACTTTTATCCATGCATAGGATTACTAAAGGGTATCTATGTGATGGATCCCTTATTGCATAGATTTATATCATGTGAAAGCAATCGATATTTAGATATGACTCATGAATAGGAAAAGTGAGCCTTTAGGACTCAATACTCTTTAAATAGTGGTATATTCAATTTTTATGGTTATTCTCCCTTGGGATTATATATGCATATTGTAAGGGAATGAATCATTCAATAATCAGAACCTTTAAGGATATCCCTCTATGTAGATATGAATCACACATAGGGGGTATTATTGCGAGTGATGGAAACTCATGGATGTTCCTGAAATAGAGGATCTAGGCATAACTATGTGTCTTGTGAAGCTAGAAATCAATCCACATGTAGTTATTTTATGAAATTTCCTTACACAATTCTGTCCCATATGTAGGGAGTCTATATTTTTACATTTTTTTTAGACCTAGTATTGGATAACTGAGCATCACTATGTATAATTTGATGGCATGAATCAATCCATGTGTAGTTATTGAGAGAAAATCTCTCTACAAAAAATATTACCCATGTAAAAAGGGGGAATGCTTTCCATTGATGTTGTGGTTGATCAAAATATTTCAAAACCAGGAATTACAATGTACCTTGTGATGGTAGTAATCAAGCCACATTTAGTTCTTGAAAGAAAAAGAAATCCCCACGTAAGTCTAAAAAATACTAGATGGAGAATGTTTTCAATGATTATTGTGGCCAGCCCTAGGATTGGAGAATTTAGTGTCACTATATATCTTGTGATGGAAGGAATCAAGCCACACATAGTTCTTGAATGAAAAAATATACATGAAGGTCTAACCCATATACAAAGGGAACATTTTTTCTATTGATTATTGCTAGTAGACTTGGAATTGGGTATTAGTGTGTCATTATGTATCTTTTGATGGAAGGAATCAAGACACACATAGTTCTTGAATAAAAAATTTTCTATACAGGTCTGACCAATACACATAGGGGGGATTTTCTAAATTTATTATTATGGTTGGACCGAGTATTAGAGATCTCAATGTCACTACATATCTTGTGATTGTAGGAATTAATCCATAAATAGTTCATAAATGGAGTTGTGGTGTAGGACCAACACCATGGATAGTGGTCCTCCCAAGAGAGATCCATAGTAATTCATAGTTTCATGTCATCCAAGAGATGTCAACCATATAGTTTAACATCAGGTGGTAAGAACATTTGTTGTTCCTTCTAAGTTGATTCATCTAGGACCATTCTAACCCTATTGTGAACTTATATGTCTTGATCAAGTGAGGAATCCCAAACGAAAATTATTAATCCCACATGATCAATGATCAATATGAGAAACATGTAATGGAAACTGTTTCTCTCACTAAATAGATGAAATTAAAATAGAGTACATGAGAATTTTTATCATGAAGAGAATTTGTAAATATCTAAGATCTAAGAAAATAAACATATCTCATTGGAATGAGAATAAATCCATATCTAATTCTGGGAATCCATTCAGATTAATGTCATTTGGTAATGATTAAGGTTACTCAATGTGAAAAAAGAAGGCATGAATCCCCCTAAACACTTTCCAAGAATTTAGAGAATCATTTCATGATTGGGATCCTATGTTTTTGGCATGGGGCTTCCTGAGGTAGTTTTCCAAGTCGTCATAAGCTTGGTACATATGGTAAGAAAACATTTTAATTTCATGTCTTGAATATTTCATCGTACATTTTAACAACATATAAATGGGACAATATAATATCTTATAGTTTTAGGTCATATGACTATGACCATGGACGTTGACATATTTATAGTATTTCTACTAGGAATTAAGATATTTTTTAGATCAAAGACTTGTCACCAAGACTTCTTCCATGAAATTTAACATCATGTGGTAAGAACATGTGATCCTTGATGATAGATAGAAAAGTACTTCTTGAGAAAACTTTCATTAATGGCGGTATAACGCATTCCCCATCTATTGTGGCTAGTGAATAATCGCTATTGTAATAGACCATAAGTATTTTGAAAGGACCTTCTGGTTTGGGTTCCATCATTGGATGTTTTTTTCCTGGTATCATTGGGGTTCTGAGAGCCAATACCAAATCTCCTTGTTGGAATGAAAGAAGGTGAACCTTTTTATTGAAGGCTCAAGCAATATGATTATAATAAACACCAAGGTTATGTAGTATACACAATGTTTTCTCATTAATCTATTCCAAATCATCCAGCCACTTTTTTTATTGTTCATCATCTAAGAGATATCCATAGATAACTATCTAGAGTGAGGGAAACTGTACTTCTATAGGAAACACTTTTTTAGTTCCATACACCAACAAATATGGAGTTTCTAGTGTACCGGTGTGAGTGGTGGTACTGTAGTCCCATAAAACATGAAGTATATTTTATTACAATGACTTATTTTCTTTTTCCACCATTTTATATAGTATATTTGATATGGTCTTATTGAAGGAATCTATTTTTTCATTTTCCCCAACATGATATAGAGATGAATTAGTGGACCCAATGTTGTACTCCTTGTACAATTTCATTGAATGAGTAGATCATAAGATGGCATCTCTTCCCATAAATATTGTGTGATGGACTATAAATCTAGTTAGGATGTTGGATTTTATGAATTTAATGATATTCTTAATCCTTAATTCCTTGAAGGGTATTGCCTCATCCATTTAGAAAAAAATTATAATATCATTAAGGATGTACTTAAACTAATTATTTATAGATTGTGGATATGGAACCACAAAATCCATACCCCATATGGAAAATGATCTAGAATATTTAGAATTATATATAAATTCTAGGGGTTGATGGATGTTTTTTTCATGAATCTAGCATGTATGAAATTTCATGTGGAATTCCACACATTCCTATATCATTATTATCCAATAGTAACCAAGACTCATGATTTGATAGGAAATCTTGGTCCTAGACTGATGAGTGTCGTAGGAGCCTGTACGGACTTCTTACATGATGACAGGATTCTCTCCTTCTGTAATGAATCTAAGGACGAATTTATCAAAGAATCATTTCTAGAGGAATTCTTTATCATTTGGCCCATCCATAAGGGTAAACCTCACTTCTCAGCATCTGGTTTGTTCCTTTTTTGCATGATCTAATGGGATTTACCCATTTTAGGGGTAGTTATCTATGGGATCCATCCATCCATGGGTGTATATCAATTCATCATGATCTAGGGTCGTGCTGATTAGATTGAATTCCTCCATTTCACTGATGATGACTGATGAGATCGTCCTTTGGTGTGTGATGTAGAATATCACTTCATCTTGATCAGGATAGTTTAAAACTATGGAATCAGTATCCAATGCCTCGTCATGAATTTTTTGATCGATTTAATTGATGAAACATTGGTTCAAAAGGGAATTATTCTATCAATACTCTAACATATCCGATGAGAGGGGCCAATTTTTCCTTCTTGATGGAATATTCGCTGATGATTTGTTTGATTACCAACTACAAATCCCATGTGAACTTCATGTAGGATATTTGTAATTGTAGGGATAGTTACAAGATAGAAATGGGGAATTGGTATAATTCCTCATTATTAGTGTATACTTAATATTATAGGAAGGAGTAGGGAAAATTTGTTTTTTCAAAAAAACGAATACAACCCCTAGACTAACATGGTTGAACCTTGTGTTTTCCAGCATCTTTCAAGTAAGGATTTATGAGGAACCATCAAAATATATCTCCATGATTGAGGAATTTCATGGTCATATAAAACCTCTTTTCTAGAAGTTTGGTGTCCACTGGTGTGCTTTATGAGGATGGATGTTCTATAAGGAATTAGGTCAGGTCCAATTCTTTAATTCATTTTGTGACAAGAACTAGATTTCATATTTCTATAAAATAACAACCCATCAAGAAAAATTTCCATTCATAATAGGGTGTCCAATCATTTACTTGAGAGGGTCAATATAAGAGGTTATGTGGACTTCATGATGTTGTAAGTAATGTCTCAAATTTTAGAAAGAAAATACGAGTGCAACACAGTTCATCTCGATATCAAAAATATTGGGTGTTAGAACATTGCATAATTTGAAAGAGGTAATAGATACTATTTTTTCCTACATCATTTTTCTATGTGAGAATAGCCCCAATTGGTCTCTCTATGGTGGCTAGATATAAGAATAAGTGGTTTTACTTCTATTGGATACATCAAGACTAGTGGGTGTTGCAAGTACATGTCAAGACTCTCAAAGGCTTATTGGCAGTCTTCATCTTATCATTAGGTGACTCCCTTATTCATTAACTTGGTAAAGTGGAGAGATTTTCCATCTAGGTTAGTTAACAAGTTTATAATGTTAGTGAGGTGTCCTTGGATCCCCCTCAGTTCATTGAGATTCTAGAAAGGTGAAATTGTTAGGATTGAACTAGTATTTATTGAGTCAACATTGATACTACAGTGGTGTACTACAAAGACAATTAATTATCCATGAAATTACCCCAAAATCATACTTCAGAGGATTCATCTTCAAACTATGCAGCCATAACTTGTTGATGATTATGTAAATATCTATGAGGTGGTTACATTGCTTTGGAGATTTGATTCCCAGGTCATCAACATAGTATTCAATTTTTTCATGAAGGTTATAAATATATGATGTATGGTGTGTGGGAAAGCAGCGCCAATGTTCTTTAATCCAACAGACATGACCTTATAGTAAAAGATCCCTAGATGTGCTATGATGGTGGTGGATTCCTGGTCTTTAGGGTCCATCTTTTTCTAATTACACCCTGAATACCCATCCAGGAAAAAAATCCCCTGGAAGCGAATAGTTGCATCAATAAAAAACATTGTGATCAGAAATAAGAAATTTCCCTTCAGGTAGTTTTGATTAAGGTCTCTAAAATCAATCTGAATTATCCATTATTTTTTGTGATTGCAATGATTTTGGGGATCCATTTTGGGTACTATACATCCCAAAAAATGTTGGATCTGATCAATTTTTCAGCTTCCAATTCTTAATTTTTAGCATGATAGGGGTATGTCCACCTATATATCTGATTGAAAATCTTATTTTAATCAGGTAATCCTAGATTTTGTGTAGCCACATCATGGTTGAGTCTGATAATTTATGTATAATTATAATAAAACATGTATCAATATTGATTTATAAATTCAATATACATCCTCTTAGGCATGGAAAAACTAATCAACATATGATGTAGGTCTTATTTGTTTTCCAGGTTCAACAGCCTAAGCTCATTGATGGTGGTGGATATGTTTTCCTCAAATTTAGGAGGGGAATTCATGAGGTCATCTTCTAAACATTACATCTCTGAGTCTATGAATTAATTTTTAGACATGGCATGTAATCAGGTAGAATCTATATCATTAGCTTGGTAATAGTGACCATGAGAAGAGCAATTATCATCTTGAACTACTAAATTCATTGTAGATAGATTATAGAGTTGTTTGTTTTATTTTTCACTTCCATCGAGAGAAATAAGATCATGGAAAAATGAGATTAAGTCTACTTTATCAACAAGATTTATGGGTAGCACATAATCACTGTCAATCATACTCTAGATATTCATAGGGGCGGTCCCAAAGACATTGGGGGTGTAACTTGTATATCATCATCCCCATTGTTTTTCCCTTTTATATAAACATACATGAGAATATATAGATTTTTAGTAATCAAAGGGGACATTTTCACAATATAGTATGCCCACCTTATTAATGATTGGGTATTTAAAATGTGAATGAAATGTTGAAGGTGCTTCCATATTTCTTTAAATCAAATGAATTCTACGTAGGTAATTATATGTTTTTTCTAGATAATCATGAAATTAGTGTTAGATGTGAGATCCCTAAAATATCCTTGAGCATGATCTTCCTTAGAGGCATTTTTTTCTCTTATGATACCCTTACATGGTTTTCTTTTTAAGATAAAAATCACCCTTGATATATCAAAAATGTCTAAGGGTTTAAATTGAGATGACGTTGATCTTTGAAAAATTATTAATCAAATACCTTTATATGTCTACATTTATTAGGTTACCTAAAACATACTGGGGTGCAATATGTCCCTAGATAAATTCTTCATAATCCTTTTATATGAAAGAGATCGTGACATGTAATTCTAATGGAATAGTCTTCACTTGATAATCCTCGGCTAAATACCTATTTATCTTGAACTCTTTTGGGCTCTCGTCCAACATAATAAGTTCCTCTATAAATTATTTTGAATGATAGAGATTATCCAATATTTATACTTTGTCTAGGAAAACTCCAAACTGCTTCAGGATTTTATACATTTGTGCCAAATTTTATCGCTTCCTGATGTGTGGTTTCTCCCTATTATATGGTTCAGGGGTTGAGGTGTTTGAGGTGGATGTTCCTTGTTCTTGAGAAGAGGTCAATGAAGTATCCACTACCAGTAGAGTAGGTCACATCAGCCAACCCCTTAGTTGGGCTTATCAAATAAGTGAACCCCTTCTAGTCAGTCATGTAAGATGACTGTGATTGGATAATAGTTGGAGTGATCTAAAGCATGATTGAATTTATATGGGATTTTATGGATTAATCATCCATGGGTCTTAGTATCATATATATTCTACAAAGGTATATGTCTGAAATATTGGGTTTGACCATGCCCACACCATCCCATGAATCCTTGGATCCTATTTCCACGACCTCTAACTCTCCATTCAGGTACTGAAAGCTCACAGATAGAGTTGAATTCATTATCAAAGAGGGGATATATTAAGTGAACTATGTTAATAACACAAAAAATGATCTATTAATATGATAATTATTCTATTTGGTGGGGGATGTTTACATTCTCTATAGGTTGAAGTAAATAATTGTTCAAGAGTCCAAGCATGTTTGGGAGATGGTATGACTCTTGATCTTATGAATTTTCTTATATATGATGATTACATCCACCAATGATAGGTGTATTCAATGTATCCTCCCATGATTATGGAATCATTATTAGTTTGTGAATCTGTGCTCTCGGGATTTCATGAACACCTTCAACTATCTTTCATGTAATCTCATTGTTGAACTTTTTTCCATGTTTGGATGGGATTGATATCCATTAAAACTCCTCTTCTAGTTGGATAATGGCTATAAAAGATAATTATGTTGAGGAATTATCCAGAATCACCTATCTAGAATCAACCATTATTTGGAGAACATCGTTGAAGATGAATCTATACTGGCTGGTGTGACCAATCCTTCTATATAAATGACAACATATAGGAGGATTAGTAAGGTTGAACCCGAAGGGTTTCATGGGATATGGTATCTTGAGTTAATTATTTTCCATGACTGAAATGAAATAATCGGGGACCTTGTCATTTTTTAAGGAGTACGCTTAATTCATTAATTCCTCGAATCATGGGTGACCGTGATCTTTTTTTCATCTGGTCAAGGGTGACTATGATATTTTCTCTACTCAATTGGAGGAAATAGACTATTAAAGGTCTTTATGGGTTCTTTAATAGTCACTACTATTGGTTTTATGGTAACCATAGTAGTCTCTCCCTTAACAATACTTTTTCCTTATGCCAAGGGCATAGACCAGTATTTAATTTGGTTCTGGTGAATAGAATCATCTAGGAATTGATCCATTTCTTAACGTCATGAAATCCTTTTGGATATTTCATTAGGACCAAAGGTGTTTTCAACTCATCTTCAATATTTTCATCAAAGAATTACATCAATTGTTCTTAACATAGAGTAATAATGAGAGAATAGATTAAACCCCTATATCTAGTGATGAATTCAAAAACCATATCAGTTTTTAATTTTTTGTGGTGTATGAGGTCAAAAAATTCCATTTTCCTTATTGTGGATCTAAACTAATAAATTAATTGATGATGGAGGTCTTCCCATTCTAAAATGTAACTTTCTAGAAGGATGTTTTACCAAAAATAAGTTATCCCTAATAGATTTTGTATAAAACTATCAATTTGGTTACCTCCTACTGATCATGAGGTCCCATCATTAGGCTGCATCAGGATAGGAAGTGTGTGATATTTCATTCTAGGCATCCCACACTATCAAAGGTTGATATAATAGTATTTCTAAAATTGGGTGGGGGAAAGTTTCAGACACCCATTCGGGGTATGGAATATTCTCAGGGGTCATAGGTGTGTTTCGCCCTTCTATAGATTCCATTTTAGCATCTAGAGACTTGATAGCAATGAGTAGTTTTGTAGGTAACATGTTTTTGGATTCCTACCATCTATATGAAGTGGTTGATTCTTGGTGAGGTGGGCCCATTTTAATATCCCACTAACTCTCAATTCTTGCTAAGACTAAATGATCTCCCTAAAGATGGAGTGGTTGTTGCTATAATGGAGTAAATTCTCATTCATCCTCAACTTCCTCATTTACATTGACTAGATTCCTAGATCTAGAGCCATTTGGAACTCAAATTCTGCTCTTTTAAGTGGATTTTCTCTCTTTTGATGTGTCGGATGAGATGTATCCATCTATTTCTAGAGATGATACCCAATGGGAATGTTTCCCAAGAGTAGTTCCTCATTGAGATATCTATGATTTTTTATTTCATTCTTATACTATATCATTAGTTCCTCCACATAAGGAATTTAGACTCTTCATGTCAGAGAGTGGGATACAGACACACCTTTCCCTTTATCATTGGAAGTTTTCCACTATAGAGGTGGAAATTCACTATTCGGAGGTTTAAGTTTCTGGCTATTTCCCTGATTTCACATGCATGTAGCCTTAGTTGGTGCATCCAAGTCACCCTCCTCTACAATAATGTTTTCTTCATTGTGTCCCTCTTTATTTTTTTCTTGATCAAAATAATATTTTGTGTTGACAGTGAAGAAATTAAATAATTTGTATTGTGATATGGTAGTCATCCCACTACTCTCAATGCATTATGGTGATTATGCGCTGCATAATCCTCCTTTGAGGGTCACATTAGGGTCATTTTTCTGACCCCTAGCCATATTGGACCATTTTGACTTATAATCCTTATGAGTTTTGATTTCTTTCTCCACATGTTATTCATTTATCATTCTACAAATAGTGAAATTAAGGGAGTTTCCAATTATACATATCGAATAGGCCCTATATAGAAATGTTGTGTCTCATGGTAGGAGGAATGGATGTAATGCTAACAATCCATATTTAACTCCCAAACTAGAGGATAATGATTTATTTTAAGTTGATGATAGTGATTAAAATTCCCCTAGCCCTATGGGTTGTGGATAATTTGGATCCACTATTACCAGTTTTTTATCCAATGGTTAAGTATTTGATGATGCCAATAAAAGATTTGATGACTCCTAAGAGATAAATTGAGATATAAAATCCCCCATCAAAGAAGGATGGGGTTGATCTGGAATCGTTGTTTATTTATCTTGGACCCTCTTGGGGTGTGATGAACATAGTGACGAAAATTGAGATAAAAATGAACCCATACCAGTGGGATAAGGTTGGTTTGTAGCTACCACAAATATTTCTTAGATCATATCAAAGATTTATAACCAGAGGGGTGAATGGGGTGGTAAAAATTCCACTAGTTTGGTGGGATGGGTTCCCTGCTGGATGGATTCTATAGTAGTTGATATTATGATCAATTTGATTTTATTTTATTGTGCTAATGTATGAGTTGGGTTCAATGGAATCTCATGATGGGATTAATTTTCTATATTATGATGTTTGGTTATCCACAACCACATATTACGTGTCTAAATTTCATTCTCATTTCTTTGAGGGGCATATATTAATAATATGTGGTATCCATATCCCACTATTCATGGTGTCTTTTAATCTTTAGATTAATGTAATTTCCTTGTATTTACCAACTATATAATGTGTTACTAGGTCCCCTAATTTTTCTAGTGGTTATAACATTACTGGATGCTATATCTATGGAATTATGTAGTTTTGGGGACATGGTGAAGTGAAATGCTCCATATTGCCACCATCCTCTGATACTTACATCTAATGCACCATTGGAAGTCAATCAATGGAGAGTTGTTGTGATATAGAGACAAACACTACATAATCATTTTTCATACTATTCCATCCCTAGGTTATAGTCTATGGATAATGAATCCACATCCAACTGACAAAAAAGTGTATCTATGGTCTGAGGTGACCCTCGTGTCCTGGATAGGGGATGATTCTAGACTTCATTCACTAATGAGTTGACCACAAATTTTAGTTTAAGTATACATGCACTCCTTATCTAGCTCTTCTAGAATCTCATTACCAGGATTGGCATTGGGCTAAAACATGGTTGGGAGGCTGTTTCTATCTAAATCAATCCATATATCCATATGTTTTTCTTCTTCATAAAATTTATATGCCTCCGCATTGTCAAACCACAAAGGTTGTTTATATGGGTCACCTATTAACCATGGTGAATTGATACTGATAGTTTATGGGTCCCTATATATAGTAAACCCCAGTTCTTTAATCCCCTCTCTATATGAAGGTGTTTAAGTTTTTATCACCCATCTATTTGACGATTTCTAGGTAAGTGGTGTATTTCCTTGTCTGGGAAAGATATCAATGGGGGGAGGTTTTCCATGGTACATATCAGGAGTAGTGTCCCTGTGATCCATATATGCACTATCAAGAGGAGGACTATAGAGGTAATGGTCACCTTTGGCTTTTTATAAAGATTCTATAAACCCTTAAGGTGTTTCATATATTTTTTGAATAGGCTGAAGGACACTGGAATTGAGCAGATCAGGTATATGAACCTCATTCTACATCATGGCCATAATATATTGACATGCCTTTTAGGGTTGTGTGGGGATATGAGCTTGTTGAATTATGGTTGTCGGAATATATTGATTACCATAGAGTGTTATGGGGATATGATCATGCGACTGAGAAGCTTCTAGAGTATTCTAGTGAGCTTTTATATCATCATAAGGAATATGGGCCTACATTGGGTGGTTTCTAGAATATTTAAGTTAATCATATATAAAGTGGAGAAATGATCAGAGTTCAAATATGCATTCCCTTTTGAAATATTTCAATGGACCATTGTAATGGGATGTGGGATATGATCCTTATCCTATATAGCCTTTGAAGGAAGCTGGTGAATTCATTCATCATTAGAAGTAGAGAAACAATCTTGGAATCCATGGTCTGCAGGAATATGAAAATTCTCTTCACTAGCAAGGATGTGATCCTTCTCTAAGGTTTCTTCCATATTTTTCTAAAAACCTATAATTTTAATGGAGATATGAACCCATTTTGGTGCCTCTGGAATATCTCATTGGTCTTTTTTTATAAGAATATGAGCTCATCCCCAGGAATGTGTCAAACGAACTTGGTGAACCCTAGTCAAAACATGGATATGAGCCTAGCCTTATGCCTTTAGAGTATTTCACTAGTCTTTTTCAAATAGAATGTCTGAATTTCACAAGGAATGTGACAAACTGAGTTGTTTATCATAGTTTGGGAAGTCCATATGTTCCCAGTCCAGTGCCTCATCCTTTACCGGGATATGTCAATAATCCTCCTGAATGTGAGAAATAATGTTTTTTTCTCTATAGTATACAACTTTTCATATGTTTAATAGTTATATGCTTCTCTAACTAATAGGATAGGAATATTTTCATGTCCCTATACCTTTACCAATTATGGAATCGGAAAACAGATTTGTTTAACTATTTGTAGAATGTAATGACACTTTAGTAATGTGTGTGTAAGAAAGTAGACCTATACATTCTCAGTGTCTAAAATATAGTCGTAGATATCTTTGATTTTAGGGGGTATATGATACCACTCCTTAACTCCTTTTAAAATTGTAATATGTCAATGGGATTCATGTGTGGGGTAGGGATATGTGCCTCCCACAAGCATTCTATAGGAATATTCATGAAAACTTGATATGAGGGGGTAGAGATATGAGACAGTCCACTGGCTACCATAAACATATGTCAATGATCTTTGTTAGTAGAAGTGGGGATTTTATCCCACCCCTATTTATACATAACCTTATTCTCTTAATGAAAAATCATTAGTAATTGTTCATGAGTTTTAAGTGTATAGATTTTTGAGGTGGTGCCTCAGAACATGATTTAGGGGCACCAGTGAGATGACGCAGGTGATAGAAGATAATAGGAGCCCTCCTTAGAATCTCTAGAACCATTATTGAGCTATAGTTGGCTACTTGATCCACCTTCCATAGATATGGAATGTGTGTATTTCCATGCTCTGAGTATATTCTTTCAAATTGATTGGTGGTGGCAACAAGTGCCACTAGTTTTATTGCATCTTTCCCTAAAAGAGATAGACTTGTTACCTTTGGCATTTAGAGACCTTTAAATTTAACCTTGAGGGGTAGGATCATACCATGTTGTTGGTATTCCCAAAATATCATGTTCTCCACCCTATGTTTAATGTGTTAGGTGGGTGAGGTTATTTTAAGACCCATAAGGACTATCGCAACAACTGAGGTTCCAGAATATTTTCCATAATGATACATGATCTCATGTTAAGATGTCTATGAGGAAAATTTTTACACTAAAAAAGACAAAAATTAACTAGGTTACTAATCAATACATCATCGCAAGAATGAAATAATCTCAACCAGCTATGAATATGTAACACAATGGTCCTTTATTGTTCTCAATTTTTTCATTTTGATCACATGAAATTTTCATAGTGATAATGGACTTATTTCATGGCAACCACAATTATGAAGGATTTCATATTGGGAGCACAATTTATGTTCACATAGGAAATAAAAAAAATAGATTAATGGGTGGTTAACTGATCTATTTTACTATTTAATAGATTCACGTCAGATTCTCTATTTTTATTTCCCTCAAAAGATGTTGGGTGTATAGTTATCCTTGTGTTTCAGAAATCATGATGCCCAATGTGTATAATGACTCTATTATTTTGTTCATTACAATATTTCTCATTGTTTGTACTGTATGTTTTCCTATTTTAGGACTGATTATTGTGGGTTCAATTATGGTTTCATAATCATTTTCATTGGAATTAACATTTTCATATTTTATAAACACTTTTAATGATTCACACATCATTAAATGGGTACATACCAACTTTACAACGATATGTGGTAATTTGGGGTTTTAGATCCAATGCCACTTTGGAACTCACATTAGTCAAGAGGATGGGAGGTCGGGTTCATCGCACCCTATTGGGGGAAATTATTCTATATTCTGGGACTCTCTTTTAGATTTAAGATATGTTCACAAATATCTTCCAAATTCTGATACAATACTATTTACCCTACCAAAATGACCAGTTGTCGAATCATTCTATGAGAAAGGTTGCTCTAATAATGAGACCATATGTATGTGTTAGAGGTTTTATATCTATCTCCCATTATTTATTATCAATGGTTAGATTATTATATTTTCAATCCATATAACTAGGAAATCTATAATTTACTATCATCTAGGGAGGATATTGGTGTTTAGAAGATGGTATTGAACCTTTACATGTCACCCTACATATTTGGTTTCTAAAAGGAATCAAAACTCACATATTTTATTTAATTCAAGTAGTTTAACATCATGAAGAAAGGAAATATATGAGGGAACATAGGAAATATGTATTAAAATTGATCCTTAATAAATATTCCTATGTATCCTACTTATAGTGAGAATATGAGTAATCATAGTTAGATCTACCCTCACCCTTGTGATGGGAAATGATAGATAATTAATTCCGATAAGGGTTAACACTCCAAGGATTACTGAAATTGTAATTACATCAAGACTCATGCTAATATGGATGCCCCTGTAAAGGGGAAATAATATCATGTTACTAAACGGGGATTAAACTATGAGGATACCGTATATGGGGGACATTTAGGATGTGAGTGATATGATCATTGAAAATCCCTAAGCTCACATGAGTCAGGCTCAATGTGATAAAAATGACAAAAAGTAATTGGAATCACTGCATATGGGTACAAAAGTTATGCACTGGGGAAGCTATTATGGGGTGTTTGATGAGGATATTGGGCATTAAAAAGGTGTCCTATATATCCTATTTGGGTAAGAATCATAATTTTCATAGTTAATCCCATCCCTAAACTACGGAAGGGTTTAAGGTTCCTGAGGGAATGGATGGGGCTTACACATAAAGGTATTCCTATGTATGATCCCACTTCCTGTCTCTACATGGATGAGGAAGGGTGATAGGCTTATGGGAGAATCCATTCCCATGAGTTAAGAATATTTAAGGTATATAGGGACTTAACCTTGGGTGGATTCAAATTGGATATCATGTCTTGTTAAGGGTTTCTACATATACTATTAAGACAAGAATTAGAGTTATCATAGTAAAATTACCCCATAAACTAATGATGGGTTGGGATATATTATTAAACTCATAGAAATTATTATTATCCCCGAGGCCCAAGTAGGTTAGGGGATTACACTAGGATAAATACCCATTGAAACTTAGGTCTTAGGAAGGTTTATTATGTATCATGTTTAGATATGAATCAAAGTACTCATAGTTTAATTTGGGGAATGTGTGAATATGTCTAATAAACATGGTTGTCATGTCTTAGGGGGGTATGCCTGACATGCTTGACTTGTCATAGTTTTTGTGCCTAATATTTCTTAAGTGTCTTCCATACATGTCCTGATTGTCTATCTAACATGTCATGAGTGTATTTTTGACTGGGCTGATATGTTTTGGAGTTCTTCACATGATTGAAGTAGACATGTTAGAAGGCTATCACATGATCTTACTGGCATATTGAGAGGACAGTTTCATAACCTAACTGACACATTCAATGATCTTCATGTGATCAACACCAACATATCTAGGGGTATCATGTGACCAAGTTTGATATATCATAAGGTTTCCACATTATCTGGATGGAAAGTTCATAGGGATTTTTATGAATTGGTCAATATGTATATAGGACTTCATGTGACATGGATAAAATTTTTATAAGGATGTGAGTGACTCATATGACATGTCTGAGCATTGTTGGATGATCTGATTGACATTTCCTAATTCTTCCATGTAATCTTTTTGATATTTCATGGTGCTAATTGCATGATCTCGATAGGTAATATGAATAACAGGATTCCTTTGCATGAAAATAAACATATTTTTCATTATATAAGTCTTTCGTATTTTTGGTATTTATTTCATATTTTCCACAATTTTTTTCAAGAATTTCCTTGTTACCGTTTTGTGTGATCGAGTTTACATGAAAAAAATCATTCAAATAATCTGACTGGAAAAATATAATTCCTTCATGTGATCAATACGGTGATCAAATGAAGCATATATTCATGTTGTGTAATCCCTTAGGTTGTTACCTCTCTTTTACCTAGTGAAACACCCTTGTGAGTGCATGGATAACTTCTTCATGGATTCCTCTCTTCTTCACTCCCATGGGTGTATTATTTTTCTATCTGTATTTCCATTTTTAGGGGGGATATTTATAGGCCTCTCAATTCTAGTTCTACCATGCCTTGTGAGGAATTTATATCATAGATATAGAATTCAGTCGGTGGAGGGAATAATGTTTCATTCACTTCACATGATCCTTCCTCGGGTCATCCATGGTGTCGCATGATAAAGAGGGACCACAATATAACTCCATCATCGATATATTTATTGGACTGATGACATGTCAATGGGATTTTTCATAATCATGTTAAAATGACAAAGATCCTTTGCGAGACTAAGCTAACATCTCTATGAGTCTTCGTGATATCAAGACACCTGTCAAAGAGGATTTCATACTGATCAAGGGAGACATTTCTAGGGACCATCATGAGATCAATTTAGATTCTTAAAGACCATTCATGAGACAATACTGACTTGTCAAAGGATCTTTACAAGACCAAGATGGATTGTTAGAGGCCTTTGTGTGATAAATATTGATCACACAAGGAGAATAACCCTTCACATGAAAATTATCATATCTTCCCTTTTCAAGAGGCTTCAAGATTTTATAGATTTTATTCTTTACTTTACAAGGGGATTCAGGTGATTTTTTTCATCTAGCACTTGATATGTCGCATGATAAAAGGAGCTTGTCAGGCACCCATTATACAATCATCAGTGCTTTTCTAGATTTATTTTCAAGAATAGTAGGGCTTGTTTGAGGGGATTTGTATGTTCATTGGGACTCTCCAAAGTGTATTTACAAGATCATCCAAAAATCATGAGAATTACATGATTCACCCATATTTACTTCTCAGGGTCATGGGATCATGTGTCCTCTTTAGGATTATGTGATTATCATGATCTATCTACTTAATCCCCATGTATACATGATACTCCTTCCTTTATATTACAAATAAATTAATACCCATGATTTGGGTACTTATTTTATTCTATAATTGTCAATGCTCATTTGGAAAGCATCACCAATTCCATAATTTCATCTCAAGGTGTTCTTAATCTCATCAAAAACTGAGATTCATATGGGGCCATTTGAATAATTAATGGGAAACTAACTCAACTAATGGAATATATAGTTCACACCATCCTTTCAAATCCATCAAGATATCTCTTAGTATATCTTCTTGTGTCTGCTTTTTCCATTTAAAATGGTCATCAATCTATAGGTGATATGTTATACTAAGTTAAACTCGGTATTTAGGGTTTGTTAAAGACTTCTATAAAACATATAGGTGACACTTTTATCTTGATCAAATACAATATAATTGTGTTCCCAAAACATCCTCACTACTTTCATGATATATATCTTGATAAGTTTATGGAGAGGTAAATCTTCAAGATTTACAATGAAGTTATAATTCAAGGTTGTTAATCTACCAAAACCAATATGGAATTATTTCATTTAGATGAATTTGAAAAACTTATGAAAAATTACATAAGTATGTTATACCATTTCTGTGTTCGTAAGGGTAATAACTATATTTTTACTTTTAGTTTTGAGACTCTTCTAAAACTTTATGACATACCAAGAACTTCTTTTTGAACTTAAAAATAAAAATATTCATGTTATCACATGAGAAGTGTTATAAAAGATCTCAATACATCATTTTACTTCTTGGATGGTTGGATATAAATGAGTTGTGTGAATCATCTATATGATACTTCATTATATCAAGTAATTATAGCCCACTGATACTAGTTCCAAATCTAATGATTCTATCTTTATAGATTTTTAATTCATAAATCTTTCCTTCATTTCTTTATCTCACCTTCTTTTAGATCTCAAAATCAACCCTTTGTAACTCCTTTATTTTCTCTTCAATATATAGCTAGGAAATCATTTTTTCATGATATGATGTCTTCCCTAACTTTAAAATTTCTAGATCCATCCTTTGAAAATCCATAAATATATGTTCTTTCTCAATCCTCATAATAAATAAGGTAGTGGGTTTCTTTCTACTAAGAGCATTCACTGCCTTATTTTCTTTTATAGTATGGTAGTGAATTTAGTAATCATAGTCCTTGATTAACTCTAACCATATTTTTTTATATGTGTTTAACTAATTATATGAGAATATATGATTTAAAATCTTGTGATTACTATATATGTCACGATTATCTCCATATATGCATTGTCTCTAAATATTTAATGTAAAGATCATTATTTCAAAATCTAAGTCATGAATCAAGTAATTTCTTTTCATGGATATTTAATTTTTTAGGGGGATTATCAATCACTATTATTTCTATAGAGTACAGATCCTAGAACATTATTTGAAGCATCACTATATATCAAAATCTCATCTCCACCTATGGGGAGTGTGAGAACAGGTTCTATAATTAGACATTTCTTGATCTCCTTGAATATTTACTCAAATTATTCTCGCTTTTCATACTTCACCCATTTTGTGTTAACATAGTAATTTGGGATATATAATCATGAGAAGTTTCTTATAAATTATATGTATTACCCCGGTAGTCTTAGAAATATATAAATATCCATGAAACTTTTATATCTATGACATTTCCCAATTTTCATTATCATTTATGGATCCATAGTAAATCCATTATTTTTGATGAGATGCCACATTAATGTGAGTTAATGCATCTAACATAGTGTACAACTTATTCTTCCTTAAATTATTCAACATAATATTGATATAATATTTATGTTCTAGTTTTTTCATGGAGTATTTGAGTATGTAATCAATACACAAAACAAAAATTTATCAAGGTAGTCTCTAAAAAACCAATTCAATAGTTCCATTAATATTATAGGTGAATTTATGATTTTCAATGGAATAACTATGAATTCATAATGTCCATATCTCATATAGAAGGTCATATTTTTAATATTTCTTCTCTTCACCTTCAACAGATGATATCTATAATGAAAATAAGATTTTGAGAAGTTTTTATCTATTCAATGTGTTTTAAAAAATCATCAATAATGGGTAGTGGATTCTTGTTCCTCATAGTGATCATATTATCTCTTGGTAGTTGATAAAAATATGCCCAAATTCATCATTTTTCTTAATAAAATCACTTATAAACCCTAAGGGTATTCACTAGGATGTATGAATCATCTTTTTTAAATACTCTTGTGGTTTCTTCATTCACTCCTCCAATTCTATTGGGTTCATCTTATTGGGGATCTTAGAAATGGATTTGTCCCTATGTATGAGTTCTATAATTAACTCTACCTTAAAATATTGAGAGATTCTAAGAAGTTAAATAGGGAATATATCAATTTATTCCCTTATAATAGTCATGTATTCAGGTTTGATGATTTTCTTTATCTAAATAATTTTAGAAAGGTATGCTTCTTCATTAGGTCTCAATGGTCACACCATTGAGATATTTTGAAAATTCTATTAAAAATATTCCATACATTTATACAAGATAGTGGTATAGTTCATAATATATAAATATATTTCCTTTCCCTGATATTTTATGTGAGATATATATAATTAAATATAATACATTCATATTATATTTTCAAAATAACAAAGATTAAATTATGGGGTTCTCTAAAAGTATCTCCTCAAAAATTCTAATCGGGGTAGAGTCCAAAACATGATTTGAAATTATTACATCACTTAGTGTTTTCACATATATCCCTACTTCTAAAAATCTATTAGGTGGTATATTGGTTATATAAAAATTTTAAGATATAAAGGAATGCGAAAAAATAAAAAACAAAAATCACTAGAAATGAGTGAATATTAAATATACCTTTCCCTATTTCATTTTATTCATTAAACATTTCATTAATCTCTTAAGAAGAAAATAATTGAACAAAAAATATGTCATTAGATAATTGGTAAATAAATTATTCACATATGCAATCCAATTATTATGTCTTTTCTTTTTGGATTCCTATGATTATCCTAGATTGTCTTTTTCTAACCGAATTCCTAATTTAATTAAAACACTTTGTGAAACCGTTTGTAACAACCCCCATCTATAGTACATGGTTATTACATAATTATTTAGATAAATTACATAACAATAATACAATGTAGAATCAAATGGTTTAGTGTATTGAGAAAATTTGGTTCATACAACATGTTTACATATAAAATTTTAAATATTATTTAAATCCTTTAGTATAGTCCTCTTATAATCATTAATAATCCTCTTAATAAATTTAATCACCTAAAGAAATATGTAAAAAAGGGTGGGATAGTAAGGGGAGGGATATAGGGATGAAAAATGTAGAAAGAATAAATATAGTATATGTGTGGGAATAATCAACATCATCATATCATAAGTAAAGGATCATCAAAATAATCATGAGGGGATCAGTTGAAAGAGACATGGAATGTTGTTTTTACATAATAAAGAAACTTTGTAATGTTAAGTTCAATGTACAAACATAAATTGTGAACAAATATATCATGATATTTACAAGTAAATTATGTGTAAAAATAATCAATTCATAAATATTGAAAAAATATAGCATTATTTTCACACATAATACACATAATATCATGAAATATATAACTCCATGAGATCTCTTCACATCAAAAAAATGACCATAATCATTCATTACATATAAAATATAATCATATATCAATCATAAACATTAAATAAAAACATTTTAAATGAATTTGTTTCTTAATGGTCTCATAAATCATATATTGATGAATAAAAAATAAACATTCAAAAATAATATAGGAATATATAATTTTAAATATTTAATCCTAAAAAACATCTTATTTTTGGGAGAGGAGGATATTATACAAAAGAAGAATTTAATAGTGTTTCTGAAAAATGTTATTTGGTAAAAATCAATAAGTTGTCTCAAAATTTACCCAAACATAGTAAGATTATGTATATCCCTATAAAAATGTAAATTAAAGAAAAATGTATTTAGAACAAGTTTTTAGAATAGTCATAGTGAAAATATAAAATAATTCATGTTAAACCCAAAAGAAGAGTTTAGTTGAAGAGTCCCCTTATGAATATTATATTTTTTTGTTTGATAATTTTTTTTATTTCAATAAATAGTCATGTAAATACTTATAAAATATCAATAAGAATATTAATATGAGAATTTGTGTAACTTACACATATAAAACCTTTGAAAGTCGATAATATAAAAATGAGAAAATTCTAATGTTCAAGGTCGGGTGATAATACCTATAAAAAATTTATAATATGTGACAAAGAAATAATTTTGTGGGATCATAATGAATGGAAATGTATATCCCCTAAAATACTAAAAAAGAAAATATCATATTTCATAGAGAGAAAAATATCAAATATGAGATTAACTGAAGAATGTATTTAAAAAATATTTAGTAGAAAATCATGTATGTGTCTTGGAATTAATACTAATGATATATGAAAATGTATACCACATAAGAAAAAAAATTAATGAAAATTAAAAAACCATTATAATAAATTGTTAGATGAATAATAGTTAAAATTTAGAAGAACATAAGGTAAACCCAAAAATAGTTGGGTTTGAGAGTCCTATTATGAATATTACAATATTTAATTTGATCATAATTATTTGAGATTTCAAATATTAGGAATGTAAATCACCAAAAAAGGTTAATAAGAATATTATTATGATAGTTATGATTAATCGTACATAGAAAAAAAAATTGGGGATTAAATAAAATGTGAGAATAACAAAGTTAAAGGTCAAGAGAGAATCCCCTTGGGAACATTTTAGTCTATGACATAGACATCATTACATTAGAGAATAACGAAAGGATATTTATATCCCTAAGAAAATATTAATAAAAAATTAAATAAGGTCTCTTTAGAATAAAAAATTTATAAAAAAATTGAAATATATTTATAAATATAGAAATCATCACAAAAATAAATGTTTTGTGAGATTACTCTTACCTTAGGTCTCGTTTAATTTCCTAATGTTTGCACCTCCTACATAAAATAAATAGTTTCTAAAACACTAATAAAGATTATTATTATATTCTATAATTTTATTATTGATCATGTATAACCATTGTATTTTATTTATTTTTCTTTTTTAGTTTATTATGAAATGGTTCGATAACATGGTTTCTTTGAATTATCTCATTTCTAGGCCATATTGATTCATTAAAATTTCTCATATTTTTTAATTATAAATAGAATATTATAATAAATTATAAAAATTTTATTAATAAAATATATATTTTCTACACTAACCATATATCTAGGTGATGATAAGTAAAGCTTTGATAATGTCCTTGATGAAGGATGAAACTAACCCTTAACGGGCTTGTCAAAAGACAATGGTGAGAGAATATATCTATATTAAAGGAATTAAAATTGAAATTGTAACAGCCCAAGATTTTATAAAGAAATATTCTTTTTAATTTTATTAATGTCTTGTGTTGTACGCTACACCAAAAGGAGCTTGCACAACACGCATCCTTGTCTTGCCTTGCATTACACGCAATCGCGACCTTCCTCGATAGCCTGTGTAATACGCAATATCGAGTTTCACTAAACAACGATGTGCTATTAAAATTTTATTAAAACTAGCCGTTATAAATAGTAATAACCACTTTTTAAAATTCTGTAAATCTTATTTTTCAAAATGAACTTCATTCTTGGATTCGGAGTATCGAATTTAGCCTAAGGTGAAATTTTGGTACTTTTCGGATAACTTTCATATTCTGATGAATAGTGAAAAATTACTAAATTATAATTAAAAACAACTTTTTTAATCGAAATAATTAATAGTGATAAATTATTAATTTGAGTGGTTTTAAAGTATATTTAGAATATATTTTTACAATTTAATACAATGTTGGTCATTGGTTGTAATTTCACATTTAAACCGGACATAATCAAGTGTCAATCTTTTGATATATATTGATTCCTAAAAACACGCTATTTATTTTAACAGCGGGATTTAATTATAAAATTAATTAATGCAACTTCTATGTTATGAATTTGGTAAAATAGATTTCATTTTTGAATTCGGAATATGAAATATAGCTTAGGATGAAATTTTGGCATTGTTCTGAAAAACATCAATTTTTGATGAATAGTGAAACTACTAAGTGGTAGGTTAAAAACTGAATTTTGCATAAAACTTAATTTTACCGTTTCTGTGAATGGAATTTCAAAAATCCGAGAGACACGGTTAATATCAAGGACTAAAATGTGGTTCAATGAGATGAAAATAATTTTTTGGTGAATAGTAACTTTTTACTATTTTTTACCGCGGTTAATAGTAAATAGGGTAACTAAGGGTAAATATGATATCAATATTACCCTAACACATGTCCTAATTCTATTGGACAAGTGTAATTCGACCAAAAACAAACTTAGGAATAAAATATGACCATTTAGGCCCACTTGGATTAGATTAGGACATTTATTATTAATTTATTTAAAGAAAGGTTAAAATAGTTAAAATCAAAGTTTAATAAGTAAATCATTTTTAATATGGGGTTATACATAAGATAAATTCGATTGTAAATATTCATTAGAAAGCTAAAAAGATTTCCTACATGATGATATTTTATTTGTAATTTTTAGACATAAAATAATTTAATTTATTTATGACACAACAATGATGCAGTAATTATCTTATTAATGAAATATTGACATAATTGATGTTATAAACACCAAAATAAATGTAATTTGAGATTTTTTATGAATTACACTAATTTTCTAGGTTACTATGATATATTAATGTTGATTTAATCAACTTGGTTCGAACATTTAATTCTGTTATGACTTTAACAAAAATCATATATCAAATAGTGTCAAAATTGACACAAAATAGTTTTTAAATCAAATATTATATTATTAATTGTTATTGTATTCCTAAAAATCTAAGGTTCATCCAAATGACTTAGATAAGGATATATATATTAATAATAAACAATTTGGGGTTCGTTTGGCATGTTATAGTAAGTTTATTAACCATATAGTGAAAGAAAACAAAAAGACATGGTAAAAGTTAAATTATTTAACTTAGAGTTAAATTTAATTGATAAGGTTAAAATAATATCCTAAACTTGTCTAAATTCTATTGGTTGATAGGATTTCGACCCCTCCCCACCTTAGCTTCGAAATAATACCCCTTGGAACCATTATAAACCGATTTTGACTTTAATATAAAATAATATTTTGAGATATTCCTAAGGTGCCCCTCTCCTCCCCTATAAAAGGACACCTCCTCCCCCTCCTCCTCACACCAATTTGAGCACTCAAGCTCGGCCAACCCCTGCCAATTTCTCCTCTCCACTTCCCTAGCAACATCCTAGAGGTTCTGGTCTTCCTCAAAGACCAATTCTAGTGCCCTAAGAGGAGGTCTCAAAGAGGCACTTCAAAGAAGAGGTAATTACCGTTACCAATTCTTTCATCTTTATTTCTTCTTCCACTTCTTCTTCTTAGGTTGTTTCATTATGAAGTAATAACATCAGTATCACTCATATACTGATATGTTATTATAAGTATGAAACAACCCTATTTCACCATCTATCCATCCTACGGAAAAAGAAATCACCGCGCGTGCGTACGTACGGAATACCGTCTCCACGCCGTGGTGTAATCTATTTTCCACCACCACCTTACATGGATGGGTATAATGGTGTAAAGAATAACTATACATAGTTATTACAACATCATATTGATTCTGATATATTTTATAATCCACTCCAATTCAATTCAATATTTATAGAAATGATATCATCGCTCGTGCGTACGTACGGACTACCGTCTCCACGACGCGATGAGATTCATTCTCCATGTTAACCATTTAAGAATGATTATAAAGTATATATAAGAAATAATAATGAAATATATGACATTATAAAGCTACTGGATTTATGTATATATATACATATGTATGTCATCTACTTACTTCCATTTCAAGACAATAAGGAAAGGAAAACAGCGTTCATGCGTACGTACGGACTACCGTCTCCATGAACGGTGTTTTTCATTTTATTTATCTACCTATTATATATATATATATACTGAATATATATGATATATAAATCATATTTTATATTCTGGAAGTAAGTAAATAATGATATAAGTAATAATGATGTCAAGAACAACAAGTCAAAACACCTACGATAAATGAAACGATTTTACCCAAAACGCTTCTTTAACATGGAATTTACAAAAGAACGGGTAATATAATGTCATAAGTGAACCATATATGATATCATAACAATGAATATGATTCTGTAATAAGTCAATGACATTATTTAAACCATTATACAGGAGCTTCGGACACGTACAAAGCAAATCGGACCTAAGGTAAGGGAAATATCACAATCTCATTTTTATCCGAGATTGTTTATTCGTAAGTATTTACTGGGGTTTATTTTATCATCCACATCCATGTTCCCTCAATATGTAATATTGTTTCCATCCACTTGAAATAGTTTAAATCCAATTTTACCCTTAGGTGAGTTTTTAGTAAAGAATATGAAAGGAATCTTTTGTCGTTTTTCCGTACGAGGTACTTTTTGACTTTTCCGACAAAAGTACGAAGAATGTTTTTTTTACTTATACGGCATGAATGGATTTTTAAAACATTATTTCCAAGAAGCTTCCTTTACAAGTTTCAAGTTTATTTTTAATCAACTTCTTTTATTTTAAAGTCGTATGACATGTTATGAAAGGAAAAATGTTTTTTGAAGAAGAAAGGATATTTTCCTCAAGAATGGAGTTCAAGTGTTTTATCAAAATTATTTTCCATCTAAGATAATAAAGGGTTCTGTTTTTATCCCTATTATTAAATTGATTTGATCATGTTGTGATGGAATTATTTTTATGAATTCCTTTATCTTATATGAATTGATTTATGATGTCATGATGTTTCAAGAATCCCATTTTTGTTACATGTGTTATGCGATGATGTATGTTTTATGATTATGTGGCACACATAAGAAAGGATTCATTATAAGATGGGTGGGACCTATATCTCCCTCCAATTCATTGGGTAAAGATTTTATATCTCATGAGATAGACATGGCTGGAATGGTAGGTTATACCGGTTCAGTGAAACAGGACTGAAACGAGGAGTGAACTCGGTTCAGAAAGGAACTTTGTCCACTAAGATAGTCTTGGCAATGAGTCATGACTAACAAGAAATGATTTTCCATGATTATGTGTGCATGCCACAAAGTTTCAAGTTTCATGTTATGATTATGGTGATCTCATTTTCACTTCTATGATTTGTTCCATGTTAAGATATTATGATCTCTTTTGCAGGTTATGATTTTCAAAAAGATATGATATGATTTTTATTTCTTTTGTATACCCTTACTGAGCATTTGAGCTCACCCTTTTATGTTTTCTTTTCCCCAGGATATAAAGAAAGGTTTTAGGTAAAAAAAAATGGAAGATATTTACGGGAGATATTGAAGATCTTTCACCAGGATTAGAAGATTATGTTCCGAGTTTCCAAAGACACTAAACTATTACGATCCTTGTGTGTGTGTTTTTGTTATGTACTAAGTATTCCGCAAATGTAATGTAATGTCCATGTACGTCAGGTTTCGGGTCTCTACAGAAATAACGTATCATAATAACATTAACATTTTATATACTTATGAATTAAATGGTTTATTATTATAGAAAAAAAATCTCTTGGAAAAATAGAATGGAAAAAATTAAAAGAGAGTAGTGTGGGATTGCATTTGTATTGATGTTTTACTTTATTTATATAAACTAAATCCTTGATATATTGGGGTCAGATGAAACTATAAAATCCATAAGGTTATAATTATTTTTTAGGAGTAATTTTTTCAAATATTTGGTTTTAATATGAGGATGGTAGGTGATTTTACAAGGGATGTGTGAGGCGGTATTTATGAATGCGTGGATGGGTATTTGTGAGTTTAAATATTGAATAAATTAATATTTCAAAATTAAAAAATTAAAGAGTGGTATTTATGATATTATGAGCTATATATAATATAAAAAATATGTTTTTTAGGATTTCAAACCATTTATACACTAAATTGTTTAGTTTTCACAAAATTAAAAAAGAAGATGAATTTCTTTTAATTGAATACATGGAGAGACCCGAAGCTTAACGTACATGGACATTTCATTTCTTTAGCAGAATACTTAATACATTACAAAAACAGACACACAAGGACCGTAATAGTTTAGTGTCTTTGGAAACATGGAACATAATCTTCTAATCGTGGTGAAAGATCTTTAACATCTCCCATAAAGATCTTCCCCCTTTTTTTCTTTCCTAAAACCTTTCTTTATATCCTGGGGAAAAGAAAACATAAAAAGGTTGATCTCAAATGCTCATTAAGGGTAATCATGGATAAAATAAAACATACCATATACATTTGAACTTAAAAACATGAACATAATGTTTAAACATCAAAAGCTTGAGCAATGACATAAAACATGGAAGTACACAAGGCATAGATCATAATGAAACATTAAGAATGATAAAATAGCATGGTAATAAAACATGTAACTGTGGAAACCATTAAGCACATGATATTATTTCCATAGTAGCCAAGGCATTGCTGCCAAGACCATCTTAGTGGACAAAGTCCCTTTTTGAATCGAGTTCACTCCTCGTTCCAGTCCTGTATTACTGAACCGGTTTAACTTTCCATTCCATCCATGTCTATCTCATGAGATATAAATCTTTACCCAATGCATTGTAGGGAGATATAGGTCCCACCCATCTCATAATGAAATCATTCTTACTTGTGCCACAAAATAAACATACATCACCCAATAAATAAAATGGGTTTCATAAACATCATCTCATCATCAAATAATCCATATAAAAGGAATGGATATCATTTCATAATAAGAAAAGTGAAACCATGTAAATCATAGAGACATGATACTTGAAACATACACATATGAAATAATGTCATCTTAGATGAAAAATGGGTTTTATAAAACACTTGAATTTAATTCTTGAGGAAAATATCCTTTCTTCTTCAAAATCAATTTCTTTTCTCAAAACGTCATGAAATTTTAAATGAAATAGATTTTGTTGAAAATATTCATGAAATATTTTGGAGAAAGCTTCATGAAAATAAGGTTTTATAAAACCGTAAAAATCCTTTCATGCTGTATATGTTAAAAAAACATTATTCTCGTACTTTTGATGGAAAAGTCGAAAAGTGCCTTGTAGGGTAAATAAAAAAAAGATTCCTTCCATATGATGGGGTAAAATTAAAAATGGGTAAAAAGAACTTTAAACATACATGAAAACAATTTTATAAAACATGGATATGGATGATTGCAATAACCCCAGTAAATACTTACGAATCAGCAATCTCGGATAAAAATGAGATTTGCAAAATTATCCCTTACCTTAGGTCCGATTTGATTCGTAAGTGTCTGAACCTCCTGTATAATGATTTAAATAATGTCATTTACTTATTCCAGAATCATACTCATTGTTATGATATCATATATGGTTAACTTATGGCTTTATATTACCCGTTCTTTTGTAAATTCCATGTTAAAGAGTGTTTTGGGTAAAATCGTTTCATTTGTCGTCCGTGTTTTGACTTGTAATTATTCATATGATTACTTAGATCATGATTAATTAATTACAGAATATAAAAAAAGATTTATATATAATATATATTCAGAATATATATATATATATAATATATTAGTAAATGGAAAGAAATACACTGTTCATGGAGACGGTAGACCGTACATAGGCATGAACGCTGTTTTCTTTTCCTTATTGAGTTGAATGGAATTAAGTAGATGACATACATATATATACACATAAATCCAGTATCATTATTATTTCATATATTTCATGATTACTTATTATATATAATTTATAATCATTCATGAATGGTTAACGTGGAGAATGAATCTCATCGCGTCGTGGAGACGGTAGTCCGTACGTACGCACAAGCGATGATATCGTTCTTATGATCATGGAATTGTATTGGAGTGTATGTATACTATTTCAGAATCAATATAACTTTACAATAATCATATATTGTTATTTTTTACACCATTATACCCATCAAAGTAAGGTGGTGGTGGAAAATAGATTACACCACGGCGTGGAGACGGTATTCCGTACGTACGCACGCGCGGTGATTTCATTTTCTGTAGGATGGATAGATGGTGAAATAAGGTTGTTTCATAATTATAATAACATATCAGTATATGACTGATACTGGTTTTATTACTTGATAATGAAACAACCTAATAAGAAGAAGTGGAAGAAGAAATAAAGTGGAAAGAATCAGTAACAGACATTACCTCTTCTTTGAAGAGCCTCTTTAAGATCTCCTTTTAGGGAACTAAAATTGGTCTTTGAAGAATACCAGAACCTCTAGGATGTTTCTTGGGAAGTGTAGAATAGAATTTGGCAGGGGTTGGCCGAGCTTGAAGGCTCAAAGTGGTGTGAGGAAGAGAGGGATGAGGTGCCCTTTTATAAGGGAGGAGAGGGGCTCCTTTGGAAAAACTAAAAATATTATTTTATTATAAAGCCAAATTCGGTATTAAATAGCTCCAAATTGAGTTATTTCTAATATAAAGTGGGTATGGGTCGAAATACTCTCATCCAATAGAATTTAGACAATTTTAGGTTCCTATTTTAACCTTATCATTTATATTTAACTTTAAGTTAGATAATTTTACTTTTACCGTGTCTTTTTGTGTTCTTACACTATAAGGTTTATAAACTTACTATAAGAAGCCAAACGAACCCCAAGTTGTTTATTATTAATATATATAACCTTATCTAAGTAATTTGGCCGAACCTTAGATAAAATATCAATTAATAATATAATATTTGTTTTAAAAACTATTTTATGTCAATTTTGACACTATTTAGTAATTGATTTTTGTAAAAATCATAACAGATTGATTAGTTCTAAAAAAGTTCATTAAATCAATACTAACATGTCATATTAACCTATAAAATTAGTTTAATTCATAAAAAGTCTCAAATTACATTTATTTTGGTATTTATAACATCAATTATGTCAATATTTCATTAATAAGATAATTACTGCATCATCTTTGTGTCATAAATAAATTAAATTATTTAATGTCTAAAAATTAAAAATAAAATACCATTATGTAGTAAATAGTTTTATCTTTATATTGAATATTTATAGTCAAATTTATCTTATGTATAACCCTATATTAAAAATGATATACTTATCAAACTTTGATTTTAACAATTTTAACCCTTCTTTAAATAAATTAATAATAAATGTCCTAATCAAATCCAAGTGGGCCTAAATGGTCAAATTTTATTCCTAAGGTTGTTTTTGGTCGAATTAAACTTATCCAATAGAATTATGACATCTTTTAGGGTAATAATAATATCATTTTTACCCTTAATTACCTTATATACTTTTAATCGTGGTAAAAAAAGTAAAATGTTACTATTCACCAAAAATTATTTTCATCTCATTGAACCACATTTTACTTACTGACATCAACAGTGTCTCTCAGATTTTTGAAATTCCACTCACATAAGTGGTAAACTTATGTTTTATGAAAAATTCATTTTTTAACTACCACTTAGTGGTTTCACTATTCATCAAAAAATGAAAGTTTCCAGAAAAATACCAAAAATTAGGCCTAAGATATATTTGATATTATGAAGTCAAAAATGATGTCTATTTTACCAAATTCAATGCATATCAGTTGCATTAATTAATTTGAAAATTAAATCTCATCGTCAAAACAAATAGCGTGTTTTTAATAGATAATAACTATCAAAAGATTGACACTTGTTTATGTCTGGTTTAAATGTGAAATTACATACAATGACCAACATTGTATTAAATTGTAAAAATATATTCTAAATATATTTTAAAACCACTCAAATTAATAATTTATCACTATTAATTATTTCGATTGAAAAAGTTGTTTTTAATTACAATTTAGTAATTTTCACTATTCATCAAAATATGAAAGTTATCCGAAAAATACCAAAATTGCTCCCTAAGCTAATTTCGATATTCCAAATCCAAAAATGAAGTCCATTTTGAAAACTAAAATTTACAAAATTTCAAAAAGTGGTTATTACTATTCATAATGGCTAGTTTTAATAATATTTTAATAGCATATCGTTGTTTAGTAAAACTCGGTATTGCGTACTACACACGATATCGAGGAAGGTCGCGATTGCGTGTAATTCAAGGAAAGTCAATGATGCGTGTTGTGCAAGCTCCTTTTGGTGTAGTGTACAAAACAAGACATTAATGAAATTAAAAAGAATATTATTCATAAAATCTCGGGGTGTTACATTCTACCCCCCTTAAAATGAATTTCGCCCTCGAAATTCGTCAGGGTTGTAAATGGTTTACTACTCGAAAGTTTCTTTAATAGAAACCCACATCGTAAAAAGGAATACCACAACATGGCTTTAAAAACTAAAGTATGAAACGTAATGGTTACCCAAATTAACTAATCACTGGGTTTCCACATAGGAGAACATATGTGAAAATATGGATATGGAAGAGAAATCTAACCATCATGTTCTGATAGAGAGTGGTAGAGAACATGGATATGAAAAATCCAACAATCACAAAGCCATAGATTTGTGATGATCTAAGGTACCATCTAATTCATTAGATATAAGAGCAATAGGACAATAGTTTTGGTTTTCAAGATCATTTCCCTAATGTTGATGAAATTGGAATTAGAAGAAATACTTTCGTGATTTTGGTATAGTCTCACCGTTGGTCGTTCTTTGGACAATTTCCACTTCATCTCCTAAAGAAATGAAGTTGAATTTTTCAATTGTGATGTGTTAGTAGATCATGTGATAGAATGATGGGTCATTCCATCTATCTTAAACAAAAAGTTAGAAAATTTATCAAAAAATACATAAGTCCATCTATAGGGAGATTAATCATATATGGTTCCTAAATTGGACTTATACTTCTTATATTATACTACTTATTATAATAAAACTAGTTTCTACTAAACGGGGACCTCTTGTAGGCCAGTGGTAGGCGATAAAGGCCAGTCGCACTTCGGTTGTGGGTTCGATTCCCATAGCCTTGTCCGACGCGATGGGCTATCGCCCGTCCTGCCGGTTGTCCTTTTTCTAAAACTGTATTACTTTAAAATCCGATCAGTAGTATCGAAAAAATTTATATCCTTAAACAATACATGAATATGTCCAACATAATCCATTCCAATCCTTAGGCTTATCTAAAATACTTCGGTCCAAGCTCATAGTATAAAGAAAACGATTACTTGAAATGTCATCAACCAAGCATGTGAATACCATCATTTATCCCCCATATATATATTGTTGTTCACATTCCAATCATGTGAATACCTTAATCATGTATTCTCTTGAAAAATGAATACCCATTAAACCTTAGTGAAAACATGAATGCTGTCAAAAGTTAACTCTTTCCACATACCAAAATCCAATAATTCTATATACTCAAACCATGATATAACTTTCTCCTTATATCAATCATGAGCTCAATAATACTATAAAACATTTAATTTTCTCATTATCCCTTCATTATGCACATATCATCTCTATTCAAAAATTTCTGAATAACCTTTAATGGATACCGGTACCATTAATCATACACTTTCAAAACTCAAGGAAAGACAACAGTGTCACAATCCTTAGATGTATCTTTATTCCATAGTACCATGAGATTACTTATACAATATTACACTTGATAAACATGTAATCATTCCACTACCTTCTTAAACCATTGACTGAGCTTCAACAATTCTTTCATCTCACATATAATTTGTAGTCTCTTCATCATAATCAACATAAATACTACCCATACGGCCATACTGATTCTCTTCATGAGACTTTCCCTTAGGGCATTGGTTTTCATAATGCCCGTAAATTCCACATTTAAAACATTTAACCATTTTTTATGTTGTAGCAATACCATTATCCTCATCCATGGTGTCAACTGAACCTTTTCCTTTGCACTTACTGGCTTTGTGTCCTTCTTTTCCACACCCAAAGCGTCTTCCAGTTCCCTTGAAACAATCTCCTCGATGCCTCTTCCCACATGATTTACAAGAGGGAAATTGAACTTTCTTTCCTCTATGATCATCATGAAACTCCATATTTCTCTTATTATCTGAGTCGGGAAACTTACCAAAGTTGAGATTATTGATCATATTATGAGATTTGTGATTAGGCATAATAATGATGTTTGGACTTCCAAATCCCGTTTCATTTGGTTTCTCATGAAGAATATCATTCCATTGTCTGTCATATCCTCCATTATCATGAATCTTCCTGTTTCCAGCCATTTTCTAAAACCCAAAAAGAATAGTGTGAGAGGAAAAAATCATGCTACGGAGAGAAACATAGTAAAGGGGGAGTACCCTCAATATCTAACATCTTAGGTTTAATTCTATGATCATTACCGTAGTTCTTGGACCATATCCTATACGTATACATATCCTTAGGAACATCCCTAGACATACCTTAGAAATATCTCTAGGGATCTCACTAATGTTTTCGCATCCTAGTTTCCAAATGTTGACTAAACCTTTCCTCTGATACCAACTGTAGAGACCCAAAACTTAACGTACATGGACATTTCATTTCTATAGCGAAATACTTAATACATAACAAAAACAGACACACAAGGACCGTAATAGTTTAGTGTCTTTGGAAACTTGGAATGTAATCTTCTAATCATGGTGAAAGATCTTCAACATCTCCCATAAAGATATTCCTCCTTTTTTTCTTACCTAAAACCTTTTTTTATATCCTGGGGAAAAGAAAACATAAAAAGGGTGATCTCAAATGCTCAGTAAGGGTAAGCATGGTTAAAATAAAACATACCATATACATTTGAACTTAAAAACATGAACATAATGTTTAAACATCAAAAGATTGAGCAATGACATAAAACATGGAAGTACGCATGGCATAGATCATAATGAAACATTAAGAATGATAAAATATCATGGGAATAAAACATGTAGTTGTGGAAACCATTAAGCACATGATATGATTTCCATAGTAGCCAAGGCATTGCTGCCAAGACCATCTTAGTGGACAAAGTCCCTTTTTGAATCGATTTCACTCCTCGTTCTAGTCCTATATTACAGAACCAGTTTAACTTGTCGTTCCAGACATGTCTATCTCATGAGATATAAATCTTTACCCAATGCATTTGAGTGAGATATAGGTCCCACCCATCTCATAATGAAATCATTCTTACTTGTGCCGTAAAATAAACACACATCACCCAATAAATAAAATGGGTTTCATAAACATCATCCCATCATCAAATAATCCATATAAAAGGAATGGATATCATTTCATAATAAGAAAAGTTAAACCATGTAAATCCTAGATACATGGTACTTGAAACATACAAATATGAAATAATGTCATCTTAGATGAAAAATGGTTTTGATAAAACACTTGAAATTAATTCTTGAGGAAAATATCCTTTCTTCTTCAAAATCAATTTCTTTTCACAAAACGTCATGAAATTTTTAAAGAAATAGATTTTTTTGAAAATAGTCATGAAATATTTTGGAGTAAGATTCATGAAAATAAGGTTTTATAAAACCGTAAAAATCCTTTCATGCCGTATACGTTAAAAAACATTCTTCTTGTACTTTTGATGGAAAAGTCAAAAAGTACCTTGTAGGGTAAATAAATGAAATATTCCTTCCATACCATGGGGTAATAGTAAAAATGGGTAAAAAGGACTTTAAACAAACATGAAAACACTTTTATAAAACATTGATATGGATGATTGCAATAACCCCAGTAAATACTTACGAATAAGCAATCTCGGATAAAAATGAGATTTGAAAAATTATCCCTTACCTTAGGTCCGATTTGCTTCATAAGTGTCCGAACCTCCTGTATAATGATTTACATATTGTCATTTACTTATTCCAGAATCATACTCATTGTTATGATATCATATATGGTTCACTTATGGCTTTATATTACCCGTTCTTTTGTAAATTCCATGTTAAAGAGTGTTTTGGGTAAGATCGTTTCATTTGTCGTCCGGGTTTCGACTTGTAATTATTCATATGATTACTTAGATCATGATTAAATTATTCCAGAATATAAAACATCATTTCTATATAATATATTTTTAGAATATATATATATATAATAGATCAGTAAATGGAAAGAAATACACCGTTCATGGAGATGGTAGACCGTACGTACGCATGAACGATGTTTTCTTTTCCTTATTGAGTTGAATGGAATTAAGTAGATGACATACATATATATACACATAAATCTAGTATCATTATTATTTCATATATCTCATGATTACTTATTATATATACTTTATAATCATTCATGAATGGTTAACGTGGAGAATGAATCTCATCGCGTCGTGGAGACGGTAGTCCGTACATATGCACGAGCGATGATATCATTCTCATGATCGTGGAATTTTATTGGAGTGTATGCATACTATTTTAGAATCAATATCACTTTACAATAATCATATATAGTTATTATGTACACCATTATACCCATCCAAGTAAGGTGGTGGTGGAAAATAGATTACACCACGGCGTGGAGACGGTATTCCGTACGTACACACGCGCGGTGATTTCGTTTTCTGTAGGATGGATAGATGGTGAAATAAGGTTATTTCATAATTATAATAACATATCAGTATATGAGTGACACTGATGTTATTACTTCATAATGAAACAACCTAAGAATAAGAAGTGGAAGAAGAAATAAATTTGAAAGAATCGGTAACAGACATTACCTCTTCTTTGAAGCGCCTCTTTGAGGTCTCCTTTTAGGGCACTATGATTGGTCTTTGAAGAATACCAGAACCTCTAGGATGTTTATAGGGAAGTTTAGAAGATAATTTTTCAGGGGTTGTCCGTGCTTTAAGGCTCAATGTGGTGTGAGGAAGAGAGGGATGAGGTGCCCTTTTATAAGGGAGGAGAGGGGCTCCTTTGTAAAAACTAAAAATATTACATTATTATAAAGCCAAATTCGGTTTTAAATAGCTCAAAATTGAGTTATTTCTAAGCTAAGGTGGGGATGGGTCTAAATTATCTCATCCAATATAATTTAGACAAGTTTAGGTTCCTATTTTAACCTTATCATTTATATTTAACTTTAGGTTAGATAATTTTACTTTTACCATGTCTTTTTGTGTTCTTACACTATAAGGTTAATAAACATACTATAAGAAGCCAAAAGAACCCCAAGTTGTTTATTATTAATATATATAACCTTATATAATTCATTTGGCCGAACCATAGATAAAATATCAATTAATAATATAATATTTATTTTAAAAACTATTTAATGTCAATTTTGACACTATTTAGTAATTGATTTTTGTAAAAATCATAACAGAATTATTAGTACGAAAAAAGTTAATTAAATCAATAATAACATGTCATATTATCCTATAAAATTAGTGGAATTCATAAAATGTCTCAAATTACATTTATTTTGGTATTTATAACATTAATTATGGCAATATTTCATTAATAAGATAATTACTGCATCATTTTTGTGTCATAAATAAATTAAATTATTTAATGTCTAAAAATTGAAAATAAAATATCATTATGTAGGAAATATTTTTATATTTCTAATGAATATTTATAGTTGAATTTATCGTATGTATAACCCTATATTAAAAATGATATACTTATTAAACGTTGATTTTAACTATTTTAACCCTTCTTTAAATAAATTAATAATAAATTTCCTAACCTAATCCAAATGGGCCTAAATGGTCACATTTTATTCATAAGGTTGTTTTTGGTCGAATTACACTTATCCAATAGAATTAGTATATGTGTTAGGATAATAATAATGTCATTTTTACCCTTAATTACCTTATTTTCTTTTAACTGTGGTAAAAAAAAGTAAAAAGACACTATTCACCAAAAATTATTTTCATCTCATTGAGCCACATTTTACTTACTGAAATCAACCGTGTCTCTTGTATTTTTGAAATTCCACTCACAGAAGTGGTAAAATTATGTTTTATGAAAAATTCATTTTTTTAACTACCGCTTAGTGGTTTCACTAATCATCAAAAAATGAATGTTTCCAGAAAAGAACCAAAAATTAGGCTGAAGCTATATTTGATATTATGAATTCAAAAATGATGTCTATTTTACCAAATTCAAATCATATAAGTTTCATTAATTAATTTAAAAATTAAATCCCTTCGTCAAAACATATAGCGTGTTTTTAAGAGATAATAACTATCAAAAGATTTACACTTGTTTATGTCTGGTTCAAATGTGAAATTACATCCAATGACCAACATTGTATTAAATTGTAAAAATATATTCTAAATTTATTTTAAAACCACTGAAATTAATAATTTATCGCTATTAATTATTTCGATTGAAAAAGTTGTTTTTAATTACAATTTAGTAATTTTCACTATTCATCAAAATATGAAAGTTATCCGAAAAGTTCCAAAATTTCTCTGTAAGATAATTTCGATATTCTGAATCCAAAAATGAAGTCCATTTTGAAAACTAAAATTTAAAAAAATTCAAAAAGTGGTTATTACTATTCATAACGGCTAGTTTTAATAATATTTTAATAGCATGTCGTTGTTTAGTGAAACTCAGTATTGTGTACTACACACGCTATCGAGGAAGGTCGTGATTGTGTGTAATGAAAGGCAAGTCAATGATGGTGTTGTGCAAGCTCCTTTTGGTGTAGCGTACAACACAATACATTAATGAAATTAAAAAGAATTTTTTTCATAAAATCTCGGGGTGTTACAATACATTATATATTTGGACTTTGGAAATTAATTTTAAGATTTTAAATTGTTTTTATAATTTAAAAGTGATTAATTTATCATATTAAATCATATTTGTGTATTTATATCTACTTTTGGATTTTTAGGTCATTATTACATTATTATCATTTCTTAAAATATATTGTATTCAAAAAACAATATTTTATTATTTAACAAAAAATAGGGCTTTTTCAACTAGTTAAAAAATCACACTTAGAAAATATTTACATGATAATTAGAAAAATAAATTAATTTAGTAAAAATAAATTTCTATCAAAGATAATTTTAATTATTAATAATGAAAATATTATTTTATAAAAAAACATTATAATACACCTAATCAAAAATCCACTGAAACTTTATTTGAGTTTATAATGTGAATATTTGATTCATGGAATTATAATATTTAAATTTACTTAATTTATTCATGGTTAATATTATTTACCTATCATTATATTGTGTTATTATTTAAGTTTGTATTTCAATGGTCATATTACAATTAAAAAGGTCATGTTATGATTCCAAATTTTCATGTTACTATTCCAATGATAAGATTGGTTATATATAATCTCTAAATACCTCATATTTATATAATTCATAGTTTTAATAAACTACTCATAGGGTTATATAATTTTTATTTTTAAAATTACTATTACATTTCTAATGTTTTTTTCTTTTTCACAATGTTTCTTGTGGGTGTGATAATTCTAGGGGTTCGATAATTACTAATTTTTTTTGTTCTACTGGTTATATTTTTTAATTTATTTTACCCTAGTAATATTTTAATTTGTAAAGAGTATATTTATTCTGGATGTGTAATGTTATATAATTTATGAAATAAAATAATTTATTTTTTTCTGGTATTTTATTCCGTGTCTTTTACCTAAAAATAAGATAAATATATTCAAAAGGAAGATGAAAAATAAATAAAAAATAGGTCATCAAATCAAAGGACAAGATATATATGTCTTCCTCATATCTATTGGTAACTAGAAAAATAATGAAGATGGAATCATAGAAAATATGTATCATTGAGGAAGGGTTGGGATGTATGTGGTGTATGTGGCCCATCTACCACTAGATTGACCGTTACATAGAAATGTTACAAGGTAATCAAAAAAAATATGGATGGATATTATACCTAGTTGGCGGCCCATATATATCTATATCCTTATATCATAAGGAAGCTAGAAAAATTATTAATATTTAGTAGTCTGAATTAGAATCCTGATCTAAGGTCAATTTCATCCAACACAGAATGATATAGACCCTCATTATCAAAGTAATACATGATTATTATAACCCTAAGAATTTCATTGGTTGGACTGAAAAAATTTATAATGATCTTTCATGGGAGTACTGACCCCATTTTTTTAAGGAATACAATATTTAATAATAAAACTTTTGTGCATATATCTCAATCGTGTAATTTGGGAGGTTGTGGAAGAGGAATAAGTTGAAAGAAACTAATTTAGGTGATCTTGGTGAATGTGATTTCCATGTAGGTGACTTGGGTTAATTTATTTCTATAGTAAGTGACCTAAGTGAATATGGCACCGAGGAAGGTGACATAGGTGAATCCAATATCAAATATTAGACCTAGGAGAATATATAACTCAGTTGAGAGGATATGGTTTATATGGAACCATGTTGTGTGTCAATAGTGAATATAGTTCATATTGGGAGTCTTAGGAGAATATAGCTCTTTGTTGGGTAATTTTGGAAAATCATCTGTCTTGTTGGGTGGCCCAGGAGAATATAGAACCCTGTTTGGAAGTCCAGGTTTCCTAGGAAATTATATCACCCTATTGAGATGAATTTTTCATGTCTTATTTTAGTTGATTTGGGAGAACTCCACTTAGTGACAAACTGTGTTCCTAAATGGATTTCCCTGATCACTTAGGCACTCATTTTGAGGAGGTTCCTTCTCTATTTTCCTATGGATGGAAGGTTCAAATTAATCATTCATTGATTATAATATTTAAAATACACAAGTAACCTTTCCATCCATTATTTATCTGTTAAAATGGAGTAAAATCTATCTTAAAGGGGTATTTGGAGGAGTTGGGAATATTTTCCTAGTGGAGAGGTTCTTTGTCTATACTTATCACTTTCTTCTAAATGTATGTGTGACAAAATTTGTGCTCTAGGGGGCCTTATATAGGCCTTGAAACTAGGAAGCTAGTAACCAATGGTAACCACTTGAGGTTCTCATCCCCTTTTAGTTGGGCATGTGTCTCTTATGTACGACTTGGCTATAATGATCTCCATCTTTTAAATATTATTAAAACAACTTTTATAAGATAAATAACATATTTTTTAGTATCTAAGGAAAATCAAGTCCTTAAAATATGTTTAAAATTTTAATTTCAAACATTATTAAAATACTTTAGAAAATTCCAAAAATCTTTCATAATCCTTTTAATACACATAATCACCAAAGGAAATACATTAATGAAATGGTGAGATAAAATACCTATAAGGGGAAGGATATTAGGGAAGTAACATAAGGTATGAATCAATATATTACATGGGTGAGAAAATTCATCATCATCATATAATAAGAAAAGGATCATTATCATAAGCATGAGGTAATCATTTGAAAGTTTGATTAAATTTTTTATATGCATAATAATTAAATTTCATCACATTTCTATCCAATCACACAAATAAATTGTGAACAAAGATAGCATCATTCGCACTAATAACATATGTATAAAAATCACCAATTCATAAATTTTTAATAAGCCTTGAATTATGTTCAATAAAAATATACATAATCTATTATAATATATCATATTATCCAATTAGTTGGAGGGTTATATAATTCTAATCCCATGAATCACATCCTAATATTATCATAATCATTTATTCTGCAAGGAACTTTAAACATAAAATGATCATAAACATGATATGAACCCATGAGAATATAATATGTTCTATATTTATTTCATAAATAATATGTCAAAGAATGTAGATGAAGGTTACCAAAAGAGTAAGGGAAAAAAATTTCATAAATGGGTAGAATTAGAAAATAATAGATCATATTACTTGAAGATAGGAAATATAAATATAAGTGAAATCAATTGAAGATTTATAAAAAAGAATTATTAAAATGAATTATTATATTTAAGAACACGTTTAAATAATGTATAAACATGAATATACCAATAAGAACAAATGGTAAAGAAATATAAATTACATTAGGAATAAAATTTTAGTTGAATCATAGAGAATGTATTGAAGAAGATAAGATAAATCTAAAAGAAGAGTTGGGTTAAAGTGTCCCAAAATGGACATTATAAGTTTAGACATGATCTTTTTTTTTTTTGAAATTTTAATAAATATTCATAAATGTTCCCATAATATGTAATAATAAATTGAATATGAAAATTGTTGTTGAGAACACATAGAGAAAAATTGAAATATTATTAGATAAAAATATAGAATCCTAATGAGATAGATCGAGATTTAAACCTTGTAACTTATGTCCCATTTTACTTCCTCGCATTTATGCCTCCTCTATAACATACATATATTTGTTAAAAATCCAAAAAAGAAGTTTATACTGTTCATTTTTGTTATTTTATATCAATTATAACCATTATAATTTCTTTTTTTATCTTTTTATTTAAATATGAAATGGTTCAATGACATTTTTTCCATGAATATTCCTATTTCATTTTGATTTATTTATTAATTTTAATTTATCTTATGGTAAATTACATCCACAATAATATAATACTTTAATATTGATTTATAAATATAATACATATTCTATAATAACCATCCATGTCTTTATTGATAAGTAAATCACTGAAAGCATCCTTGATGGAGGGTGAAATCGTCTGTTAAAGTGACATGTCAAAAAGAGGGAAGATAGAGAGTATAAATGCTTTAAATAAATTAAAATTCTCATACTATATTAAAATAACATTAATATTTTATATAATTATTAATTCAATACTTTAAGAAGTTATAAAAGGAAAATGTATTGGGAAAGTAGAATGAATAAGATAAACAAATGAGAACATTGAATTATTGTATTATTTATTAATTGAATTTTTAATCCTTTTCTATGGACTAAAACCTTAAGGGACTGAGTTTGGATGACACCCAAATATACCTAAGGTTATAAGGATAAATAAGAACATGTTATTGAGATAATATTGGGATCATAGAAGTTTATGGAATTTGATTTACCATGATAAGTGTGAGGGTGTATTAATACATGAGGGGGGCTATTGTTTGGGTTGAAATATTAAATAAATTACTATTTACAAAGTAAAACGTTCAATTGTTTTATTTTAGAAATAGGAAAAATTTTGATTAAAAATATATGTTTTTATTAATTTAATGACATTTATATACAAAACTTATAAGTTTATATAAATGGAAAGATGATGAATGGAAATAAATCATGAAACACTATACATATTTAGAGTTCGAAAATTAATTTTTAGGCTTGGAAATTAATTTTATTATTATTAAATGAGTTATTGATCACATTAAATAAATTTTAGGGTGAATAATAATTTTAATTTTTATTAGGTAATCGTAACATTATTAATATGTCATAATACATGTGGTATTTAAAAAACTATATTTTTACTATTCTCCTAAAAATGATCTTTTGCAAATAATTATTGAAAATTAAATCTTAGAAAGTTTAAACATGTTAACTCAAAAAAGTGAAAATATATTTTATAAAAAAATATTTAATTTTAATTTTAATTATTTAGATTTTAATTATGTTTATTACCAAATATGTTAAAATATACTTCCTTAAAAATTCACTTATACTTTCTTGTAGTTTTTACATTGAATATTTGTTTTTTTCGATTATAATACTTATATTTAATTAATTTATTAATGGTGAATATTATTTACAATTACTATTGATATTCTAATAGTCACGATACTATTATAACAATCATGTTACAATTTCTAATGGGAATGTTACTATTCTTGTAGGTTATTTTTGCTATCAAAATAGTTATAGAGGTTTTATACTTCCTATTAATACCACTTATTTCATTCATTCATCATTTAATAAAATTATTCTCAAGGTTATATGTTATTAATTTAAAAAAAATTGATTTCATTTATAAATTTTTGTTTCTTTTTTAGATTGTGTTTTGAAAATTTTATATTTCTAAAAGACCAAAATGATTCCAACTTTTTAATTTTGGTTGTTTTAGTTTTTTTCTTACCCCATTTTACTATTTTCAAATTTATATAATTTTTTTATTAATCTAATGTAATGTTCATACATTTATGAAATAAAATAGATTCTATTTATTTTTTAGGTGTTTTATTTTATATCTTATATCAAAATAAAGAACACATATATATTCAGAATAAAAATATCATATAGGAAAGTATGGGTTGTTACATTGTTTACCCCTTAGAAAATTAATCCTAAAATTTTTAACTCACATCGTTTTTTGATAATTGATTTGGGTATTTTTGTTTCATTTCATCCTTTGGTTACCATGTTTCATCTTCATGCATTTGGTTTTCTCAAACTACATTGAAAATGTAAGTTGGCTGGTTGTGTAGAACATTGTCTCTATGGTCTATGATCTTCACCAGTTTATCCTCAGAAGTGATTTCATTCTCTAGTTACAGCACTTACAAATTTAGTAAATGTGAGAGATCATCTATGCACATCCTCAATAGAGATACATGGGAAATATCATACACTGGAGCAAGGTTTGGGGGATGTGGTAGTTTATTTTCCAATACTCATATGCAATCAAGGATCTTAAAGGCGTTGATGTTCCTAGGGATATGATTTCCCTTCTTATCAATAATCAATATTTTCTTCCCATTTTATATACAAAGGAACACTTTTTATCTTAATTTAAATTCCAAGTCTCTTTTATGATTGTGAATGTAGTAATTTTTTTAACTCTAAGAAAATTTAATTTTTTATTGAATGCCCTGAACCATTTTTTATTATATCTTACACTAGTTTAATTCCAAGAATCATCCTTTGAATGAATTCATACCAACTTGGAGGGATTACTCATCTCTTCATACATAGAGATTTATTGGTGTAATTATGAATACTTAACTAGAAATTGGTGTTGTTTGAGAACTCAAAAAATGAAATTTTGTTGATCTCTATCCCATTTAAATACTATTGAGAAAACTCTTAGCATATATTTTAGTTTTGGGATGGTCTAGTCAGATTTGATGTCATTCTTTGGGTGATATGGTTTACTGAAGTTCAACACATTATTAAGGCCATATTAAATACTTCTCCATTACATAGAGGTGAACATTGGAACTTGATTGGAAATAGTAAAATGTGGTTCTCCATGTAGCCTCCCCATTTATTTAACATACATATTAGAGAGTTGTTTAAGTGAGAAATATTTACAAATGGTTATGATTTTTTAAGTCTCGTTGAGGTGATCTACTACAACCTTTATTGAGTAATTTCCATTAGATATCATCATAATACTTTTGAAAAAGTCTATATTGATATTCTATCACTTCTATATTAGTATAGGTAATGGTTCCATCATCCCAAAGAATTTTTGACACTCTACTTTTACTTTTAGATATACTAATATATTTTCTAGTTTAATCCAAAATTTCTATCATAATGTTGTTCCACTATAAGATTTTTTGAAGATATCATTATTTTGTGGTACTTTTAGGTTGGATGCACAATGATGAGTTGTATGTGTCATCTAATATCGCTTTATTTATCATTATAGATGATTGAATATAGAGTCAATTTACAAACCGAATAACTCTATCTTTATCAGTATTGAATACATAAATCCTCCCTTCCATTATTTCTCTCACCATTTTTTAATGCTACAAATTATCCCTTTCTGTCTTCATGATCTTCTCTTAGATTGATTATAGTGAAATAATTTTTTCAAGGAAGGATGTCTTCACTCCCTATGTGATTCTAAGTTTCATAATTTTCATATCCATAAATATATATTCTTTATCAATCCTTACAATGAATAGAGTAGTATATTCAGTTTCACTAAGTAAATAAGCTACATTTTTTGGAATTCAAAGATTGTTGTGAAATGAGATTTCATATTCCTTGATTAACTCCAACTATTTTCATTGACACATGTTTAACACATTATGTGTCAATATATACATTAAACCTATATGATCAGTATATATGTCACACTTCACTCCATATAGGTATTGTCTCCAAATTTTTAATGCAAAGACCACATATTCTAACTCAAAATAAAATTTCAGGTATTTCTTATCATGGATCTTCAATTTTCAAGAAGAATAGTCACTCATGTTATTATTTTTCAGGTGTATAAAATCCATGAAATTCTTTGAAGTGTCCCCGTATATCCAAAAAAACTCCTCTATATTATGGGAGTATGCATAAAACTATAGTGATTAGCCTCTTATTAGGTCCCTTAAAGCCTTACTCACATTCTTCTTTCTAGACATTTTTTCCTTTTTTATATTTATTTACTTAGTTGTTTGTAAAATCATAAGAAGTTTCTCACAATGCATCAGTATTACCTAGTTATTCCAATAAAATTACATATATACATAATATTAGTCAGTCTAAAACTATCCAAAATTATCTTTTTATTTAAATAATCCATATATATTTCATAAACCATGATCAGATACTCTATGAATGTGACTTTATACATCCAAAATCTACTCATACTAAACACAGTGTATTTCATCCCATTCCTTAAATTCTTCAACACGGTCCTTAGATGGTTTTCATTTTGCATCTTTTTTTTGGAATTTATAAAGACATAATAAATAAATACCACCATAAATTTATAAAATTATTCTATAAAGACTCTATTTATCATTCCTATAATCATTTTTTGGGAGCATGAAAGTCTGAATGGAATCACTATGAACTCATGAAATCCATATCGCATTTGGAAGGAAATATTGTTATATATTTACTCTTGAACTTTGTATAATGTTATCTAGAGTGAATATATACTTCTGAGAGGTATTGAAATCATTGAATTTATTCAAAAAAGTCATAAATCATTGGTATTATATAAGATTTTATTACAGTGATCTTTTTAAGCTCTCAGTTATCGATGAAAACTCATAATGACCTATCCTTCTCTTTGAAAAAGAGCACTGGTGTGGCCCATGGGAATTCATTTGGGAGTATGAAAACTATGATCAAATTATATTTTATTTTATTCTTTAACTCCTCTATTCCTATTGATGATATTCTATTGGAGCCCTTAGATATAGGTGTGGCTCTGGGTATGAGTTCAATGGAGAACATGGAACTTCGAAAAAGGGAATTCTAGAAAATTTATTATAGAATATGTCAATATATTCCTTGACAATAGGAAAGTCATAGTGGTTCATTATTTCTTTTATTCATTCAATTAATATTGATATTATAATTCATTGGGTATCTACAGCCAAACCATTTATTAATTTTATAAATGGGATATATAATATTACTTTCATATATAAAGGGAATGAAATGGTTCAGTATATAAAAAGAGATTTTATTTTCATAATACTTTATATTAACTCTATATTATGAGAGAATTGTACATCATAAATTCTACCAAAAGAAGAATTATGAGATTCAGTACAAGAATTTCCATAAATATTTACTAGGGAAGAGAACAACAATTTTGGGTTGGAATGATTGTATAAATAGGGGTTTTATAAATATTTTGTCATGAACCGTCCCCCAAGGCATGTGCCATGACTACCCTAAGCCCGCCTCCCAAAAGCCAGGGGTTGGCGACTAGCATCGAAGGCATCAACCTACAAGTGGGAGGCACTATCTTAGATACCTGTACGCACACACATTCCCATCAAAGTCCCAACTCACAAAAGAGAAATAGAAAACCACTAAATGAACTGAGTGCAAGTATAGATGAAAGAAAGTGGGCTAGAATACAAACATATGAAAAAGTACTAAAAATTGTAAAATAGGAAAAGTGCTCTGATGGACATCTGCAGTAAACCCCACATGATCATGAGAGTAGTGAAGATACTAGAAACCGAAGTAGTAATTCCTATCCGCCCAGTCCTACTGAGCCACGCTTGGTCCTAGGCCACCAATTCCACCGTTGTACAGCTCGTTAGTCCCATCTTCCTGAGAACCCATGATAAAATGTTGGTCGTCTTCAATTGAAATAACATGTTCGGGTGGAGCCCATGCAGAGCTGAGTAACATAGTACTTAGTATGGACCCCAAAATAAAAAAGAAATAACACACAACAATTCCTCAAATTAATGCACGAAACACAAGGCAGCTCATACTGGGTATATTCTACAATAGCATCATCAGACACAAATGTCGAACTCCTTGGCCTCTAGAGAACTCCTCCTCTATTAAGTATACTGGGAATCTTAGGTCACACAGAGCTTCTTCCCAATAACCTTAAACTGTTATCATACACATCCTTGATGAGTATTGTGGGTATGCTGAGTCAAACAAAGCCACTCCCCACCGTGGGCCTACTGGGTTACAGAGAGTCGCTTCCCACCTTGGTCAAACTGAGGTACTCCTCATGTCGAGTAGCGTGGGTCTACTATGTCACATAGAGCCCTCCCCACCATGGGACTTCAAGGTCACATAGAGTCGCTTCCCACTGGGCCATCCTCGAGTAGTCTTCAGGTCTCAGGCAACTGCATAGTTCTGTACATAGAATGCTTGGTAGAACTACTCTTCATGCCATTTTTCACTTCTTTATGTCCATGAAAGTCACCACAAAGTAAGCCAAAAGACCTGCCTTCACGAGAGGGTCCCAAATCCACAAATGGCACGTCAATCGGATGAGCGGTTTGAAAGATTCAAACATTATAGTAACTAAGGGGCCAGTTGATATGGGGTTTGGTCTGACCTGATCAGACCTACCCGACCAACCCCGCTTCGTGGTTCCACATACCTAGGTTCATTCTAATAGACCTGACCTAACCTGATGTGGGTTGGGGTCGGTATGGTCAGGCTGGGTAGTGGGCCGAGGGTCCAGCCTGCTGAGTCACCCGGCAACCCAACCTAGTCTGGCCTAGCCCGAAGAGGGAACGGGTCCAGCCCATTGGGATCAGTTCCGGCCCATTGGGTAGTGAAATCGGCCCGATCCTGTGAGCTGCGGGACTATCCCACTGGGGGTTCACGCCCCGTCAGGTCCGCAAGATGTGGACCATTCCACCTCGCGAGATGTGGCCGAAATACATGTTTGTGCCCAACCATCAACCCGCAGGGAACCTCCTCCACCATGGTCAAGAGACCGTGTCTGCCGCCTCATGTCGGCGGCTTGGCCGACAGCTTCTCTCGCTATGTCGCGGCCTAGTATGGTCGTGGCCTTTCATTCGACACATCGTTGTAGTGCACCACCTCCCACCTACGGCCACTGCTACAGGCCACCGCTGGCAGTCACTGATGCCACTGATGGCACCAGAGGATTCTTATACAGACCACTGAGTCTGCACTAGTGGTCTGTTCTTCATACCGCTTGCACCTCTGTTTTCCAGGGATCGTCCTCTCCACCGCAACAGTCTCAAAACTGACTTGTTGTCGATTCAAAAGTTTGGCCATGAAGAACACCCATGGCAGAGGGGCTCAGGCCTTGTCTGTGTTAGCCTAGGCCCTCTATGTTAGAAGCTTACAAAACAAGAGAGATCCAAGGATTTTAATTTGAACAATGAAGATAATTAAATTCTGGATAAAGAAACCCCAAATAAGTCACCCTCTCACAAGAATGAACGGTCCTTATATTAACTAATTTGTGGGTTAATCCTCATGCATCATTTAGAAATATAAGGGGAAGAATAAGAAATCAAAAAACCCTACCTCTTTGAAGTTTTTTTTGCACGTTCTTCCTCGAGGGTTAAGACATTGACGTCGCTTCTCGGCTCTGATCTTTGAAAGGCGTGATGAATAAGATGACGTTATATCAGAATTCTTTATTCTTCGCTGGGGTGGAATTTCATCAGAGGTTTTCTATAGAATCCTCAAATTTATTTAATCCATATTTTCCCAGCACATTGAATTGTAAATAGGATAACGTCGCAGTGTTCCCATTATGATGTGAGGTCACATTGTTACGCAATTTTATTTAAGAAGAAGTGTTGCTGTTACGCATCATTAAAACATAGTTATGTGGGGATTTTAACAAGCCATTAATGAGTCCCATTTATGTGCATCATCATAATCATATCGTTGCCCTGCAGCGTCACCATCCACCACTCTAATGTGAGAAATAAAAATAAAATAATTCATTCAAATTATTTTATTATTTTTCCTAAAAAGTCAGAAAAATAACTTTTCCACTCAGCCCTTACCGGCCAAAGTTAAGTCATTTCTAGGTTAATCCTGGTGTCCTGAATTCATCGGAGCCATCTGATTTTTGATCTGATTATGGTTCAAAAGATAGAAAATCATGCTCACACATTTACTGAACGTACCTTAAAAAAAGTTCAAAATTCAATTCCGGACTCTCCAAACCTCAGAATTATGTGCCTTCAAATTTCATGGTCTCAAAATAATTCCATATAAATAAAAACATTACACCAAAATTTTGAGACATTACATTCTCCCCACCTTAGGGATTTACATCCCTAAAATCCAAAATAGCAACTAAACAAAAATATGGGGGTATTGAGAACGAATCTGAGCCTCTCACCCCCATGTGCTCTTCAGGAGATTCTTGTGCATCCATTGGATGTGCACTAGAGGAATCAACCATCCGCATAGGACCAACTCTGATCAATCTTATATATCCACTAGGAACTCCAAAAACATAATCCCATTGTCAATTTCCATCTATCCCTAGTCGATGATGTGCGATGGATCATGCATGTACCTCCTCAGCTGCGACACATGGAAAACATCATGCACCTGGTACCTCTATGGTGTAAGCGATAAGTGGTGCGAAGCCTTTCCAACTCTACTCAGGATTAGAAAAGTACCGATGAACCTCGATGATAGCTTATCATCCCAGAAAAATCTCTGCAATCCTTGTCGGGGTGATACCCGAAGGAACACATGATCTCCCTCCCCGAACTCCAATGGTCTCCAAATTCTGTCGGCATAAGACTTATGCCTGCTCTGTGCAGTACTCATACACTCCAAGATGATCTGCACTATCTTGGTGGTAGCTCGTACCAACTCTGGATCCATGAGTGTCGTCTCCCCTAGTTATGTCCAATATATGGGTGATCAGCAAGGCCTCCCATACAGGGCCTCAAACGGTGCCATGCTAATAGTGGAGTTATAGCTGTTGTATGAAAACTCCCCCAGTGTCAGGTGATCCTCCCAACCATGAAAAAAGTCAAGAACACAATCATGAATCATGTCCTCCATGGTCATTATGGTTCGCTCTATCTAACCATCCATATGGTGATGAAAAGTTATTCTCAAGCGTAACTACAGCCAGAACACCACCTGTAATCCCTTCCAAAATCGGGGTGTAAAGCGGTCATCACGATATCAGATGATTGTCAAAGGAACCACAGGATGCCGCATTATCTTTTTGATGTTGAGGCATCCCATGTCCTCTACCATTCCCTACTTCCAGATGGGTAGGAAATGATCCCAATTGGTGAGTCATTCAATGATCACCCTAATAGAGTCATGACCTCTAGACGTATGTGGAAACCCCATCTTGAATTCCCCCAAGATACCATCAAATTTCCTCTTTGGTACCTTGAGCGAATGAGTTAAGCCTACTGGAACCTAGTGCTTGGCCCTCACTTACTGATAAGTGAGGCGTTGTAAAATGAACTTGGACGCTGATTTCTTCATCCCTGGCCGCCAATACTAATGTCATAGGTCCTGGTACATCTTTTCCAGTCCAGGATGTACCTCCATAAGGTAAGTATGGAACTCCCTAAACACCTCCTCCCTTAATTCCACTGGTACTAAGGTGCAGTATCTGAAAAGGATTATGTCATCCCCACCTATTGAAAATCCATCAGGATCCCATCCTGAGGATATATGAGCACGTCAGGCCTCGCAGTCAACCTCCCCCTGATGTGTCACCCTAACTTGTTGTACGAGTAGGGAGTAACAACCATCGACTAGAGGTAAATAGCTTCACCATAATCCATGAGGGATACCTGCATCAGATCTAATAGCTATGTTGCCTCACTCAGCAGCTGCAACCTGGTCCTTCTGCTGAGTGGGTCTGCCACTATGTTCCCCTTTCTGAGAGTATAGAATATCTCAAAATCATAGTCCGAGAAGAACTATAGCCATTCTCGATGTCTCATGTTCAGGTTCTTCTAGGATAATATATACATAATAATATTATGGTCATAGTAAATTGTAAACCGCTTTCCCATCAAATAGTGTCGGCACATCTTCAATGCAAAGACCACTACTGCCAACTTTAGGTCATGGGTCACATAGTTCTGCTCATGATGCCTCAACTATCATGAGCCATAGGTGATCACCACTTGATCCTACATTATGACACAACAAATCTCGGTCTCTGATGCATCATAGTAAACTACATACCCAACGCCCTCATGTGGTAGTCTCAGTATGGGGGGAACTAGTTAGTCTTTGCCTCATCTCCTGGAAACTATATTGGTATTTATTTATCCACGTGAAGGGTTATCTCTTCCATGTCAATGCTGATAAGGGTAATGCTACCCTGGAAAGGTCAGGAACAAACCTCTGATAGTAACTAGCTATCCCCAAGAATCTTTTCACAATAGGTACGCTTCTACACGGCACCCAAGCAAGAACTGCCTCTATTTTTTTGGATCTACTGCAACTCCAGACTCAGAGAAGAAATGTCCTAGAAAGTGTACCTTGTGTATCCATAACTGACACTTTGAAAGATTACCATAAAACTATATCTCTCGAAGTGTATCCATAATTATTTGTAGGTGTGTAGCATGATGCTCCTCCGATGCTGAATACACCAAGATTTCATCGATGAAGACCATGACGAACTGATCAAGGTAGGGCTAGAAGATCTTGTTCATGAGGCCCATGAACACTGTTGGGGAATTGGTCATGCCAAAAGCCATCACCAGGAACTCATAGTGGCTATGCCAAAACCTGAAGGCTGTCTTCAATTCATCCTCATCCTGTACCCGGAGCTGGTGATAGCCTGATATGAGGTCTATCTTTAATAACCACTTCACTCCCTTTAGCTGGTTGAAGTGGTCATTAATTCTCATAAGTGGATACTTTTTCTTCTTAGTTTCCGGGTTTAGGTGCCGAAAGTCCATGAACAACCTCACACTCCCATCTTCCTTCTTAGCAAAAAGCATTGGGGCTTCCCATGGTAAAACATTGGGCCTTGAAAACCCTTTCTCCTACAACTCCTCCAGTTGTACCCTCAGCTTGAAAAACTCTGTGAGCGCCATTTGATATTCTAGTGTGGATATCGTTGTCATCCCGGGGTACAGGGTGATATAAAAGTCTACCTCTCTACGAGGAGGTTTCCCTGGAACCTCATCTGGAAAAACAATCTCATACTTGTCCACCACTACAGGGATGCTTGGACTCCTCCCCTCAACTATACTGAGGGTGAGGGTATCCAACTGATGAGTGATCAGCTGCACCCTCCTTTGATATAGTTTGTCCTCACTGTAAGGGTTTCCTTCTCACTAATGGAGGAAAACCTAGTCCAATCTTTACAGACACACTACACTTTATGCCTAAAATAGTCGATCTGAGCATGGACTGTGGATAACCAATCCATACACAAGATGTCATCGTAAGGCCTCGACACTGCTACTAAGAGATCCCAGTTGAAGCTCTCACCTCCTAGGGTAAGATCACACTATTGAAACTAGTTTGTAATTATCAAATCATCTCCCGTTGGATTCTCTAGCCGTAATGATCATGCCAATAGCTCTATTGGAATCTCTGAGCTCCGAATGAGAGTTGTGGCAAGGAAGGAGTAACTAGAACCTGTATCTATAAGTATTGAAGCTAGGGAGAAGAAGACATTGATCGTACATAAGATCATCTCTAGAGCGTTGTGTTCAAAAAACTATGTGGCCTAGAGCAGAGCTATCCCATGTCTTCCTAATCCCTGAGGTCGGGGTGGACCACCTGGGGGTGGTGGCGGTAATATCTCAAATTGTCACCCACTGCCTGCTACTCGGCCAGCTCCCCTACCACATCTACCGCCCTACAGACCTCCTCCCTTGAACCACTTTCGCTGCCTCAGAGTCCCCTTGACCATATGTTGGACATATGTATGGTGGGTCGGGTCATGTTCCATGTGTCCCTGACTGATGCATGTGTAGCATTTCTTGGCTCCCTGCCGACTCCCTACTGACTAGAAACCCCGCACCACCAACCCTGAGTCCAGGGTTAGTCTCATGAAATACCTAGCCCGCTTAGTCCCATGAGTCTACTTTCTATTTCCTACCGAAGACTCTAACACCTGGGGTCTGCTGGAAGCTCTAGTTGTGGGTGCCTGGTCTGCCAAGAAACTCTCCATCAGAAGGGCTTGCTCCAGCACCCTGGCCTGGGTAGGGATGTTGAGAGACACCACTGAAGCCCTGATCTCCTTCCTAAGTTACTTATTAGAGGCTTGAACCATGAATAAATGGTCTTGTTCCATATCTGGGGGTAGCAGTAAATCTTTATGAACCTTGCCGAGTACTCGGCCACCATCATGATATCCTACTGTAGGTGAAGCAGCTCCAAGATGCGCATAGATCACAATTTCGTGGGAAAAATCTCTTCCAGAAAAATCTTCTATAATTCAACACAATTGAGGGTCACCACATCATGATTCTAGATGATAAATCTCACCATCTCCCTACCGAGTCCTGTAGAAGTCTCGATGCTAAGATCTCCATTTGGTTGGGCGGTGTCCTCTCTAAGCAGAAGACCTGCGTCAGATCCTCCAACCTGTCCTCAGCGACCTGAGGATCCATATCTCCCCTAAACCTTAGAGGTCTCTATATATGAAACTCTTGTAGGGAAAAAATCCTATGAACATACTCTACCAAAACCCCCAGAAGTAGATGATGACCATCGGGTGGTGGTAGAACGGGTACACCACCAGGTGGGGCCATCTCTAGAACTGGTCCCTGAACGGATGCCTCGTCGCTAGGCAGGCTTCCATCATGACCTTGTATCGAGATCCAAGCTAGTCATCCACATGGAAGCATCCTGAGATAGACCAAGATGTACCGAAGTTAGAAGTTTATACATGGTGAGATGACACTTATTCAAAAATAAGGAGACACTTATGCTACCAGTATTTTCATGTGCTGATCCGAAAATAGAATTCAGGGTCCTGGTGTATGGATATGTCAGCCGTTACACCCACACTAGACTCCCATGTTCTGAAAGTATAACTCACAACACTTAACATTTTTTCCTCAAAAAAAACATATGACTCGTGGTCTTTGAGGTGTAACCGACCTCCCATTGATACCACTTCGTCACGACCCATCCCTCGGGGCCCGTTCGTTCACTACCCCAAGCCTATCTCCCGAAAGCCTGGGGCTGGTGACTAAGGCTGAAGGCATCGACCTAAAAGTGGGAGACATTTTCCTGGATACCTATACGCACACACATGTCCAACCAAGTTTCAACTCACAAAAGGGAAACAACATACCACTGAATTAACTGAGTGAAATTACAGCTGAAAGAAAGTGGTTCGGAATACAAACCCAGAAAAAAAAGTACTGGAAGCTGTAAAGTATGAAAAATTCTTTGATGACCATCTGCAGAAAACCCCACCTGATCATGAGAGTAGTGAAGCTACTGGAAGCTGAATTAGTACATCCAATTCACCCGGTCCTACTGGGCCCTTCCTTGACCTAGTCCACTAAGTCCATCATTATAGCGTCTATCCGTCCCATATCCTTGAGCACCCCTGTCAAAATGTTGGTCATCTTCACCACATACAACACATGCGGGCGGAGCCCTTGCAGGGTTGAGTAACATTGTACTTAGTAAGGACCCCAAAACAAAAATAAATAACACATGATAATTCCTCATAGTATGGAATGAAACATAAGGCAGCTCACACTAAGTATATTCTAGGGTAGTAATAGTGGCATTGTTAGTCACAAATGTCAAACTCCTTGGTCGTTAGAGAACTTCTCCTCTATCGAGTACAGTGGGCCTACTGGGTCACATAGATTTTCTTCCCACTAACCTTGAACTATAGTGGTACTCATCCCTGATTAGTATCGTGAGTATGTTGGTTCACACAAAGCTACTCCCCACCGTGGGTCTACCAGGTCACATAGAGCCGCTTCCCACCTTGGTCGAACTAAGATACTACTCTTGTCGAGTACCATGAGTCTGTTGGGTAACATAGAGCCACTCCCCACCATGGGCCTACTGGGTCACATAGAGTTTCTTCTAATTGGGCCATCCTGGAGCAGTATTCAGGTCTCTGCCAACCGCAGGGTTTTGTACATAGCGTGCTTGGGAGAATTGATCCTCAATCCATTCTTCGCTTCTCGGCATCCATTAAAGTCACCAAAAATCATTCCAAAAGATCTGCCTCCTGAAGAGGTTCCCAACTCCATAAATGGTTCATCAATTGGATGATTGGTTTGCAAGATATGATTGTTTTAGTAACCTGGGGGGTCGGTTGTGATGGGGTCCAGTCCGACCCGGTGGGACCGACCCAACCAACCCGGCTCGAGGGTTCCACATACCTCAGTTCATTCTAATGGACCCAACCTGACCTGTTGTGGTTTGGGTTTGGTCTGGTCTGGCCTGGACATTGGGCCAGGCCCAATAGGCCTCGCTAGAACTGGCTCGATTGGTCGAGGGTCCAGACAACCGAGTTGACCAGTGACTCGGCCTAGTCCGGCCCGGCCCGAAGAGGGCGCAGTTCCGGCCCACTGGGGGTACGTGCCCCGTCTGGTCCGAATGACGTGGATCGGTCTACCCTAAGATATGCATCCACGAGCCCTGTCTTTGCCTCGCCATCACCCCGCGGGTTGCCTCACGGTGCCTCTTATACCGCTGTCAAGCGACAGTGGCCCGTCGTACGAGACGTGGTTCGATGTCATGTCTGCTTCCCTCCAACGCAGTCAAGAAACCGTCTCTGGTGCCTCCATCAATCAACTTAGCCAGTGGATTCTCCTTCTATGTTGCATCTTGGTCTGGTTGTGGCCTTTCATCTGGCACGCCATCGTAGCATGATGTCTCCCACCTATGGATTCCGCCATCGGCCACTGCTTGCAGTCGCTGGAACCGGCGTAGCGGAAGATTCTTCCACAGACCACTGAATCCTCACTTGTGGTCTTTTCTTCATTCCACTTTCACCTACATTTTACAGGGATCATTCTCTCCACTACGGCAGTCTCAAAACTATTTTTTCATCGAATAAAAAAATTTTCCATGATGAACACTAACAGTGGACGGGCTCAGGCCTTGTTCATGTCGACCTAGGACCTCCGCGATAGAAGGTAACACCCCATATTATTCAATGTATTGTATAGCTTCCCTGACCCGGAAGCCACTAAACTGGGCTCCGAGCTGGGTGGTTACATGACCTTAAGTGCGCCTCCCCGTATGCCAATGGCTGCCGACTAGCAACGGGGGTCTATGGAGTCATGTGGGGAGACTATACCCTATTTTTATCAGAGTAATCCACAACAGAAATAAACCAAATAGAGGAAAAAATAACCAATAAACACAGAAAATGTATAACAACCATTTCCAATAATAAATGTGCCATGTCATACTACAAGAGCAAGAGTGAACAAACACCCAAAATAAAGACAACGGCCTAAATCCCCAAAATGGTCCCGACTCCAAGTCTGGATCCTCCACCAAGTGCTACCCATGTTTACTCACTATCTTGGAATGACCTTTTCCCTTATCCTAACCTGAAAACATGAGGTCTTCTTGGGTACCCAACGGCGTCCTGAGCAGGGTGTGAGTACAACTCAGTAGGCCACCACCAACGTTGTCTATAAAATATCCAGTATGAACAGGTAGTGCATGAAAAAGGATTATGAATGACAATTTCCATGTAATTAATTAATTTTCCATTAACAAGTTCATAGTAAATCCATTTCCACTTCCATTACCATTCTTTCACATCATTTATCATAACTTACCATTTCATCACAGTTCCATGGGTTAATCACATACATTATATTACATTGGTCTAAGGCCAACAATCACATGTAAGAGGTTAAACACATCGTTATCCTATCTCACTAAGACTTACCCCCTCATAGAAACCATAACCTCACCTTGAAGCCTCAGTCTGGGTGGATGCAACTGTTAGGAGAATAGACCCTCAGTCCCCTTTCCTAATCCGTGCATTTAGGGTGGAGTTTAAGAACCTCAGTCTTAGCTCATCTCGTGGGCATAGATCCTCAAGTCATACCCCACTCTACCAAGCCATGTTCACATTCTTATATATATAGGTAACCATCAACCATCCAAACCATTGACCTTTGGAAACACTATTCACTACAACCCACTTGGGAATTCACATTATGCCTTAACCCATTAACACATTACCATTTCACATCATTTAACCATTCACCCAATTCCCATGTATTATGCCTATCTTACTAAGCATTAAATATTAAACCCATAACCTATCCCATTATAGTCTTAAATCAGTTTACACATTAACCCATTTAACCTGTTCATCATCCCATGAATCAACAATTCATGCCAACATGTTTATCAAGGCTCTACAATTCATTACAACAAGGTCACCTGTATAATATCAATCCCTAAGTTTGGGAAAAGTTGGCACATCGCATGGATGGACCAAGATTAGGTCAAGTCAATCCCGACACATCCCACGGGGATCATGAGGGTTCCCATTTTCCATTTTAAACATCATTATTACCAAACATGCCAAGGTTATTCAAAACATAACCAAGGAGAAACAATAACATAACTAAACATGCACAAATACCCAAATAACTATGGGATATCACTTGTAGACCACCTACCTCAAAACCGCGGTTGAACGTGCTCTCAATCGAGTCCATAGACCTCGATCTGACCAACCTTTGGAGCTTCAACCTGGAGCTTCAATCGGCAATAAACGGCACAAAAAACACCTTAGAATCGAAGGAGAACCACCCTTGGGAAGCTTGGGTCGGCCAAGTTCGGTACTAGGGTTTAGAGGGGATGAATGGAGGAAAATCCTGAGCTGGGGTTTCAAATCCCAAAGTGGAAAACATGTAATTTTTCTCAACTTTAAGTGGTCGCATGGTTTAGATGCACAGTTTGACAAACTGTGTGCATGCTACTACCCGGAGGGGAAGGGTCTCAAGGTTTTCCTGGGCAGGCCGCACGGTTTGCCCTGGTCATGCGCAGGCCATGCACCCTGGATTCTCTTGCCCAAATTGCCTTTCTTTCATGCCCCGAGCCCCGGAACACCCTCAAGGCCTCTCAGAACTTCAGAAGACATCCCTTGAATCCCGAAACAAGGGATTAAACCAAAACATAATGAAAAACTTACCTTTCCAAAAATTGGGATCTTACAACCTCCCCACCGTATAACGGATCATCCTCGAGCCGAGTTTCCAAGCCTCATTGATCCACCGAAGAGAAGAGTTCGGGCCACTGAGCCCGCATATCCTATTCCCACTCCCAAGTTTCTTCCTGAACTTTCCCATGATGTCGTAGTACTCGCACTAATGGCACAACCTTGCCTCGCAAGAACTTTTCACTAAGATCCACCACACGAACCAGATGCTCCTTAAAGGATGCATCAGCCTCAAGATCCACATCCTCAACATCAACCACATGAGATGGGTCAGGGTGATTCCGTCGAAGCTGCGGCACATGAAACACATCATGCATCCCAATATACCACTGTGGAAGAGCCAATCGGTAATCCACTAGTCTGATCCTCCCCACAATCTCAAAAGGTCCCACATACCTGGGCACCAACTTACCCCGCTTCCGAATACGATAGTGACCCAACCTTGGCGACACCCGAAGGAACACTTTATCACCCACCCCAAACTCAAGGGGTCTATGCCTCCGATCTGCATACGACTTCTGCCTACTCTGAGTTGTAGCCATCTACTTCCTGATCAACTTAACTCTCTCTGAAGTCTCCTTCACAAGACATGTGTAATTCCCCGACCCAGCTACCCAGAGTCGGTGCATTACTTTGTAGCATTGGCATGATCACAAAAGATCAAGTCTCGAAAGACCGATTAGTTTAGTAGCCTTGGAAACACTAGATACATTCATAAATTTTACATTACATCATAAAGTGAAAAACTAATAACAAATCTTCATAGTCTACACGCATATCCCTTTATGACTATCCCTGCAGTTTATTCATAAAATACTTCTTCACATCCTAGAAAATATTAAAACATTGAAAGGGGTGAGCTCAGATGCTCAGTAAGGATAACAATATTGCGAAATCTTTCGTAAATAAACATTAACATTTAAGGAAATGTATAACTAAAACAAAATCCTTTTTAAACTTGAACTTCAGCATAATATGTCAAAAATAAAATTAAATAATGCCATTTACTTACTCACATAGATATTCTACTAGTCGAATAATCACATGAAATATCAATAACCACTTTCATAATGATAAAATGCATAATGCCAGACTATCATACCACGTAGCCAAGGCCTCGTGCCAAGACCACAAATAAGATTTTGTCAAGGCCTCGTTCCAAGACACTAGTTTGTCTCATTAGACCTACCGATGCATCGAGGAGCTATAGCGGGCTCCACCCGTCACTTATTAAGTCCAATGCATTCCTCATATGAACAGGTTTAAACATATCATAAACCATAACATAATTGTATCACATAAAACATGAATAAAGGAAACATAAGATTCCCACACTTCAATCACAAGATATCAATACAACACATTGATGTAATAAAAACACATTCAAAACCATTTTCAATACCAAAATTAAAGAAAATTAAAACTTTTTATTTATTTTTCATTTTAAAAAGTTATGGCTTGTAAAGGAAGCCGAAACTCAAATAATGGTCACAACGGAAGAGAAGTCGTTGTCGCCTCATACGTACGACAAAAACATTCCCTTTTTTCGTTTAGTAAAACACTTCGTATAAAAAAGATTCCTTTTGGATAAACGTAAAATTCAAAGGGGTTTATACACCGTATAAAAGAAGTATGTGTATAAAACAAAATATGCCTCAATGAATGGAGATTGAGACGAAGTACCTTAAAAGAACATTTTTAAATAAAATATATCTATTATGTGTATTCAATATATGTACACATAAAGAAAGTATGAAAACAAGATAGGACATAATAATATCATGACATAATTTGAAAGTAGGAGATTAACCCAAAGAATGGAAATTGGGTTAAGAAGTTCTCTTACCTCGTGTCCGAATTCACTCGACCGTTCTTTGATCTCTTGAATAATAAACTAGAGTTAAATTCTATTTACTTAAGAACCTTTTTAATTTTCATTATTCCTTTTATATCACTTATTACCATGTTATGAACATTATGTAATTATTTAAGTTAATAACGGTCGTTTTGTCGATCTTTGGTACTTGAGTCAAAAATAAACTTCTTATAATTACACTTTGTTCAAGTGGTAAAATATCCATTATATCCATAATTATATTCATGATTTATATATAATATACATCATATATATCCATTATATACATTCATTTATAATATTACATAACATTTAGAGGTAAGAAATGAAATGCACCCTTCTTGGAGATGGTAAGTCGTATGTACACATGAACGCTAATTTCATTTCCATTTCCTATTTAATGGAATAAAATTATAATTATATAAATTTATACTATAATTACAGTATAATATAATGTATAATAACATTTACTCCATCCTTTATACATCCCACATATGGAATTAACGATTCAAATCACTTTGAGGGGGCGGTAGTCCGCACTTCCTAAAATGAAATTATCGCGTTTACCTATAATGGAAATCATAAAGTATGCCATAAATGAGAAATATAGAAGCATAAGGAAAACATAAACATAATATATATATCATATATGAAAAATAGTGTCATAAAAATGGCCACCATTAGAGGTGTTAAAAGAATATTGTACAATCATCGTTTCGTGAGGCAGTATTTCTCCACCCATAGAAATAGTATGTTCTTTAACCATTAGACGAAGGTGTGTGTAAGTGTAAACCAAATCATTATCATAAAAACATACTAGTATATTTTAGATACTGGTGTTGTTAAAAAATAAAGGAATAAAAAGAGTTTAAGGGGTTGGAGAAGCAAAATAAAACAAAACAACATTAGAGAAGACATTACCTTAAAATTGGGTAACTCTTTTTGATTTGAGCCAAAGGATTCCTTGGGAATAGTTCTTCCCAAATTGAGGCTTTTAGGAGTAAGATAGGAAAGTGGAGAGAGTATTTGGGCAGAGGTTGGCCAAGCCAAATTGCTTGGAAGGTGTGAATAAGGTGGTAGTGGTGTGGACATTTTATAAGAGGATAGGAGGGGCAGTCTTGGAACTCATGAAATGTTACATTATTATACAATGGGTTTTCGGATTCTAAAGGACCCACACTTATATAATTCGAGACTAAGGTGATAAGGGTTCGAAATATTCTCATCCAATAGTCATTGGACAAGTTTAAGCCTTAGATTTTACATTATCCTTTCATTTTATTTAAATCGTTAATTAATGAGGTAATCGCTGCATCATCATTGTGTCATAAATAATTTATTTTATTTAATGTCTAAGAATTATAAAAAAAATTAATGATGTATGAAATCTTTTTATCTTTCTAATTAATATTTATAGTCAAAAATATGACTTCTATAACCCCATTTAAAAATTGTTCTAGTAAAACAACTCATGTGTGTGACATTTTTATTTTAACATTAAATAAAATGTTTTTAATGTCATTTTCCCACTAAAGTGGCTCCATGGGGTCCCCAAGTTGACCCATGTATTTTATTGGTCGGAAATTACTTATATAATAGGGTAGGACAAGTTTAAGGGTGTTTTCATATTTTTATAATATCATTTTTACCTTAAATTTCACTAATTACCTTTAATTGCGATTAATTAAATTTAAAAGTTACTATTCACCAAAAAATTATTTTTATCCCGTTGAACCACATTTTACTTCCTAATGACAACCATGTATGTCAGATTTTTTAAAATCAAAACACATAAGTGGTAATGTTTCATTTAAATGAAAAATCAGTTTTTTAACTACCACTTAGTGGTTTCACTATTCATCAAAAATTGAAGTTTTTCAGAACAATGCCAAAATTTCACCCTAACCTATAATTGATATTCCGAATTCAAAAATGATGTCTATTTTATAAAATTCCAAAAATATAAGTTGAATTAATTAATTTTATAATTAATTCCCATTGTCACAACAAATAGCGTGTTTTTAAGAAACAATATATATCAAAAGATTGACAATTGTTTATGTCCAATTTCAAAGTGAAATTAATTCTAATGAACAAAATTTGATAAAATGGTAAAACTATATTCTAATTATACTTTAAAATCACTCAATAGTATAGTTTATCATTATAAATTATTTTGATTAAAAAAGTTTTTTTAAGTATTTTTCACTATTCATAAAAATTTGGAAGTTCTCAGAAAATTACAAAAAATTCAACGTAGGATAATTTCGACATTCCAAATCCAAAAATAAAGTCCATTTTGAAATATAAAATATATATAATTTCAAAAAGTGGGAATTAATATTCATAATGGCTATTTTGATTAGTCGTAGTGTGTTAGAATCTCGAACTTGCGTACAATGCAAGCTATTGCATTATTGAAAGAGAAGCGTATCGTGGAAGATCGGGGTGTTACATTCTCCCCTCCTTCAATAAATTTCGTCCTCGCAATTAGAAATTTTTCTTTGAAAATAAAAGGCTGAAAATAGAAAATATCTTTGTGGAGAACCCACATCAGAAATAAGGTTAATAAAATTTAGCCTTAATAAGAAGGAAAGGGAAATGAAAAAGTCACCACCCAATTATGATCTCGATTAGGAGAACATTAGTGGAAATTAGAGACATATAATTGGAGGAAAAACGTAAATATTTGTAGGGAGTGATTGAGGTCATCAATCACAAACAATTGTAAAATTGAGGGCATCAAAGCCTTAAATCTTTGATGATTTAAATTATTATCAGTTCAACAAGACATAAGGTATTAGGATAACACATTTTTTTGTTTTAATATCCCTTTACTAATGTTTAAGAATTAATTTATTCATATAATAATATATAGGTGTATATATATTCATTCTTGACAAGTAGAGTTTCAACCTTCAAATAATTTCTACCACAAACTCAGCTTTCACTCAAAAAGATAATAGAACTCAAAAATATTATATTTATCCTAATCGTACATGGTTCAAAATATTAACACATACCATTTAGATTAGGAAAACTATTTTTTAATAACCAGCGACTTCCTGTAGGATAGTGTTAGGTAATAAAGGCATGTGGCACTATGGTTGTGGGTTCGATTCCTGCAGCTTGGTCCGACACGACGGGTTATGCCCCACCCTACAGGTTGTCCTTTTCCTAAAACTATAGTATTATAATATTCCAAAAATAATCTTCAAAAAATTTTTAACCTTAAACAATACTATCCAAAGATCAACTTAATCCATTTCAACCTTTATAGTTATCCAAAATAATTCTTTCCAACTCACAGTCCAAATTTTGTAAGGAAGGTAAACATAATGAAGTTCCTTTTTTCCACGTAACAACATGTGAAAAACATCATCATGTATTCTTATAAAACACTGTAACATACTGAATTACCATAAATCCTTATTGATTACATTCATGGTCCCTTATTCCTTATAGAATACTAGATATACTCCTTCTATCAAAAAATGTATACAAATCATTTATCAATTTCAAAGAAGTTAAGAATATCCAATATAATTTATCCAAATCAATCATGTATTATTCCAAAATCACTATCTCGGTATCAGAACCATATTATGGTTTACCTTTCTCTCATCCATATATTTTCCAATAATTTAACCTGCTGTGGAGTCACTTTTCTTGGTTCCACACAAACTCAAGTCCTTGATGAAATAGTACTGCAGTACAATCCTTATATACTCCATAATCATCATAACCAGTATATCATTGATACAACACTAAAATGAAAAAATTATTTAATAACAACATAAGAACTCTAATCATTCCTCCTCATCTGTGGTAGTATCATAACTTGATTATTATCCAATAACATCATTTGGGGCATACTCTGATTATTTGGACATTGGTTTGCGTAGTGTCCCCACTCCTTGCAGATGAAGCATTGTACATTTGAAACCTTTATCTTACCCTTGCAGTCACGCACTTGGTATCCTTTTTCTCCACACTTATAACAAACTCCCATTCGCTTCAGGAAAGTTCCAAGGTGTTTCTTTCCACATTTATCACATATTGGAAAATTCTTCTTTTGCCTCGTCCCTTTATCCATCATTCTCTCTTCCACCCTTTTCTTCTCTTTCATCACTTCAAATCCATAAGACTCAGAAAATTCTCTACTTATCTTATTAACACATGATACCATTTCTTCATATGTTGAGAACACATGGGAGACTATTTCCCTTCTAAATGTTGGCTTGATACTGTGAAAGATATGATCCTTCTTACTCTTTGGATCATACTTATTAATGGAGTTCACATTCCTTCTACTGGGTGCCATTTCTATACAATGGCATAAACTAGGTTACTTTATGAATCAAAATACATAATAACAAACTTGAAAAACACTTAACATAAATTGAACTATTTATGGATATAATCCATAATCATAAAAAATAAATGTTTTCTTTGAGGAAGTATATAATCATAAACCCTTCATAGTGGTTTGTAAAGAAAATGAGAATTATGCTAAGCATATCCCCCGGGAGTGTCGTAACCAAGAGTGCAGCAAGGCCCGTTGTCGTGCACCAGTTCTCGTTCGAGTCTAGCTCAAAGCAGTGTTTTTGAGTTTTACCCCTAGGTACATCTGTGCCAGAGCCACCTCTACCTGCTCGTATCCAGACAGGGATGTATTGCTCGGAAAACTCACAAAATCTCTACAACAACAAAATTCTAGGAAGTTCTTCTATACTAATCCTCAAATTCTATCTTTGGGTTATGTGCTCTACTCAGAGTTTATCTAAATCTAGATTCCAAGGTTAGTACTAAACCACCTCTGATACCAACTGTAATTCCCCGACCCCAGCTACCCAGAGTCGGTGCATTATTTCATAGCATTGGCATGATCACAAAAGATCAAGTCTCGAAAGATCGATTAGTTTAGTAGCCTTGGAAACACTAGATACATTCATAAATGTTACATTACATCATAAAGTGAAAAACTAATAACAAATATTCATATTACACACTCATATCCCTTTCTTACTATCCCTGTAGGTTATTCATAAAATACTTCTTCACATCCTGGAAAATATTAAAAAATTGAAAGGGGTGAGCTCAGATGCTCAGTAAGGATAACAATATTGCGGAAGCTTTCGTAAATAAACATTAACATTTAAGGAAATGTATAACTAAAACAAAATCCTTTTTAAACTTGAAATTCAGCATAATATGTCAAAAATAAAATTAAATAATGTCATTTACTTACTCACATGGATATTCTACTAGTCGAATAATCACATGAAATATCAATAACCACTTTCATAATGATGGAATGCATAATGCCAGACTATCATACCACGTAGCCAAGGCCTCGTTCCAAGACCACAAATAAGATTTTTTCAAGGCCTCGTTCCAAGACACTAGTTTGTCTCATGAGACCTACCGATGCATCGAGGAGCTATAGCGGGCTCCACCCGTCACTTATTAAGTCCAATGCATTCCTCATTTGAACAGGTTTAAACATATCATAAACCATAACATAATTGTATCACATAAAACATGCATAAAGGAAACATAAGATTCCCACACTTCAATCACAAGATATCAATACAAAACATTTATGTAATAAAAACACTTTCAAAACCATTTTCAATACCAAAATTAAAGAAAATTAAAACTTTGTATTTATTTTTCATTTTAAAAAGTTATGGCTTGTAAAGGAAGCCAAAACTCAAATAATGGTCACGACAGCAGAGAAGTCGCTGTTGCCACATACATACGACAAAAAATTCCCTTTTGTTGTTTAGTAAAATGCTTCGTATAAAAAAGATTCCTTTTGGATAAACGTAAAATTCAAAGGGGTTTATACACCGTATAAAAGAAGTATGTGTATAAAATAAAATATGCCTCAATGAATAGAGATTGAGACGAAGTCCCTTAAAAGATAATTTTTAAATAAAATATATCTATTATGTGTATTCACTATATGTACACATAAAGAAAGTATAAATACAAGATAGTACATAATAATATCATGACATAATTTGAAAGTAGAAGATTAACCCAAAGAATGGAAATTGGGTTAAGAAGTTCCCTTACCTCGTGTCCGAATTCACTCGACCGTTATTTGATCTCTTGAATAATAAACTAGAGTTAATTTCTATTTACTTAAGAACCTTGTTCATGTTCATTATTCCTTTTATATCACTTATTACCATGTTATGAACATTATGTAATTATTTAAGTTAACGGTCGTTTTGTCGATCTTTGGTACTTGAGTCAAAAATAAACTTCTTATAATTACACTTTGTTCATGTGGTAAAATATCCATTATATCCATAATTATATTCATGATTTATATATCATATACATCATATATATCCAGTATATACATTCATTTATAATATTACATAACATTTAGAGGTAAGAAATGAAATGCACTGTTCTTGGAGATGGTAAGCCATACGTACCCATGAACGCTACTTTCATTTCTATTTAATATTTAATGGAATAAAATTTTAATTATATAAAGTTATACTATAATTACAGTATAATATAATGTATAATAACATTTACTCCATCCTTTATACATCCCACATATGGCATTAACGGTTGAAATTACTTTGAGGAGGTGGTAGTCCGCACCTCCTAAAATGAAATTATCGTGTTTACCCATAATGGAAATCATAAAGTATTACATAAATGAGAAATAAAGAAGCATAAGGAAAACATAAACATAATATATATATCATATATGAAAAATAGTTTCATCAAAATGGCCACCATTAGAGGTGTTAAAACAATATTGAACAATCATCGTTTCGTGAGGCAGTATTTCGCCACCCACAGAAACAGTATGTTCTTTAACTATTAGACAATGGTGTGTGTAAGTTTAAACTGAATAATTATAATAACAACATCCTAGTATATTTTAGATACTGGTGTTGTTATAAAAGAAAGTAATAAAAAGAGTTTAAGGGGTTGGAGAAGAAAAATAAAACAAAACAACATTAGAGAAGACATTACCTTAAAATTGGGTAACTCTTTTGGATTTGAGCCAAAGGCTTCCTTGGGAAGAGTTCTGCCCAAAGTGAGGCTTCTAGGAGTAAGATAGGAAAGTGGAGGGAGTATTTGGGAAGAGTTTGGCCGATCCAAATGGCTTTGAAGGTGTGAATAATGTGGTAGTGGTGGGGGCCTTTTATAAGAGGAGAGGAGAGGCACTCTTGGAAATCATGAAATGTTACATTATTATACAATGCTTTTTCGGATTCTAAAGGACCCACACTTATATAATTAGATGATAAGGTGATAAGGGTTCGAAATATTCTCATCCAATAGTCTTTGGACAACTTTAAGCCTTATATTTTACATTATCCTTTCATTTTATTTAAATCGTTAATTAATGAGGTAATTGTTGCATCATCATTGTGTCATAAATAATTTATTTTATTTAATGTCTAAAAATTATACCAAAAATTACCATGATGTAAGAAATCTTTTTATATTTCTAATGAATATTTATAGTCAAAAATATGACTTCTATAACCCCATTTAAAAAATTTTTTAGAAAAACAACTCATGTTTGTGACAATTTTATTTTAACATTAAATAAAATGTTTTTAATGTCATTTTCCCACTAAAGTGGCTCCATGGGGTCCCCAAGTTGTCCCATGAATTGTATTGGTTGGCCATTACTCATATAATAGGGGTAGGAAAAGTTTAATGGTGTTTTAATATTTTTATAATATCATTTTTACCTTAAATTTCACTAATTACCTTTAATCGTGATTAATTAAACTTAAAAGTTACTATTCACCAAAAAAATTATTTTTATCCCATTGAACCAAATTTTACTTCCTAATGACAACCATGTATGTCGGATTTTTGAAAATAAAAACACAGAAGTGGTAATGTTTCATTTAAATGAAAAATCAATTTTTTAACTACCACTTAGTGGTTTCACTATTCATCAAAAATTGAAGTTTTTCAGAAAATGCAAAAATTTCACCCTAAGATATAATTGATATTCCGAATTCAAAAATGATGTCTATTTTATGAAATTCCAAACATATAAGTTTCATTAATTAATTTTATAATTAATTCTCGTTGTCACAACAAATAGCATGTTTTTAAGAAACAATATTTATCAAAAGATTGACAATTGTTTATGTCCAATTTCAAAGTGAAATTAATTCTAATGAACACCATTTGATAAAATGGTAAAAATATATTCTAATTATACTTTAAAATCACTAAATAGTATAATTTATCACTATAAATTATTTTGATTAAAAGATTTGTTTTAAGTATTTTCCACTATTCATAAAAATTTGGAAGTTCTCAGAAAATTACAAAAAATTCAACATAGGCTAATTTCGACATTCCGAATCCAAAAATAAAGTCCATTTTGAAATATAAAATATATATAATTTCAAAAAGTGGGTATTATTATTCATAATGGCTATTTTTATTAGTCGCGGTGTGTTAGAATCTCAAACTTGCGTACAATGCAAGCTATTGCATTATTGAAAGAGAAGCGTATCGTGGAAGATCGGGGTGTTACAACTTGGCCCCAACAACTCAGATTCACCTGCCTCTAGACAACACAAAAGAGATCTACATGGCCTTTCGTAGAGTACCACAAATAGTGCCATCTGAATCGTAGCCTGAAAACTATTGTTGTAGGGAAACTCAACTAACGATAGTTGCCTCTCCCAAGAACCACCAAAGTCCAAGACACAAGCTCTTAACATGTATTCCCACACTTGGATTGTACGTTCCAACTACCCATCCTTCTGCGGGTAAAAAGCCGTACTCAAAAACACCTGCGTACCCTGTGCCTTCTACAACCCTTTCCTGAAACACGATGTGAAATGCGGATTTCGATCCGAAACTATGGTCTGTGGGACCCCATGAAACCGCACTATTTCCTGAACATATAGCTCACCCAACTGGTCGACTGTAAAGGTCTCCTGAATCAGTAAGAAATGAGCCACTTTCATTAACCAATCCACAACCACCCAGATTTCATCATTCTTCTACGGCGTCCTCGGAAGACCCATGAAAAAATCCATTGTTATACCATCCCACTTCCATTCTGGAATGGGAAATGGATGCAACAAACCACCTGGGCGTTGATGCTCGGCCTTCACCTGATGACAGGTAAGGCACCGTGCCACAAACTCGTAACTTCCTTCTTTATTCCAGGCCACCAAAACTGCCTTTGGACATCACGGTACATCTTGGTCAAAACAGGATGCACTGCCCACTTTGATGCTTGGAACTCATGCATCAACTCTTCCCACACACATTTTGGCACAACCACACCATCCCGAACTCGAACAACACCGTCCACGCCGACAGCCCCCCAAAAGGTATCTCCCCACCTTTAAGATTTCCTTTCATGATCAAACACTCAGGATCATCAAGCATCCTTCCTTAACTCGACTCAAAATTTCAACTCCATCGCTAAGGAAGCAAGAGTGTCCTGACCACTCTCCTCCTACACCTCCAGGTTCATTTCTGCAAACAAAGCCATCACCTTCCACTCGGTGCTGGACTCTTGAACCAGCTGATTATGAACCTTTCTGCTCAGAGCATCAGAAACATTTTTTCCCTTTCCCGGTATGTACACCAACTCAAAGTCAAAAGACTGGAGATATTCAACCCATCTTCCCTTCCGAATATTCAAATCCGGCTGTGAGAATATGTACTTTAAACTCTTATGATCGGTAAACACATTAAACCATTCTCCGACCAGATAGTGCCTCTAAAACATCAAGGCGTACACTACTGTAGCCAACTCATGATCATGACTGGGATAGTTCCGCTCATGGGATCTCAACTACCTCGACCCATAAGCCACAACCCACTCATCTTGCATCAACACAGCCCCAAGTCCAACTCCATACGCATCACAAAACATGATGTACTTCTTACCCGGCTCAGGTAAGATCAAGATAGGTGTGGTCATGAACCGCTTATTTAACTCTAGAAAGGCATTCTGAAAAGCCCCAGACCACTAGAACCTGATTCCTTTCTTGGTCAAGCTCGAGAGTGGTGATTCCAAGTGAGAGAAATCATGAATGAACCTTCGGTAATACCCGGCCGAACCCAGAAAACTCTGAACAACAGAAAAACTCTTGGGCTGCTCCCAAGATACAATTGCCTGAGCTTTCTCTGGATCCACTGATACACCTGCCTCCGAGATGATGTGACCCATAAAATGCACCTCACCTATCCAGAATTGACACTTTGATATCTTGGCGTATAGCAGGTGCTCTCTTAGCGTACCCAATACAATTTCAAGATTTTGGGCATGATCATCATGAGTTTTCGAGCACACCAAGATATCATCAACAAAGTCAACCATGAACTGATCTAGATAGGGACGAAATAATCGGTTCATCAAATCCATAAACATCGTCGGTGCATTGTTCAAGCCAAAAGGAATTACCACCAACTCAAACAACCCATACCGACTCCGGAAAGCTGTCCGCGGTATGTCGGAAGGCCTCACCCTCAGTTGGTGATAACCCGAACTCAGATCAATCTTAGAAAAAACCGATGAACCCCTCAACTAATCAAACAGGTCATCAATTCTGGGAAGAGGTTACTAATTTTTCACCGTCATCTGATTCAACATTCGATAGTCAACACACAGCCTTAACGAACCATCAACCTTCTTTACAAAAAGTAAAGGAGAACCCAAAGGAGACGTACTAGGACGGATAAACCCCTTATGCTCCAACTCCTTAAGCTGAACCTTCAGTTCCTGGAGTTCTGACGGTTCCATATGGTATGGTGGAATAGAAACTGGATTCCCTCCCGGCAGCAACTCAATCGTAAACTCAATATCCCTCTCAGGGGGTAACCCCAAGAAATCCTTAGGAAACACGTCTTGAAATCGATCCACCACAGGAGGGAAAACAGACTGCTCCCCTATTTCATTGTCATCAAGAATGAGACATTCCACTCGAGCTGTGAGTCCACCCAACCGCTAACTAAACGGTCCTACACGACCTGCTCGAATATCACATTCGCCACAGTGGACATAAGTGTCACCCTCAAGAGACCTGAATGATACTTTGTGACAATAACGGTCTACGTGAGCCCGATACAATTCCAAACAATCCATTCCCAAGATTGGGTGAAACCCTGACATCTCAAGAACGAACAAGTCCCATAGAAAATGATACCCACCAACTTCCAAGGCACATACCTTGCACCACTTGATATCCTCAACCCGCACACCCAACAGAGTTTCAATTGACATAAATCCACACACCATCTCCATAGGTAAACCCTATTCTACGACAGGTTGAGTAGAGATAAAAGAGTGTGTGAAACTTGTGTCAAACAATTCACTAGAAAAAGTAGAAGCTACAAGGATTGTACCTCGAACAGTCAATGGTCCAGCCTCGCCATCACCAGGCGTAAACTGAACTGCCTGAAGCTGACCTGCTCCTCTACCCTGGGCTCTAGCTTGAGTACTCTGTGCTACACTTCCCTATTGTTGTGAGCGATCTTTCCCTGGAGTTTCTCGTCCACCGCCCCTGCTAGTACGGCCCGTGGAGCTCCAAATTCTTTCTTGATATGGGGAAACTGGTCCCCTTCCCGTACCCAGCACCTGCTTTTCACCATCATGTTCACCCGCCTGCTGAGGGTTCCTGCAGAACCTCTGTACATTCCCCATCCTGCGGTACGAACAACACTCAACTAGAGGTCGAAGAATCTAACCACGTGTATGCCCTGGCCTACTGCAATGATAGAAGAACACCAGATTCCCACTCTGAGAGGCTGACCCTCTCTTTCATCCACTTTGCACACTTCCGCAATGTTGTGAGCTCTCATGGCATCGCTTTTGACCTTCGGTAGCTGCACCACTCATCTGTTCTACTGACACCACAATCCCACTACCAGAATCTCCCTTCAGGTTTCCTTCCGAGATCAGTTCCTGATCTAATACCACTGTAAACCTCTTCAAGTGGAAGATATTTACTTGAGACCTGATCTCATTTCTTAGCCCATCCTGGAAACGCTTTGCTTCTACTGCCTCATCCCCTACTAACAATGGGACAAAGCATCTCAAATCAGTGAAGTGACTAGCATAGTCCATCATCGATAGCGATCCCTGAGTCAGGCTCAAAAACTCTGCAGCCTGCTCCATCCTTAAAGTCTCTTGGTAGAAATGATCCAAAAACTTTTCCTGCAAAAATGTCCATGACATTCCTTCAACCTGCTCGATTTGAGCCTGAATGTCCCACCAACACCTATCCTGGCCCCGTAACATATAAACAGCCAGATTTACCCACTTTTCAACAGGGGTCTCTAGATGGTCCAGCATCATCTGGACAGACTCTAACCGGAACTCCGCTGCCTCTGGCCCACCCTCTCTGGTGAAGGTCGGAGGGTGTTGTAGCTGGAACTCCCTGGTCAACTCAAACATACTCGGTGTAACCCGCCCTAGGTCCCGATCCATAATCTGTATAAGGGGAGCCAAGTTCTCCCGGAACTGGTCTTCTCTACCTTCATTGATTGCCACATTTTCTTGCTCTTCTACCGGAGGACTGTTCTCACCAACATCCTCCACTTTCTCAACTGGTAACCGACATCGTGGTGGAATTTCTCTACATTTCCAAGCATGAGATTTATCACGCATACCATAGAAAATTCATGACTTAATAAAAAGCTCTTCACTAACTACAACAACCTACTTTTTTTACTTCATTCTTCTCATTATTTCTTGGTTTCATGAAATGCATGATGCACCCTACTTTCATGCCTCACACACCCACCCCGTGTGTGTGCATAACACAATGCATGTCACCTGTCTCCCTAGGTGCCTACAATGATTCATGAAAACAAATCCTCATTTCGTTAAGGCCACGAGCCAAATATCATAAAAAAAATCACATCAAACCACATGTTCATCACCCAACAGTGAAATATCATCAACTGTAACATCACACAACCAAGAACAACATTTCCCACTCATGGTGACTTGGTTTTTCCCTCATACATGGGTTAGTTACTCCCAACCATGAGCTCATTACCAAGGCCCAATACGTCTAATCCCTTGGATACCAATCCCAAATAACAAGACCTCAGAGAAGGAGAAGAAATACCTCCTCTGATACCACGTTGTAATGTCCCTGACCCAGAAGCCACTAAACCGAGCTCCGAGCCATGTGGTTACATGACCTTAAGCGTGCCTCCCCGTATGCCAAAGGCTGCCGACTAGCAGCGGGGGTCTATGGAGTCAAATGGGGAGACTATACCCCCTTTTTATCAGAGTAAGAAAAAACAGAAATAAACCAAATAGTGGAAACAATAACCAATAAACACAGAGAATGTATAACATCCATTTCCAATAATAAATATGCCATGTCATACTACAAGTGAAAGAGTGAACAAAAACCCAAAATAAATACAATGGAAAAAATCCCCAAAATGGTCCTGACTCCAAGTCTAGATCCTCCACCAAGAGCTACCCATATCCACTCACTATCTAGCAAGGACCTTTGCCCTTATCCTGACCTGCAAACATGAAGTCTGCTCTGGTACTCAATGGCGGCCCAAGTAGGGTGTGAGTACAACTCAATAGGTCACCACCAACGGTGTCTACAAAATATCTAGTATGAACAGGTAGTTCATGCAAAAGGAATATTAATGATAATTGCCAAGTAATTAATTAAGGTTCCATTAACAAGTTCAGAGTCAAGCCATTTCCATTTCCATTACCATTCGTTCACACCATTTATCATCACTTACCATTTCATCACATTTCCATGGGTTAATCACATACATTATGTTACATGGGTCTGAGTCCAATAATCACATGGAAGAGGGTAAACACATCGTTATCCTATCTCACTTGGACAAAACCCCTCATAGCAACCATAACCTCACCTCGAAGCCTCAGTCCGGGTGGATGCAACAGTTAGGAGAATAGGCCCTCAGTCCCTTTTCTTAACCCGTGCATTTAGGGTGGAGTTTAGAACCAGAGTCTTAGCTCAACTCGTGGGCATAGATCCTTAAGTCATACCCCACTCTACCAAGCCATGTTCACATGCTTATATATATAAGTAACCATCAACCATCCAAACCATTTCCCGTCGGCAACACTATTCAAAAAAAACCCAATTGGGAATTCACATTATGCCTTAACCCATTAACACATTACCATTTCACATCATTTAACCATTCACCCAATTCCCATGGGTTATGTTTATCTCACTAAGAATTCAACATTAAGCCCATAACCTATCCCGTTATGGTCTTTAATCAGTATAGGCATTAACCCATTTAACCCGTTCATCATCCTGTGAATCAACCATTCATGCCAACATGTTTATCAAGGCTCTAAAATTCATTACAACAAGGTCGCTTGTTTAATATCAATCCCTAAGTCTGGGAAAATCTGTCACATCCCATGGATGGCCCTAGATTAGGTCAAGTCAATCCCGACATATCCCATGGGGATCGTGAGGGTTCCCATTTTCCATTTTGAACATCATTATTACCAAACATGACAAGGTTATTAAAAACATAACCAAGGAGAAACAAGAACATAATTAAACATGCAAAAATACCCAAATAACTATGGGATATCACTTGTAGACCACCTACCTCAAAACAGCAGTTGAACGCACTCTCAATAGAGTCCTTAGACCTCGATCCGACTAACCTTTGGAGCTTCAACCCGGAGCTTCGATATGCAACCAACGACACCAAAAACGCCTTAGAATCGAAGGAGAACCACCCTTGGGAAGCTTGGGTCGGCCTAGTTTGTCACTAGGGTTGAGAGGGGATGAATGGAGGAAAATGCCAAGTTGGGGTTTAAAAGCCTGGAGTGGAAAACTTGTAATTTTTCCCAACATTAAGTGGCCTCACAGTTTAGCCGCACGTTTTGACAAACCGTGCGAAAACCGTGCCCATGCTACTGCCCGGAGGAGAAGGGTCACACGTTTTTGCCTGGGCAGGCCGCACGGTTTGCCCTGGCCATGCGCAGGTCATGCGCCCTAGCTTCTCTTGCCCAGATTTCCTTCCTTTCGTTCCCCTAACCCCTGGAACACCCCCAAGGCCTCTCACCCCTTTAGAAGACATCCCTTGACGCCTGAAACGAGGGATTCAACCAAAACATAATGAAGAATGTACCGTTCCAAAAACATAGATCTTACATATTGTCTGACCTAGTGGTATCCAAAAGAGAGATCAATTCCTTAGAAAAGATATGTGACTTAATGGTATGTTCATAACATCAAAATTAAAATCTTTCCATGTATCGATTTGAAGTTCAATCTAATTGACGGTGATCTTTGGTTAAGAATACCAGAGATAAATGTGATCTTGATGCTATGTAATTGGAGTCATTTAAGAATAGTTTCCTTAAGAAATATTTTCCTAAGGTTTTTTTAGCATAGGATTGAGATACAATTTCACAAATTGAGACAAAAAGGTGAATATTATGTGGCTTCTTATAAAGAAGATTTACCAATATTATCTAGTTATGTGGAAAACTTTATTAGAGGCATTGATATAAAAATTAATATATTTTAATCATGATTAATACCAATATTATGCAGATAATTGGACACATGATAATTTAAAAGTTACGAGAAATTTGTTCATTGTGCTGAGAATGTTGAGATGGATTTTTCTGACAATTATATGCCACAAGATGATAAAAGTAAGAAATGGTAAATGTGGTAGGAAATGAATAATAAACCAACTAATAATTCTTTATGAAATCCCAAAACATGTTCCAAGTGTGGTAAAATGTATTTTGGAGAATGTATTTCTTGATATGGAAACTGTTACTGGTGGGGTAAGTTTCCTCAAAAGGTCTAAGACTAAAAATAAAGGATTCATCAACAATAGAATATTGAGATGAAAAATAGCCAGCCAACAGTGACATGTTTTAGTTTCAATGATTTGGGGAACTATGCTAATTTTTTTCCAAATTTACTTACTCATATTTTAAAATGCCATGATCAAAATAAAAAAAGGGGTGGAAGATTATTTGATACCTCTAATGTTGATGTCGGGTCATCTGGTGAAGTCGAGATAGCTATAAGGAGGTCAGCATTTTTTGAAGGTTGAACATAATCCATATATCTTAGGCACCCCTATTTTAATTTTTTAAATAATTAAATTACCTTGGGAGATATTTATTGAGTTTTTATATAATTTATAGATATATTTTTAAAAGTTATTTGATTAAGAATATCGTTACATTTATGGGAATAAGTTTAATGGTATGGGTGACCATTATGGTTATATATTTATGGAATAATTTAGTTGTAACTTTGGGTATTACTATTGAACTTTCGAGATTAATGTATTAACTCATCACATGAATGTTTTATATTTTCTTGAATGATTTTAATATGTACTAACCATTTTGTTTTTGGTTAATATCTAAAGATAACATGAATATTGTTTTATCTTTTAAAGATCATGTGATCTGATAGAAGATGGTTCCAGTACTTTAGGCATGAAAAATTAATCTTGAATACTCATTTTTTGGGAAAAATACGAGATTTTTGTGAAAATTGATTAATGGATGAAATATTTCTCATCAAGTATATATATTTCCTTATTATCTTAGTCTATATAGTAATGGAATTCCTTAAATCTAAGATTAAGGGTCCTAAAAACATTATCTTGGTACCTTGAACTAATGTTATTTTTTGTCATAATTAATTTATGGATTTTAGGCCCATAACATTAAATTGAACAATCACCTTCTTATGATCAATGACCTCAATCACTCTCTATAATCATTTACATTTTTCCTCCATATCTAAATTGTAATTTCCCACATATATTACCCTATTTTGATACCTGGGATGTGTTATTCCAGATGTCCTTCACACATCATTTTCTTTAATATTAATAAGATGTATTATTAACCCTTTTTATGATGTGGGTTTATATGAAGTAATTATCCAAATGCTAATCCTTTGTTAACTAAGACGATTTTTTATGTTGAAATTCATTTTATGGAGGGTAGGATGTAACATCCGAAGATTTTATGAAATATCTTATTTCAAATTTATTTAAATTCATCAATATCTTACATTAAAAAAACACCTCGTTTATATTTTGTGACACACAACACTATGATTTTCTTGTGTTACATGCAACATCATGTTTCTTTGATAGTGGGAATGACACGCAACATTGAGCTTCAGCAAACCATGAAATAATATTATTATTTAATTTGATATTTATAACCAATAAATTGGAATATCAGGAGTGAATAAGATTAAATTAATTTTTAAAATATTGCTTTCAAATGTATATATAATTAATTCATTGGTTAGAAAGTAATTATAAATAAAAATAAAAATCAATTCAATATAAAGGAAATGTTTTTATAAAAAAAATATTTTTATTCCCATAAACGTATTTTACCTTAATAAATTTAATTAATCACTATTAGTGAGAGATGATAATGGAATTTATATATTATATATTCTACCAAATGTTTTGGTATTCATAAAATATGTTTGATAATAATAAAGTAAGAAAAAATCCAATTTTAAGCATTAAAATACATGTATTTCTAAAAGGCGGGTTTTCCACCTTTAAATTGCAGACATGTTTTAAAACTAAATTGTGACAATTTTATAAAAAAATTAATAGAATAAACTTAATTTTTTAAATATTAATTTCAATATTATAATATGTTGAATTTTGGGTATTTTTATTAGAAGTTTCATTTTTTATTAATAGTGTAACAATACTCAATTTTAATTATAGACTGACTTTTTGTATAATTAATTCATATGGTAAAATTATATTTTAAAATGGTTTTAAAGAAAAATTAGATAAATTATACATATTTTAAACCAATTTATGTCATTTTAATTAATTTTATATTGAATTTGGGTATAAAAAATATAGTAAACATTTGAATATTTTCACTTTAAAACCCTAATTTTTTGTTTCATCTGCAAGATTAATTTTAAATTAATTTCTGCCAATTCAGTAATTTAAATTTGTGAAAATGGATTCCATATATGGAACCATAAAAATTTAAAATTTATAATAATTTCAAATTAATTTTTTACCAAAATTTTAGTGAAAAAAATTAAAAATAATTATAGTGAATAAAAGAAAAACGAGATTTCCATGGGACTAATCTTTTAACATAAAGGGGAAATAACCTAGAAACTTTTCCAAAACCCATTTTATGGACATATTATGACCATTAAACCTCTAGGATATAATTTTGTGTATTATAGAATCCTCTTATTAGTTATAAATGTGTGATTAACTAACTTATTTTTAAAAAATGTCAAGTGTTTCCTCTCCGCCACTTATAAAAGGTTTCCCCCTCTCCCCATATCTTCAAAACATAAAACCAATTAGGTTATGAAGAAAACTACCAAAATTACTTCTAAACTTCCATAAACTCATCATAGAATAATATTTTTGGTCATAAATCCATATAAATAAGTCCTTTTGTTCAAACTGAAAAGAGTTACCAGAAGAATAGGTAATGTTCATCAATATGCAATTTTGTTTTGTTTCCTTCTTAACTCCATTAAATTATTATTATAAAATTATTTATAATAACCTAATTATACCCAATATAATTTTATTTTTCTTATTTTAATTATAAAACTTATGACAACAAACCCTTCCATCAAATGGGTTAGAAAATCCTAATTCGTGTGCACGGTGGACTATCGCCTCACGAAATGATTTTGTTCGTTGTTCCTTTAACACATCTCATGGTTGGGAATTATGATAGGCATGATATTTTTATATTATATTTATTGTATATATAAAATAATATTACCTATTTAATAATTATAATATATAAACCCTTTTTACATTTCATATCGTAGTAGACATGATAACATTGCTCGTGTGTACATCAGACTATTTTCATATTAAGCGATGTGAAGTGTTTTTCCCTTATGTGTTATATGAAAGGTAATAAGGGTACATATAATGAATATATATGATATATATGACATATTTATTATATTAATTTCATTATTATTTTTTATTTAAGTAAATTATATAATTTTCTTTTTACCATTCAAACACACTGAAAAAGTAAAAATTTCGTTCCTAGATCTTTCAACTACCGCCTCCTAGAAGCAATGTGATTCCTTTTTTTATCACCAAATAACTATATTGACATATGTAATTAAATAATAAGGTATTTATGATATAATAATAAATCTTGATAGGTAAATTTATTTACCTTATTTCAATTAGGATCATTGAAAAATGGGAACGTTACTCATTAGTATGTATGGATTACTGTCCCCAAGAGTATAATGTTGGTTCATTTTTCATAAATATATTCTATGATTGGTTTTAAAGGAATAAATTATCAATAAATATGATTATTATTTCATGAATTTTATTATTTTAATTTTTAAATAATGACCACTTCGGACATAGTCAACACACCATAGTCATTTTGTCACATAAGGCAACAATGGTCAAAACATCTGACTTAAACTTAACTTGTTATGTAATTTAATATAACATATTAAAAAATGAAATAAAAGTAATAATAAACATTAAAAAGGTTCTAAATGATGCAAATAAATAAAATAAATTTATTATTTAGTAATATAAATACACATGTGATGAATGAGACTCAATGTAAGGGATTTAATCACAATTTCCTTTCATTGAGGGATATTTTGATTTTATACACATATAGTCATTTATGTATTGTATATACATCCCCATTGAGAGGTAATATAATTAATATCTCTATTCCCATAATATTAAAAAAAATTAATTTTATTATTTAATGAGTTTTATGATATAAGTATTTCTCAAGTGATAAAGGACTTCTCTTTATAAAAATCATCTTTTAGAGTTTTCCTTCCAAATATTTCTCTTCCATGTCCATGTTCTTAAAATTATTTTTTAAATTTTTTTATATTATAATTAAATTTTTAAAAATTAAATTTTATTTCTCTTTTTACTTTATTTTCACAGACTTTCAAAATGAATCTTTTTATGTGTTCTATATAGAATTTTTTAATAAATGATAATGGGAATGATTTATTTTCAACAAACATGGTAACAATGACTTTTCCAGCATTATGGCCGTTATTTTATTTTTTGATTCCATTATAATAATTAATTTTTCCTTTAATAAATAAACAATATTTATCTTTTTTTTTGTATTTCAATTATTGAAAATAAGTTTTAAAATAACAGGGTATTTTTATTCGAAAGAGTTTTTTATATGGGTTTAATGGTGTTTTTGAAAGGTTTTTATGATTATAGGGTTTTATTCATGATATGGTACTTGAGATTTATATGAAATGGGTTATCTAGATACATATAATACGAATGTTTGAGCCTCATTATATCTCATGTGTGATCCCGGTATATATATTATGAAGGGTTGACCCCCATTATAGATCATGAGAAATGGGTGAGCCTGATATATATTATATAAAGGGTGATTACCATTATTGATCTCTAATGCATTGGGTAATGATAATGTTGTATGTAATCCATATGGTTATTCCAATTAAAAGGGTTTTAAATGATTTTATGAATATGATGTTATAAGCACTACTAGAAAAACGGGCTTTATTAGCGCTCAAAACGGGCTTTAACAACGCTAAAAAAGCACTGTAAAGCTCAGCGTGGATATAGGGGGGTCCCTTTTATCAGTGCTCTGAAAAGTGCTGATAAAGTCCCCTTTTATCAACACTAATAAAAAGATCTGATAAAATACCACTTTATTAGCGCTTTTTTTAGTGCTGATAAGAGGGACCTTTATCAGCGCTTTTAAAAAATGCTGATAAAAGTCAAAAAAAAAACAAAACAAAAAATATTTATATAATGCGGGGAGAGCTTTTAACAGATCTTGACCCCCTCTTTATCAGTGCTAGGCGGTCTCCCGTGTGCTACCCTTCCCCCACATCCCCACACGTGCGCACCCCTTTGCTTCCACCTGAACTCAAACCTGCGACCACCCCCCTTTCGTGGCTGCCCCTTTACCACTAAGTCATTTAGTTTTTTTCTCTATTCAATGATATATCTATTTATTTATATATATATATATAGTTATATTTATTCGTACATTAATATAGATTCATATTAATATAAATGTATTTATTCATATATTAGTATGTATATATTCATTCTTATATTAATATATATTTATATATATTTATATATATATTTAGTTATAATTTTTTATCTGTATATTTATTTGTATATTAATATAAACTTATAAGATTAGTTTTAAATACATTTATGAGATATGTTTTTTATGTGTGTTTATAAATAAATACATACATACATACATATATATAACACACACACATATACAAACACACACACACAAACACATATATATTTATGAATAAATACATATATATGTGTATTTGAAAAGCTATAGAATGTTAAAACGGCTATAACTTGTAATCCAGAAGCTCGTTTCAACTTTACAACCATTCAAATCGAAGAAAATGAAATAATATTTGGTATGATGTGTGGTATAGGCATAACAGATATCCATATCCGAAGTTATACCTGTTTGAATGTTAACAAATTGGGGTATCATGACTAAAAACTCAGTTTTGGAGGCCTTATGGGCCTTTTTTGGCCTTGCAAATTGTGGGAAAAAAATCTTTTCTTAAGTCACTAGCGCAAAAATCTCGTCACAGGCTTCTATTTGATATGTTGTAGAGCTCAAACAGACACCCAGATCAAAATTTATGGCCATTTGAAGTTTGAGTAACATTTTCAACTTATTTTAGATATTTTATTAATTGTTTTGATTTTTTGTGTCTTCAAATTGTTATTAAATGATTTTTAATCAATAATAATTAAAAAATTATTAATTAATAATATTTTTTTAAATATTTTAAATCCATTTTCAATAAATTTCTTATATATTAAATGTAATATTCTATTTATACTTATCTAAAAAATATTTAAAAAATATATATTATATTTATATCAATATAAATATACTTATATAACAATAATTTATTTTTCAGGTTTTTTTTTTTGAAACATAAAATTTATCACTGGTAAGAAAAAGTGATGATAAATCCCCCCTTTATCAGCGCTACTAAAATATCATTGATAAATGGGTCCCCATTATCAGTGCTTTTTTTAGCGGTGATAAAAGAGTAGCGCTTCCCTTGCATGTTTTTTTAGTAGTCAAGTCACCTAAAGGAGTTTTAATTTCATTATATGGGTTTTAATGATTTTTCTTTGTGTAAAATGTATGTTTCTTTTTCAGGTGGAAATGTTTTATTTCATATACTAAAATAAATTTTAAGATAAAGGTAAACATTATGTAAGTTTTAATATGTTCATTGGACTAAAAAATTTCTTTATTTCTATATCACCTACTGATATTTTATTCTTATCCAGCATTTTTAATTTATTTTGTCAAGAAGCACGGATAGGAAAGGGAAAGGAAGAAGTCAAGTCAATATTCATGGAGATTTTCCATGAAATGAAATCATGATTTATTTTAAAGGTTTTATATTATTGGAAAAATAGATACTAATCAGAATTGTTCACTTTTTATTTTATGTATGAGTTATGACCTAATTATCAAAAACTCTAAACCAAGATTATGTATTTTTTATGAATCTTAACTAAAAAAATCCCTATAAAAAAATACTTCATAACTAAAAAAATACATTAAAAAAATATTAAAAAAAAATCATAACTAAGAATTGTTCACTTTTTACTCTAAAGTGAAAAAAAATATTTCATAACTAAAAATCAAGATTATGTATTTTTTATGGTTGGTTCCTTATATTAAATCCCTATAAATGTTCAATAAATAAATTATTATCAGAATTGGGGTTGATAATATATAGAAAAAAATTGAAATATGATTAGGTAAAACAATAGAATCTTAATATGAATGGTTAAGGGTTAAACCCCTTACCTTATGTCCCATTTTGTTTCTTTATTTTTACACCGTCTATATATTAAATTATATTTATTAAAAGAAAAATAAATAATAATATTAAATTTATTTATTATATTATTAATAAATTGTATCAATTATAATTTATTTATTTATGTGTTTTAGTTAAATATGATATTTTTTTATGAAGTTCATTTGTCTTATTATCCTGTTTTCATTCTGATTTTGTCATTTTTGTTCATTGTGCTTTATATTTTACAAAATTACATCAAGAAGAATATAATAAATTAAAATATATTTATATATATAATATATATCCCATAATAACAATCTTTTTTGTAAATGATAAGTAAATTATTGAGAATAACCTCATTCGTAGATAAAACCACTCATTAACAGGATGTTTAAAAAGAGGGTGGAGATGCAATATATATACTTTAAATTAATTAAAATTATTATTCAATATCATAATAACATTAAAATTTTATATTAGTTATTAATTAAATATTTAATTAATGTACAAAAATAATAGAGATTGTGAGAATAGAAATAAGAATATAAAAACATCGAAATAAAGGATAGTGGGATGACCACATCCTTGGACTTTTACTCCTTCGATATAGAATAAAGCCTTGAGGGATTGGGTTTGGATGAAATTAGATTTTCCATAAGATTATAATAATAATTAGGTAGAGATATTTGGGTAGATATTATACTTTGTGATGTTTTCTAGAAGTTATTTTCCAAGGGAAGGGTGAGGGGTATTTATACCTCTAGGGAGGGGTATTTTTGGGATAAAATGTAGAATAAATTATTATTTTCAAATAAAAATATTTAATAGTGATATTTTTTACATTATAAAATATATTTTATCAAAAATATATGTTTTTAGAATATTAAAACCATTTATATAGTAATTTTATTAGTTTTTAATAATGTAATTAAGAAACAAGAAAATTATATTTTTTAATGGAATACATTACATTTTTATATATTGAGGAAAACATTTCAGTTAATAAATTATTCTTATTATTTATAAACTTTTAAATTATCGTATTAAATAAATTTTATGGTGATATTACCAATTTAGGATTTATTTTTTCATTATTACATCGTTATTATATCGTAAAATATGTAGTTTTGGAAAACCTATATTTTTACTATTCAACTAAAAATAATGTATTTTAAAAAATTATAAAAAAATGTTTGAAAATTTTGATATTATAGCATCAAAAATAAATTCCATTTTATATAAAAACTTATATATTTAAGTTTAAAGATTCATAAAAAAATATGTTTATCAGATAAAATGTTAAGATATACTTTATCACAAATGAACTTATACTTTGTTTGAGATTATAATATGAATATTTGTTTATTGAATTATAATATTTATATTCCATTAATATATTCATTGTATATATTATTTAAATATTATTTTAATATTTTAAGGGTCTCGTCATAACACATATCCATGAATCCTTAATTCCCTGACATTTTTAGAGTTTATGATTTAATTTCCCAACGATCACTAACCATAAAATTATAGTAATGTGAATGTCATGGATGGTCCCATAGAGAACAGGGAATCATAGCTATGAAATCTAAACTAATTTTTGAGACTTTATATTTTCATCACTAAATAATTAAATTAAACTAAACTAATTAAACTAAATTAACTACGCTTAAATAATCATAAACTAGTCTTAAACCATGTTATGAAGGATGAATAAAAGGCACTGTATTTCTAGGGATGATTTTCTGTTGTTTGAAACCATTAAACTACAACTCTGAAATAAATCAAATTAATAGTAATGAAACTTCTTGAATTAACTAGTTATACCTCTTAGCATGAACAAAAACTAGGTTATCCCACAAATACTTATATTAAGTAAATTTATAACTAACAATGGTGCCTTGAACTCTATCAATTAAGAAAGAGGTGTAGTTATGTCGTCTCTTTCTACCCCACTCTCATTTATCACACTGGGTTTTACCCCCTAATTTTTTATGCTCTCTCTAAGAGATTAGAGGATATGATATTAGTTGATCACAATATGATATTAATTAAATAAGATAAATACATGAACGATGATGAATCTAAATACATGAGGTACTCATCTATTTCAACCAATTATAACATCGTCAATGACACTAGATTCTAAGGATTTTTTGATTGACTACTATAAATGAACTAAAACCCATATAAGAAGGAATAACATACTAAACAAAAATAAATAGTGTTTTGGATGGAAAGAAGATACTTCATTATAATAAAAAAATCATTTATAAGAATACAATAATTACATAAATAAAATATAAAAATAAAATAGAATATATCTAATAAGTATATCCATGTTGATATAGACAATCTCATTCTCCAATATCTCAATGTGTAGATCCCCACCCAGTGTGTACAACACCTATTATTTAAAAATAATCACTCGTAAAAAATATATTCCTTATATCTTCACTGTTTATTCTTATTTATCAATATATTATATTTATAACTTTTAGTCACATTCTAATCACCTCTATATATATCCATTATCCACATGGATGAACCCATTCTAATTCCTCATAATATATATCTCAAATTTTTTAAGAGAAATTTTATTCCCTGGTCTGTCTTTATATGCATCTACTTCTGATCTTCACTTATATAACTCATATTATATTTCCACTATGTTGCCTTAAGACACTGATGATATAGATAACACAATTTTCATGTGACGTAGCCTTCAATTTAATCCCATTATATCTCAAACCTTGTTTATAGAGAGTGTTATTGTTGAAACATTATATATTATTGATAATGATTCTATTGTGTGGGTTGTGTCTCTTTAGAACAACCTCCTCATTATCCACTCCACTATGACACAAACCCTAGATATAAAATAGTCTTATTTCATCAAACATTCATCCACTAGGTCAAAAATAGCTTTTACATTGAAAATATCTTCAAACTTGGAACTCTTACTCCTACATTTCAATGAACCACCCCCAACACAATACTTAATAGAAAATTAAAACCAGGCCCCTAGAATATTTAAATCTTATGCAATGTATTTGGTATGTTATTCTATAATATCTTCAACATAACTCCTCCTCACACATGTCAATAACTTAAGGGAAATACTACAGTAGAGTCTCCATTTTTGTCTTCCTCGTATGCATGCATGTACGGAACCTTCTCTCCATTTTTCTACTTCATTAAATCAACTGTTCCAAGGGATCAATCACTTTATCTCTAAGAATTAATATTCAAATCAGATTATTTTATTCACAATAGTTTTATTTTCACAATCAAGCTCTTTCTTCATCACCATCTTCATATGGGTGGCCACATCTTTGCACACACGGATTCCCCTTTAATAGTATATTTATAATGGTCCTTTTAGATCTTAAAAATAGTTATACTATGATTCCATCGAAGTAAATGGAGGGGATAAATAGTTCTAGTACATATATAGGTTATTATCATAATAGATTCCATATTTTAGGTGTGTTAGGAAATTGGTTAGAGTGGTAGAGGAAGTCTGAGTTTTATTCGATGCAGGTGATGCGAACCATAAAATAAACTGACATCATATCAGAAATTTGTATAGTTCTCGTGTAATTAATTTTTACAACATCATAAGAGTGATATAATCGTGAATCATTAAAATATATGTTTGTGGACTTCAATATATAGAGAGGCATCCCTTGGGTTTCCTACCATGGACCCTCCAGCTTAGTGATTGGTTGTACCAGACCTCCTAGCAAATTGACTTTTATTCCCAGAGCAGAAGTACACCAGGCCTACTTACTCCTTAGTTTTTCTTATTCCATGAAATCTCCTCTATGGATAATCATGTTTTTTCATGTTTTTTCAACTAATAGAAACATAATATTTCTTAATAAAGTTTATGTTAATTATCCTATAAAAATATTTCATTTTCATTTATTCTTCCAAAATGAAAATAAAAATATTAATTACCCAAAAATATAATAAAATAATCAATATATGGGAAATTTTCATCAATTAAAGTATAACATTTATGAAATTAAATTGAAAAAAATATGCATAAAATATATTCATCAAGTTACTATTTTATCGTTTAGGTTATCATTCCTAATGGTGAGGTTACTAATTATAACAGTTAATTTTACTATTATGAGGATAATATTGGCTTTTTAATTCCTATAAATTTTCTATATTTCCTTCATTCATTATTTACATAAGTTCCTATAAAGTTTCTATATTTATTTTTTAATTCGAGTTTTATTAAAAATGTTCTATTTCTTTTTTACTATGTTTTTCAGGAAAGTGAAATTCTAGGAGAGTAAAATGGTCTAAAATTTCCTGATCTATTTTTATTTTATATTGTTTTGTTTTTATTTCCTCGTTATACTATTTTCCATTTTGTAAAGTATAATTATTCAGGGTATGTAATGTACATATGTTTATGAAATAAAATAAAACCTATTTATTTTTCATGTGTTTTATTCTAAATTTTATACCTAAATAAGTAATATATATAAGGATAATATCAAGTATGAAAGTGTGGATCATAAAGTTAGATGATTGTATGAGTTTTTTGGATCGAAATTAATAGGTCACACACATTCTTAGTGGAACTGATCAATCATTGTTCCATAAAATGTTGGGAGTGGCCTGAGTTGAGGATACAAATGGTACATGCCTTCTAAAAATTCTTCACCCCATAAATAACGCATGTAATTATTCCATTATCAAATTTCATGCACCAAAAAATTCCCCACAATAAATTTTAACTATTTGAAAGGAATGGGATCTAATTGTGAGGTAAAATTAACTTGTGTGTGAGTTGGACTCATCAAGTTTTCTTGGGTGGATAGAGCTTCCACATAGTTTGAGGACGTCCACTTTTTCGGGCATGCACATTATTCTATGCATCCATTAATCAATGTATTAATTTCATGGAATTCAATTTTCAGTGTGGGATGTGTTCTAAAACTATAAACATGTGTGTAATACCCTATTCAATGAACTCCCTTCCTCTTTTAACTCATGCCACACACCAAAATTCCAATAATTCTAAAGTGCTAATTTTATTCTAGTATTGGGCATGAGATACAAAACATGAAAGTAGAGCATAGGTGGAATAATATATCTCACCTTACATGCACCACCATCATGAATGAGATGGGTGTATAATTCCTTTCACAATTACATGGTTGTAATCTTCAAGGTATTAGTAACTGGAATTATTGTGTTGTATTCCGTGACATGATCATTGTGTCCTAGTCACAAGGTGCTCAGATAAAATTTACATTTGGTGAATTTTTCACCCACTTACTATTATGCCTTACCACATGCTCAGTATCTTAAACCCCCTTCCTTAAAATATTTTTTCACCATGAGTCTAAAACTTACTTGATTATCTTATAATAAATATCCATATCCTAAAATATAATTCCATAAGAGGTAGTAGATACTCAAAGTCAATAAATAGTCAAAAACACTAAACTTGGTTAATGATACCCAATCATAACATACCCCCATATACTCTCATGTATTCTTAGATTATCTCTACTTCATTTCCTTATATCGATCATTCTTATATTATAATTGTTTTTTCATTTAACTAATGTTCCACTTATATTACTAAACACAGATCTTCCCATTTTCTAAATCAAGCCAGTACATTGTGTCACCTATTTGAACATCTACATTAATGAATATGACATATATGAAAATATTTAAATGAAATAATACTTTTTCAACTATTTCCCACTAATGATGAGAAATGAACCTTAATAATACTTAACCATCATGCAGTTTTCTATGTATAGCTAGTAGAATGTGTGGAGACTTTAATGGGACCTCAGCCCTGGGAGAAACTTCTCTAAAGAATGGTTATGACCATATTGTGTGAATAATAGCTGTATTGATTCTATGTAAAATTTTAGAACCATTGGACTCTATGGGTATATCTTGACTTCATAATTCTTAGTTTACCATTATCATAACCTCATCCCCGAGTTACCTAGATGATTTTATCCTAAAACCAATACATTTCACCAACCACACAAAGTTGGTATAAGTCTGTGGAATATTTACAATATTACGGGGGTCTCCTTAATCAATTACATATATGATTTGATTATCCCAAATCATAATAATTTAGAAAATGCTATGTGGACCCCTTATTTAGTAAAGGATCCTTTAAAACTAGTCAAAGGCAAGTGAAGAGGGGTGTTCATCCATCTGTCAACATCTCCACTAGTGACTGGATCAAGATATTCATATGTTCCCATATATTGAATCCCAAGGTAAAGAAATTGAGGTCCTTCTTAACCCAATATTCCTATCAGACTCATTAAAATTACTGGTCAATTCTTTATTACTATAGTGACCTTGACCCCATTACCCAAGATTCATTGTTTGCTTTATCATATTTGCATAGATACAATAGGTTGAATCCTAAAGGGCTTATCTATTTAACAGTTTTAGAGAACTGAATACCTACATGATAACAATTTTACATCAGGAATGAAAAATTAAACAAAATATATAACAAAGCAAAATGATCAGCATCCTTGAAAACTCATTCATCCATACATTGGAAATGAAATGAATCTATATATAATATTATAGAAAAAAAACTCATGGACAAAAATAATAACTATAATATTAATGAAGGAAATGCTTAATTATTGGACATCATGTATCAGGAACATAATACCTCTAGTATAAAGACCTTTTACAAGATGGTTTTAAACTACTAGGTATAAAATAAGACAGTTTGTCCAAAAAAATTCTATCATTAAGACCTTTCACTAGATAAATTTGAACTAATTGGTAAAAACGCATAGGGTTTGCCTAATTAATTTTCTCTCATGAGACCTATCAATGTATTGAGGGGCTATCTATACCCAGACCCACCCATGACTTCATGTCCAAATAATTCCACATATATTGAACACTCGATTTAATTTATAAACAGTATGTCTTATCATGAAATATCTTTACTGAGTAGAGTATACGATTTTATCTATATTTTCCCAATTAATTAAATAATTTTCAAAGTAAACACGTTTGAAAAAATTGTATACGGTTTAGGAAATAATCATATATGTCATGGAATAATATCAATATTACAAAGTAGAACTTTAACTGTGTTTTATTTTATCAAGGCTCAAAAAATGTTGTGATGAAGGGCACCTTTAACAATGCTAAAGAAAGCAGTAATAAAGGGTAACCTTTATCATCACTTTTTTGTAGCCCTCATAAATGGTGCCCTTTATCAGAACTTTATATTTAGCATTGATAACGGTTACTCTATATCAGCACATTATTTATAGCACTGAAAAAGGGTATACCTAATCAACACTTTTTTAGTACAGATAAAGGTCCAGAATAAAATTAAATAATTATACAAATAAAAATTTAAAATGTGTAAATTTAATATACATATATATATATATATATTATAAATATTAATATATAATATATAATAAATATATTGATATGAAAAATGAGTAAAATGAAATAATTAAAAAAATAATAATTAAAAAATAGTAAATTAAGAAAAATATTAAACATTTTATTAATTAAATAATTATTGATAAAAATGAATTAATTTAATGTACATATATATAGATTTTAAATATTAATTAATAGTATATATTAACCATAGATGTATAAAATAAATAAATTGTATTATATTAAAAAAATATTAAAAACTAATAAATTATAACAATTAAACAAAATTTTGAAAATTAATAATTTACAAAATTATTAAGAAAAATATTAATGAAATATTTATTAATAAAAAAGAATGATTTTAATATATTTATATAAATTAATTATAAATAGTAATAAATAATATATATTAAATATAAATATATAAAAATTGAATAAAATGTAATAGTTCCAAACATATTAATGTCTTATTCATTTTAAATGGTTGTTATACAATGTTATTAATTAGTATATTTAATATAGAAATATATTCATATATATTTCTATATATATATATATGTATATCAATTTATATAATATTTCATAAAATAAGATTTTTATAATATAAAATATTTATGCTTACATTAAATAAGTCATATATTTAGTTAAAAATTCTTTATAATTAAAACAACTAATTAAAAAAATACGGATTAATTACATTGAGTAATGGATAAAATTTAATATTGTTTGATTTTTCAAATTAACATATATAAAATGTGTGTTACAATGATTTCATATACTTATATGTATTTAATGAATTTTTATTTACAACACAGAAAAATATTTACGCAATTAATTAAATCCTATATAGAAACACATACACCATATATTTATTTAATTAAATTAAATTTTAGTATTTATTTTAGATTTTCATTACAACATGATACATTTAATATATTATTTTTTAATTAATAAATTTTATTTTTTTATTTTTAAAATTATTACTATTATGTATTATTTATTCATTTTTAATATTATTAATTTATTTTATTTTTTTAATATAATAATTTTTATTTTATTTATTTATATATATTTATTTACTATGTTTTATTATTTTCAATAGGTATTCATCTTTATAATATATATATATATATATATATATATATCCACATTTTTTAATAATTTATATTTAATTAATAAAACTTATCCATATTTTAATTTTTTTTAAAGTGTGCTGATTAATAATTATTCAATTTCACTCATTTTTAAGATGCATGCATTTGAGATTATATATTAGTTAATAATGTTTAAAATATTTTTGAAAATAAATATTTGTAAACAAATATATTAAAAAATGTATATTTACTATATTTATAAATTTATATATTTATAATTACAAATAAATAAATATTATTTTTTAAGTTTCTATATAATTAAAAATTAATAATTATATATAATTAAATAATTATAAATTTATAATAAATTTAATTAAATAATGAATATATTTAATATATTTATATTTATATTTATATTTTTTTATTATATATAAAATTATTTAAATATATATAATGATATAAATATAAAAATGTTATTTTTTAAAAATATATATATATTTATAATTAAATAATTAAATAATTATAAAATTATAATAAATATATTTAAATAATGAATATATTTACTATATTTATATTTATATATATTTATTAAATATATATATAATTATAAAAATTTATATAATGATATAAATTTATTAATAACTATAAATAAATAATTATAAATATATTTATAAATGTTTTTTTACTATATTTATGAAAAAATATGTTTAAAATTATAAATAAAAAATATTTTAAAAAAATTATAATTATAAGTAAATATTTATATATTCAAATCATTATAAAATTATAACAAATAAATATATAATTATATAAATATTTTTACAAAATAGTTTATTTATAATTATAATTATAAATCATTTATCAGCGGTGATGTTTTAGCAATGATAAAGGTATCTTTTATTAGAATGACTTTATCGGTGATAAAGATATAGATTTATGAGCACTAAAAAAATATAAATAAAGAGATCTTTTATCAGTGCTGATAAAAGTGTCCCTGGTATATTTAAAAGAACCCTAACTGCAATTGATTCAGTATTTATTCTCAAGCTCTCGCAGAACTCCCCTACTATCAGTGTTCCTCGTCTAAGTTCTCTCTGATGAATCAAGACTAGATTCCAATGTATATTATTTTCTCCTCCTCTCTTGTTGATTTCATGTTTTGGTTCCATAATTTCCATTATTCTAGAGTTCTCAACCTTAAACAAACCTACTTTTATTCTCACATAACTCTAAATGTGAATAGTCTCTCTCATTCATCCCCGTTTTTGTTATTCTTATCACCACCTTCACTCATGGCTCTTTCCATTATTAGCACTATCATTTTCATCATCACCACTATCTACATTACTTCACCAAACATTCCCTCTGATCATTCCCCTTATGCTACATGGTCAATCCTTATTAATGATATCATATTGGAAAATAGTGGAACTTTTTGTGACGGAAAATGGAAATGGGTTGCGTTCTTGACATATAGTTTTGGGGACTCATTATTTCCATCATTATAGTCTTTCTGGCATCCCACTAAGAGAGATCTTATGTTATAGAGTAAGTAAATGGTGTTGGTTCAGAATAATATTGTGCATCGATAAAGTTGGCATCCCATCAATTGATGCAATTGAATATTCATTTTTTTAAACATGTTCTTATCATAAACTACAACCAATTGTTCAATTACTTAATTAATATGTAGTTCAATAGTAATTATTATAATTGTTAGAGTTTTACCAAAAATGTTATAGAATAAAATATGGATTTATACATGCTATTATTATTTGGATGGACTAAGGTCTTCGTGTATATTTTCAATGGATTTTGGTCTCTCTGTGATACCTATTAGTGATACAAGATTCCTTATTCCCTTAAACTACAGTATTATAAGCCACCATGATTTTTATTTCACTTGTTCCTTAATTTTTTCAAAATAAACCTACAATGATGGGTATATTTATTTATATACATATTTTAATATTATGTGCATTTTAATTTAATTTAATTTTTTTAAAGATAATTTTTTCCAAAAATATTGATTCTCACTTACAATTATTTAATTTTATGGTATTTTCAAAAATACTTTTTTTTATTAAATTGATATTAATGAACACTCGTCTTTTGATAATTATATTTTTAAAATGGAATATGTTAGAATATATAATTAAAATTTCATTTAGGTTATTGTTTTATATTATTGGGTTTATAGTACCCATGGGATGAATATATTTTTTAAAAATAATAAGATCTAGGTTTTATTTATTTTTGAAACAAATTTTTCTTTAGTTTTTTGATGTAGTTAAATATAAAAAATATTTTATCATTAAATATATAAATTACTTCATGATTTCCTTTAAGTAAAAGTTTATTTATATTTATTTTATAATATTTAGATCAAGTAGGATATGTAAGAGTTTGTAATGTATGTATTTTACATTATTTTTTGAAAATAGAGAATTTATTTTTTATTATTTATTGAAATATCATATTCATGATTTAAATAATTTAAAACTAATTAAATAAATCCATTGATAATGTTTTTATATTTATTTTGAACATAATCATTGATAGTGAATTGTTTTAATTATGTTTTATTTGGGAAAACATTGTTTATATAGAATCTTGATCAATTATTATGAATTACACCTACTATAATAAAAATAATTAAGTGATTGTCTTGTTTTATTATTTTATTAATGTATTTTATGTTTATGATACCAGATTAGTTATAGTTTTTAAATATTTATTTAATATATTTTTTCAGATAAAATGTTTCGTAATATACATATGTGTGTGTGTTGATAGGATATATATATTCTTCAAATTATTTTACTATAATAATACACATATGTGGTTTTAATAATCATTATATTTTAAAATTATTCAAAACACATATATAAATAATTTTTTGACTGAGGGAACTATAGAAATTATTATAAAATGTAACATGATTTTTTTCTTGAAATTATAATTTGAGTAAATGGAAAAATTATATAACTTTTATTTAGTAGGTCTTTATTTTTATCTTTGCATACATTTTTACTGATTACTTAACTAATATTTTTTGTTTACATGTCTAATAATTTTTTCTATAGTGTAATTTTCTGAAATTTATTGTATTAAAAGTAAAATGTAATTAATTGTTTTGTTAAATTTTGATAAATATTCCTTATTATATTTTCATTGAACAATCACATGATATTGTTTGAAATTATTTTTAATATAGCGGTCAATGTATGATTAGAATATTTTTCTACAAGAAATACATGTGTTGATGTGATAAAAATAATTTTTATCTTATATTATAATATGATGGGTATTATGTGAGGGATAGGTATTCTATATTAGAATGGGAGTTACTATAGACATTTTATTAATTCATCAAGGGCTAGGGTAAGGGTATTTTGGCATTTTTGTTATTTTTTGTTCTCCTTTATATTTTTTAAAAGTTAAGTTTAACTAATATATTATGGAACCCAATGTGTGGTTCTTTCCTACGGGAACCAATCATGTTAAGACTTAACCATATTTCAAATTCATTTCCAAAGAAAAATTTCTATGTTATACCCATTTCAGTATTTGTATGAAATAAGTACATTTGATGGTTGTCCATAAGGGATAGTCTTTGATTCTAGGGGTATGAGGTCGAATCTCATCTTACGTGTGATTTTGTTATTTCTAGAGGGAGATAAATAATTTTTTCTCCTCCTATGATCCAAATTTTAACCATATATTAGTGTAATTATTTGAATTTTATGGAAAAACCATGGTATAAACTTATGGTTTGATTAGTAAAATTCACTAGTATAAAAATAAGTATGTACATTTTAATATCATGGTGTTCAGGTTAGTACACAATGACTTGACTTACATTTGTATTTTGAGTGTTACTACTTTGAACATATACTCAAATATATTAATTGTTGTATATTTTAGAGGCCCTATTAGTATATACTTGTGTTTTTATAATCACACCCTACACAAGAACCTTAGTGGATATAGAGCTCTTATATTTGAGATACATGTGTTGGAGAAGGACTAGTAACTAATATTAGAGTCGGTGAATCTTAGTGGGGATGTGTTTTGTTCTCATGAAAGTGTTAGGGAACTTTTAGTATTTTGAGATGAAATTTCAAATTTTAAATTAATAAGTTGTAATTTGAAAAGTTTTACAGTGACAATTTTCATTGTCACCAGCTTTACCTCTCGAATATTCAATGCATTTTGTTTCCTAAGACTCATCCCCCATTTATTCTTTGTTTCTTGAATTACTCTGAGTAGTAGTCATCCAAAATGATCACTAATACCTAGTATGGGATGACTACTGCTGAGAGTATTTCAAGAAACATAGTTTCATGTCCAAAGAAGATAGTGGATGATCCTAATGAAATAAAAAGGTAATAAAAAGGGTTTGGAAGATGAAGTTGATGAGGATGAAAGTTGTCTATAACTTTCAAATTTGGATGAATTTAGAGGATAACACCAACCATAGTGTAGTAATTCATTTATTAAATTCAATTACCCATTTCATTCATAATGGATGCATGCTAATCATTTGAAAAAAGAGTGTGATGATGGAGTTAAAGAGTTCATCAAGTTTTCAATATAGCATACATATGACCCTTGTCTAATCCTTTTTCTATGTTTACATTGTTGTTATTCATGAAAAATTAAATGTTTGACTAATCATGCAGTAAATGTCTTCTAAAAATGATGATGTTAACAATCTAGAGTAATAACAAACTATTGATGTTGAAATAATAGAATTTTTTGGGGATTAACATCACGTTGATGAAAAAACAATAACAATGGCACAACATCATGGTGTTGAAGAAAATTATCAAGGAAACAAGTAAGGGTATAAAATTTGAGGTTTGTTGGAATCAGTGTGGCCAACTAGTTGACCCCAACAAGTCAATGTTCATTGGTTTTATTGTGGTTACAACAAGGATGAATGTGCCAATTGATATTGATTTGTAAAACCACATCCAGTCTATAACAAAAGAAACCCTTTGGAAAGATATAATGACAATGTTATGATATACTTTATCTGTTTTACCAAAAAATTATATAATGAAATGTTGATTTAATTTTCATTATTCCTTTAAAATTTCATTTATTTTAAAATATTTTTGTATGAAATTTTTCTTAGTGGATATTAGAAAATCCCATGTAGGATTTCAAACTCTTCATACCATGTTACATCTTAGGGATATTGAGGGGAAAGTAACTTCCCACCTACAATTTAATTATACCCACATTATAAAGAAGGAAAATTGTAATACTTTCATCAATCATCTCAATGATAAATAATTTCAGGTTCATTATTGTGCCCTAAGTTTTTAAAAGAGAAAACAATGTTTGATAGCGTATACGATATGTAACACCAAACCCAAAAAAATAATGATTATTTAAATATAATCATTTTAACCATTAATAAGAAATTTCAGATATTAGAAGGATTAAATACATTATGATATACATATATATATATATATTGATAAATAATTTTTAAATAATCAATCATTTTTTTGGTTAAGTCTATTTGTTCTCCAAAATATGTTTTCTTCAAAAAAAATTATTTATTTTTATTAATATTATAATTATTTTCTAGAACATATAGAAAATGTATTTTTTTTAAAATAATCCATTTTTTATATATTTATATATAAATTAACTTAGGGTGAATTTTTTTTATTTTTTAGAAAATATATATTTTTCAGTGAATAGTGAAAAATATCAATTTTATATTATTTATTTTGATAAATTAATTAAATTAGAAACATAATTATTATTTTAATTTGATTTCAATGTAACATAAGTATTATTTAATTATATTTAATTCAATTAATAACATTTAAATCATATTTATATCGTATTTTAATAGAAATTTATTTCAAGCATTAAAAATGCATTTTTCTGAAAACTATTTTAAAATGCATAATGTTTCTCTTTTATAATTGATTAAAATAACACCTAATGAGTAATTATTTAAATGATAATTTTATATTATATATATATATATATTAAAATTCAAATAATTTTTATTACTAGTTATAGAGTTAAAGTGAAATCACATTTTCCTTAAAAATGTTTTTTTAGAAAACTGATTTTGTCATGCTTACAGACATTATATTAAATTAATTTCCTCAACCTCTATGAATCGATTATTATAAAATGTATTATTTATTTGGAATAATAATAATATTTATTATTATCCAATATGTTCAACTCAATTTTTGAATAATATGAATGGTAAAGGTAGTGAATATTAATTACCACGATAAAGGAAAAATAGGTTAATTAAAGGTGAAGATAATTTAACAATGACTAGAAAAAAAAGTAACCCAAATAATATGAATATTTATATCTACGTTTTATTAAAATTATGGTTATATTTAGTCTTTATTGTTTTTAATTTATAAAATAATAAATAATGAGTTCGCTAAAAATATATTTTTACAATAAAATAATAAATTACAATTTTAATTAATATTCGATTTCAATTAATATGTTTATTTATATTAATTAATGGATTATTTAAATATATTATATTTTAATAAAATATAATTATTAACTAATTTTTATTAAATATAAATGATTATATAATTTTTATAAAGTCAAATATTTTTTTAAGGATTTGAATTCTATTATTATCAAAAGAACATAGAATTTATCAATAAATGTAAATTCTTTTCTTAAAATTGAAAATTAACATATTAATAAAATTAATTAGATAAAATGAATATTATTTTTTGGATTATAAAATCAAAATTATCCAAATTTGATTTTTTCATAATTTTCTAAGATAGTTGATTTCTCGGGTAAAAATTAAATAAATTATAAATATATGGTGTTTATTATGTCTTTATAATAACCCAAAAGTTGTGTAATGAATAATATAAAGAATTTACACAAAAAAATAGGTTTTTACCTTTAAAATAATATTATTTTATTTTTATTTTATTATTTTTATAAAGCCTTTATAAATCCTCCAAAACCATTTATATATTTTATGCTTTTGATGTCATTTATTAAAGGGTATGACTCACTTCCACATGAGCAAGGTTATTATTTTATTATGTTCGGATCATGTCCTTATAAAATAATTGAAATCACTCATTTTTTGTAGAAACCATGGGAAAAAATCTTGTTTAGGTTTGTGCTTTTGGTTATTTTTTTATATAGAGTCCAAAACCTAAGTTTGAGAAATATTAAAGAAAACTCCAATCATTTTCTATATAAACCCACAAAATATCTCAATTATTTTCACTAAAAATCCTTATATAACGTAATTTATCTTACATCTCCTATCTATAGAACTCCCATGGTTCCCCCAAGCACTAAAAAATATCCTCTTAAGAATTTGAAGCCTTACTCTCATGGTAAGGGTTTCTTTCCTTCTCCTCTATTCAAATTTCATCATTATCTTATGCTTTCTATTTCCAATTCCTATTATTGGGATATGTTTTTTACACAAACATATTACTTTAATTTTTTTTTGAAAATGATTATATACCCTTTTCTCTCTCAAAGAAACAATTTATAAATTTTTATGTGACGTCATTAGGCTCCTAAAATTTCACCATGATTTTTCATGCCCAAACAATAGTGTAGTGAATACCATACTTGTTTCTTGTAAAGTGTGTTTGTATTTATGCACTTATACTTATTTATTTTGTACTTAAATTTATGTATTTAATACTATTTCATAATTTAATAATTTATTATGATAAATTAATCTCTGTTGTATGATCTATGTTGCATTCTTAAACATGAGAATGAAATGAATGTGATGGTTGCACCTATAATTATATAGTGCTCCAATGCACTGGGTAATTATTAGTCTCATGATATATCATGTTGGGATAGGGAGTAAACCAAATTTATTTTTGGGGATTTTTCCATCATGATGTCTTGGAAGTTATCCTTGACTTCTCTTTATGATGTATTTTTTTAGTTGTTGCCACATTTTCCATATTACCTTTATGATTATCATTTATATCATGTCTCATTGTTCATGTTTATGATTCCTACTATTTTTTTTCCCATTAATATTCCTATTTTCTAATATGTATTATTATCTTCATGTTATTCTATGTTTATCCCCTTATTGGGATTTATAAATCATCCCTTTCGTATGTATGTCCCTAGGTTATTCCATACAGTTTTATGTGTGATCATATCAAGGAAGTTCTTTATAAATATGATGTTTTTTCATATTTTAAATTTTTTTTCATGTACCTAATTCACAAATAAAATAAAATTCTTAATCTTATAGGTTATATTAATGGTAAACTTATATAATAAATCATGTATTAAAGTGTAATAATGAGCAGGGTTTTCATAGTTGGTGCCAAAGGAAAAGTTTAGTTATTTTTGTGATTAGGATTAGAAAACTCTGGAGAAAGCCTTAGGGATAAGACTATGTACAAGAAAACATACCTAAATTTTGGTAAGTAAATATTAATGTTTTATAAATAAAATTAATCCATCTATCGATACTATAAATTGATGTGGCTCTAGCATAGATATATATAGGGGTAAACCACGAAAACACTACATTTTTCTAGACTCGACTGAGAACCGGTACACGATAATGGGCCTTAATGCACACCTGATTTGAAAATCCTGGGGGATATTATTTGGAAAATTCATAATCTCATTATGACCCGTTATTAAGGTAATAAGAACATTCCAATAAGAATATGTGTTAGTAAATATAGCATGCATAACCAAGATTGAAGCCTAGAAATTCATAAGTTAAATAAATAAATGTAATTTATAAGTTATCTCTTTAATATCAATGGATTCCCATTTATGTTTTCAAAAGTTTAAAAATAGTCATCCCTAATTTTCCATTTATTCAATTTAGTAGCTAAAAATAGGAATAACCAAGTTCAGGTTTAAATTATGATGATGAAAATTATTAAAATGGGGGAATGTAATGCCCCAAGTTTTTAAAAGAGAAGACTATGTTCAATAGCATATGTGATGTGTAACACCCAACCCAAACAAAAAATGATTATATAAATATGACCAATTTAACCTTTAAAAAATTTAATTATGATTAGAATTAACAATTTTCTAATGTACACATATATATATACATATCCTATATATATTGATAAATTCTTAGTAAATAATCAATCATTTTTTGGTAATGTCTTTTCCTTCTTCAAAATATGTTTTATTCAAAAATAATTTATATTTACTTTTATTAATATTATAATTATTTTCTAGAACATCTATAAAAGTTATCTGATAAAATATTAATTTTTCAAATCATCATATAAAAATTAACTTAGGGTTAAATTTTGGGATTTTTCATAAAATATAGATTTTTGAGTGAATAATGACAATTTTCATTTTTATATCATTTATTTTGATAAATGAATTAATTTAAAATATAAACTATAATTTTAATTTGATTTCAAGGTAACATAATTACTATTTTGTAAAATTTAGTTCAATTAATTACATTTAAATCATCTTCACATTGGATTTTTATTAAATTTTATTTCAAGGATTAAAAATGAATTTTTCATAAAACTATTTTAAAATGATTAATATGTCTTTGTTATAATTAATCAAAATTAACTATAATGAGTAATCATTTAAATGAAAATTTTATATTATATATATATATATATATATCTTTATGAATTTAAATTTAAATAATTATGATTACTAGTTATAAGTTTTAGTGAAATCGTATTTTCCTTAAAAAATATATTTTATAGAAAACTGATTTCCATCATGCTTGTAAATTATAAATTAAATTAAATTTCTCCACCTCTATGAATTGATTTTGATAAAATTTATTAAATATTTAGAATAATAATAATTAATGTTATTTAATATTTTCAACTTAATTTTTGAACAATATGAATAGTAAATGTAGTAAATATTAGTTACCATAGTAATAGAAAATTAGAATAATTAAGGGAAAAATTAATTTAACAAAGACTAGAAACAAAGTAACCCAACTCTTATGAATATTTATATTTTATTTTAATTAAAAATATGATTATTTTTATTGCTTATTTTTTTTACTTTTTAAAATATTAAGTAATGAGTTTGATAAAAACTATATTTTTGCAATAAAACACAAATTGTATTTTAAATTAATATTTAAATTAATTTATGATGTTTATTATGAGTAAATAATGGAATATTGAAAAAAATTATATTTTATTAAATTTTAATATTAAATTATTTTTATTAAATATAAATGTTCATATAATTTTTATGAAGTCAAATGTAATTTTTATAAGGGTTCGAAAACTGTTATTGTCAAAAAACCCTATCATTTCTCAATAAATGTAAATTATTATTTTCAATTTGAATATTAAATTTTTTAAAATATTATTTAGATAAAATTATTATTATTTTTTGGAATCACAATGTCAAAATTATCCAATAGTTAATTTTTCACAATTTTCTAAGATAGTCAAATTTCGAGTAAAACTTAAATACCGTATAAATATACAGTGTGTATTATGACATCATAATGACCTAAAATCATTGTAATAAATACTATAATGGTTATACAAGAAAAAATATATGTTTTAAATTTAAAATAATTTGATTTTATACTTACTTTATTAATTATATACATCCTTTACAAATCCTACAAAACCATTAATATATTTTAAAGTTTTAAAATCATTTCTTCAAGAGTATGAATCACTTCCACATAAAAAAGGTTATTATTTTATTACATTCATAACTAGGCCTTATAAAATAAAGAGAACCACTACCATTTTTCATAAACTATGGGAATAAACCATGGGAAGGTTTGTAGTTTTTTAATTTTATTATACAGAGTCCAAAACCCAAGTATGAAAATTATTAAAGAAACCCCACCTCATTTCTTATATAAAATCACCCAAGACCTCATTTATCTTCACTCAAAATCCATGTATCATGTTCTTATTTTTCCCTAACTTCTATATATTCATCTTAATCCCCCCCCCCGCAAAAACTCTCAATAAGCTCTTATCAATCATTTTAATTTTCACTCTCAATGTAAGGGTTTGTTTCCTTCTCCTATATTCAAGTTTTTTCATTATCTTATGATTTATATTTACAATTCATATTTTTGAGATATATTTTTCCATGTCCCTATTACTGTACATTTTATTTACAAATTATGAGATACCCATTTCACTCTCGACAACCCATTTTATAAATTTTTAATTGATTTCGTTATGCTGCCGAAATTTCACCACGATTTCATATGCCAAAACAATTTTGTAGTGAATATCATACCCATTTCTTACCAAGGGTGTTCACATTTATGCACTAATACTTATTTATTGGGGATTTAAATGTACTTATTCCACACTCCTTGATCATAGAATAAATTATAATGATAAATGAATCTATGTTTTATGATATATGTGGGAAACAAAAGCATGATAATGAAATTAAAGTGATGAGTGCTCCCAGAATTATTTAGAGCTCCAATGCATTGGGTAATGATTAATCTTATAATACATAATGTTGTTAAAGGGAGTAAACCTGATTCCTTTATGAGAACTTTTCCATCATGACTTTTGAAAGTTTTCTATGACCTGTGTTTATGATGTTTTGTTTTATCTTGTTTCCAAATTTCCCATGCTACCTTTATGATTATCATGTTATATCATGTCTCGTTATTCATGTTTATGATTCTTACTCTTTTTGTACCCCATTGATATTCCTATCATTTAACATGTATTATTATCTTCAATTTATGTTATGTTTATTCCCTTACTATTCTTTATAGCTCAACCATTTCTTATATATGTCCCCAGGTTATCCCATGTAGTTTTCAGTAAGAGCATATTAAAGAAGTTTTCAATAAAGATGATGTTTTTCTCTATTTTAAATTGTTATTTAATTTACCAAATTCCCAAAATACACTAGACATCTTGATCATTCAGTTTATATAATGTGTGGCCTTATGTAATAAATTATGTATTAATGGGAAATAAATAGAAGAGTTTACATATTCATTATAGTTAATAATAGATTATTTGACATTAATTATTTCATCCAATTTGATTAAAAATTATTTATTTATGAAATAAAATAATGTGTTGAAAATAAATATTGTGCATCAAAACCAATTTTCTCTATCAGAAATCAATGATGGGGTACGCGTCACTAGATATGAAATTTGGATATATTTTAAATTAACAATAAAATATTTATGTGATATGAAACAATATATGATCCTTTTTTTATAAGAATATTGATGAATCAAAATATTAAGCCACTTCCATCTCACGTCATGTGCTATTAAAGGAGACTCATGTAAATAAGAAGAGTAAACTAGTTGATGAATAAAAAAAAGAAGTATGGGAAATATGTGTAAGTATTACATAATAGTAATTAATCATGCTTTATAATAGTGTTACATAAAAATATATATTTATGTTCATGTTTTTTATATGGTTTAGACACAATAATCGAAAGCGACTGTACTGGAAGAAAAACTACTTTTAGTATCTTTAAAGCGGATATAAAAATATAGTCACGTTAAGGGATTATATTTTATAGTGTCTCCTTGAATATATTTCATAAATATAAAACCACATGAAGATACATATAATATTGTGAAAGGATTTCAAACACAAATAGATATTTTGCAAGATATTATTGTTCAGACTAGTTTGGAAGACCAATGTATGTGAGAAGATCAAAGAGAAACAGTGATGGAACAAAGATACTCACTTGAACCAAATTAAACCACTAGATTTAAGGTTTTTCATTCCCCTCAAACACATACCTTACTTGAGGTAATAAATTTTTTGTTTACTCTTTCTCTAAAATTTAAATCAAACAACTTACAAAAACTTCATAATGCTAAAATTCTGTAGGATACATTTGTATGTGATTTGTATCTGTCAGCACCCACACACCACTTTTCTGATAGGGGTATAGTGTATAATAAATTGGGAGACAGGATACACCATGAAGACCTCACAAAATATCACATGATAGTGGGTATTGGGGTATCTCATGAGCTGATCACTGAGTTACATTTTTCAGTTGATGATATAGATACTACAATGGTCAATGATGTTATTAGAACCTTCATAGAATGGTAGTATAATATTATAAAGATACATGAGGTGTGTCTTTAATAATTTTTTCATATGAAAACCCTATAACAGTTGATGAAAAATGTCTAAAGTGAGGTATGATATTACCGATGGATAAACTGATGAGGAAAGGGAATGTTGAATCAAGACAATCTAGTGATCCAACTAAGAAATCAAAATTAACACCCATGAGTACCTTATCCTTTCTAGATATATAGAAACATTTATTATCATTACAACTTCATGTAGAGACCACATTTAAAGATCTAAATATGTCTTACATTCCATATGAAAAAGAGATATATGGAAATTTCATGACAGATATAATTGGTATTGAGAGTATAAATGATATTCTTAATCAGGAATGGTTAGGACCCTCAGTTGTGAATACATTAATAATGTTAATTTACATAATACCTCTATCCATATAGTAATATAATATGTTTATTAAAATTAATAACTATTGATATCTTCTACGTGCATTTATATTACTACTATATAAAGGGAAAACCTTGAAAGAATGATTTAGATTCATTAATCCCTGTATTATTTCTAAAAAACATAATTTGGATAAGAAATAAATCAAGAAGAAAAGATATGACCTTCTTGAAGTGTTTGATTAAAAAATAATACACAACATACTCTTTTCTATTCCTACAATGCAGAAGTAAAACTCTACAATCTAATCACATAAAATATATTTTCATTTTTCCATTACTTATTTTTTAGGAAGCATTATATTTTGATCGTATTCAATATGGATACCCCAAATATTTATTTATTTGGATTTAATGCATGGATATCCAACAAAATGACCACACGTGATGTTTATTGGGAATTTGTAATACACTTCAATCAATATTTTATATATAAAATTAGAATTATATGTTTCAGTCTATGTTTTAACAAGAATTTAATTATGATATAATGGTCAATAAATATAGGATAAATAATGGATGAAGGCCATGTCTAAACATCAAAATCTTGTGTATTTCTACAAATGGAAATGGATTAAGGTATATATATAAATATTTAACTATTAAAACATATTTAAAAACAATTTACTGATTTTGGTCAATGTTCCTACAATGTATGAAATAATATTGTGTCAACTATTATGGATATTATGTTTGGAAAATTATGAGAGAGATTATAAACCATGTTAAGACCAGCATCCCCAAACATGTAATTATAATTTCATTAAAAATATTACTTAATCATTTTTTTCTATATATTCTTTGTAATACCAAGATTTCGAACAACCTTAAGCCTCAAAAGAAGAATTAATTTTTTTAGATATGAGTGAGTATTGTACATGTATATTGTTTATTGAAAAAATTACATGATTACCTACTATTTTTGTGATCTATTATGGGTTATAACCTTAGAAATAAATATGGGGTGTCAAGAATTAGTGTCAAAATGATTATATATTATTTTTGATATGTTTCTCAAGGAGATGTATAATGGAGGAAATTAATTTGTTTAGAATCACTGACCTACAAACAATTATTTTTTTGTGAAATGAAGAGGTAGAGGTGGAGGTCGATTTATAGTCAGAGACCGAGGTGGATGAGGAGGAAGAGGTGGAGATTGAGAAAGACACAGAGTAATATGAGTAGATAAAGTGATGGCTTGTAAATAATCAAATTGTTGGTCAATGGAGTAGAATTCGGACTATACCAAGGTTGTGTTTGATAATATTTTTTTAAAAGTGAACACAACTCTTATCACTTAACATAAGAGTCATTTACCAAGTGTTTTAGGTTACTTATTGAAAAAACATTCCACCACTTGTATAAGTTATTTTATACAAAAGTTTATGTGGAGGAATTTTTTTAAAAAAGAAAACAAAAAGAACTTTTTAAAAAAAAATTATTATCATAGGATACAATTTCCATTCGAACATTCTATGTACTATCAAATATTACTGAAGTGTGAAAGAAACCCCTCACCTAGAACAGAATAAACAACAATAAAAAAACAAATACAATTTCTTGCCCATTGATTCTCTATACTGTAATGAAAGGGTCTTAGTAGTGGATCTAATAGTAACATGAGAGTCATACAGCACCAATCCAAACATCATAAAAGTATATAATATATATAAAATGTTTGAATAAATATTTGTGTAATCAAACAATGAAGCCATTAGGTATATGAGAGAACTATTGGAGGATAACTAGGATTGAGAGATCATGGTCATCGAGGAGGGATGGTGTCAAAGGAAACAAGACATAAAATGAAAATAAACGAATTTATGAATAAATCACTTAAAATTAAAAACCTTATTTAAATGGAATCATGAACAATAACAAATAAAACCGAAGACCCCTTTGAAAAATATGCTAATATCCTAATCCAAAACCTCGACAAAAATAAATAAATACAAAATTTCATCAATGGAATCATGTATTTTTGTAAAGAAAAATATAGTGGTTACACTTTTAGAGGTGGTGGAATTATTTGGGCTATTCTATTATCAATTATATGCATGATATAATATAAATAATGCATGTTAAATCCATATAAGTAACATTCAATATGCATGTGAATATTAGTTATGTAAAATAATCTATGTTCACAAACTCATTAATAAAAAAATCATCATCATTCTCAATAAAAGACATGATAATAGGTATATTCCCATTTTGATGAAAAAATAACTATTATGTTATTTTAGAGTCTATCATCACCCAGAATATTGAAAAGAATATATTAATCAATAGAACAACCTGGGAATAATTAATGGATTCACCAGATTATAATGTCATTTGGGTTTTATAAAGGGAAATATTGATATTTATTACTGTCAAAAAAGGTTAATCAATTTATAGGGGAGTTTTGAGTATTCTGAAAATACATAATGGGTCACACTGAAGTTTTTTCCCTCAAAGAAGGTAAATGATTTATCAGGGAGTTTTTACTCTATATAATGGTGAAAGGGAAACATATATTTTATTATGTTACATAAAAACTCTTATGTAAATATTTATCTATGTTTAATCAATGAACTTTAATAGATTTTCACTAACAGTTAACAATTTATTGTAATAAATGACTTCATCAACAAGGATGATTCACTCTTATACTATGATTATGTACTCAACAATGATGATTCACCCATGATGATGTAATTTTATTTTTACCATCTAATGAATTCAAAATTATGGGTTTTCAAACTGTAATATTTTTATATAACCCAAAGTGTTCAATACACTTTATGATAAAAATACATCGTGGGATAAACCAAACCTCAAATAAATACACAGTGTACCCAATACGACTCAAATTTTATTGTTTTAGTTTAAAATTGACATTTTATAATTTTATTATTTCATATTTTTGTTTAATTTATTTCTTTATAGTATTAATAACATAAGAATTGTTTTATCATATAGATGGATTCTTTTGATTGAGTTGGGATTTTTTTCAAAGATACTATTTTTTGTTAGATATTGGACTTCAAGACTGGAAATGAGATTACAACAATAAGGAAATGGGTCAATAATGTATAAAACCATCATGAAAAGATGAATTGTGACTACTTATTTAGATAATATTTCACCATTTTATCTACTATTTTTAAGTTAATCTCCTTAACATTTTTATCTGATTTTTTCCATATATATTTTGGGAAGTCATATTTTCATTCAATCATCTATCAAAAGAAAAAAAAAGAGAACATGATGCTTTTGAATGAGGTGTTTCAGGCATCATGGGGTTTTGCCTTCTATCAAAATGGAAAATTAAAATATTTTTTATAATTTTTAAGATGGTTGAAATAAAAAAACACATCCCATACTTAATTAGCCACACATGAATCTGACGCACAGTGCGACCGGTATGATTGGAACTGTATATTTTTAGTTAATAATTTAAATTTAAATTTAAAACAAACATCACTTAATCAAAACTGAGAATACCCATTCATATTGTATTTATACATTATTTAAATTCTCTATAAATAATTTATGGCATGTAGGAATCATCCGCACCTCAATTTGGTACATGATATTCTCAATATTACTCCATGTATCTATTATAGGTTTAAAATATAAATTTAAATTCAAAAAATTTCACTCACTGAAAACTGATAAAAAATTATCAAACAGTATTGATAATTCATTAAAACGATTTATAAGTCATTTGTGACAAGTAGGAATCAATCTCATGTCAAATCAACGCACAATGTGAATATTATGACTCAAAGTGAGTGTTTATAGTTTTAAAAGACAATTTAGTAAAAAAAAGTGACATACTAAAAACTAAGAAAAGTCATTTGGATTGTTTTATAATTTAGGGAAAAGATCCATAAGTCATTTTGGAGTGTAGGAATTAGCGACACCTCAATGAGTGGCATGTTGTGATTGGTATCAATCCAAGTGTATATTTTTATTTGAAATTTACATTAATTTTAGTAGAAAAGAACAAACATATTCAAAACGAAGAAAAATATTTGGATTATATTGATAAATCATAAAAATATTTTATAATTCATTATTTATGTTTAGGAATAAACCACACTTTAATCAGATACATGATGTTAATGATATCACACAATGTGTCAGTTATCAGTTTAAAATTGACATTTATGTTCCAAAAGTGTCACTTGATAAAACCTGAGAAAACGTGATTGGATTGTATTGATAATTTAGTAAAATTATTGATATGTCCTTTTTTAGAAATCATTAGAACATCAAACTGACACATGATGTGACTGGTATGAATCAAAGAGTGTGTTTCCAGATTAAAATGATGTTTTAGTAAAAAACACAAGTGACATACTCAAAACAAATAAAAACATTAATATTGTTTTGAAAATTTATTATAATGATCCATAAGTCATTTCGGATGTGTAGTAATCTGTTAAACCTCTATTTGACACATGTTTCAATCGGTATGACTCAAAGTGCATCTTTTCTACATATAAGTTTCATTTTAGTTTAAAACATGCATCAAATCTCCAAAACCAAGCAAATGACCCATGATTTTTTTCTCATCATTCTATTTGATATTAGTTATTTAATTTACAAATCATTTTTATATTATACTTATTTAGTTAATTTTCATAGAGATTGTTCTTCAATAATAATAAGAAATGGGGTGACATGAAATAACTAACTACAACTCAATCTGATACACAGTGTTCCTGATATGACTCAATGTTGTGTTTAAAATTAACACTTTCTATTTAATTTATTTCTTTATATTATTACTAACATAATTTTTTTATATAGGTGTGTTATTTTTCTCGAGAAGGGGTGGTTTTTTCTTTTATACAAGGTTTTTATTTTTATCTATAATAGTTATTTTCTTGTATTTGTGTTATAAATTTTATTTCATTGAAATTCAATATTTTATATATTTTTTCTAATTTATGGTTTTTTTTGTGCTCTAGTGTGCTATTACAACACACTATAGTAGTCCCCCTTATCATTTCTAAATAAAAGCACTAATAAATGGTTTCTTTTATCATCTTGTCTAAAATCAATGATAAAGGGATCCATTATCAACATTATTTTAGTGCTTATAAAGGACCCCTTTAGCAGCACTTTTCTAGCGCTGATAAAAGCCTATGGATTTTAATCGAACTTCGATAGTCAACTCTTTTTTAGTGATAATAAAGGCCAATTATAACATTGTTAAAGTCCAGGTTTATATGAGTGATATAGATATTTGATATAAATTTAATTTTTATTGAAAAATTATTACAATAAAGTTATTGTTTCAAGATAAATTTAACAATCATAAAAGAAAGTAAGATTGTACAATAACTTTTACCACATGGTAATTTTCATGTTCAAAACACATTGGATAATATGCTTCAAAATGAAACTTAGAATGAAATTAATTATGAATTCATCATGATATTTCAAGTCAAAGGGGTATTATATACTTCATATAAAGGAAACTTGGTTCATAACATTAAAATATTTCTCAATGAAATGAAATTGAAACAAAATCTCTTACCCACACTTCTTTTGGATTGAATGTTCTTTAACCTCCTGTGTAGTGGTTTTAAACATGTTATTAACTTACACTAGAACCGTATTAATATTTATAATATCATAAATGATCTTTTTAGGACATCTTATCACCTATTCATTAATAATATTTCATTACTTTCATTGTTTTGGGTGTTAATTGCCTTGTTTTCTCAAGTGTGTTTTATCATTAAATATTTGGTTCTTGAACATATTACATAGTTTCATCATCTAAATAATAATAATCATGAAATAATTATCACATTTATACATCAAGTATACATTTAAGACCAATCATGAAATATGGTTTTCGGAAATGAAGCACATTATGACCAAAAGGAAGGTAGGTCGTACGTACATAAGCATAACGTTTCTATTTTTTAATAATCATTAATGAAAGGTGTTAAGTAATATTTTATCATTCCAAAATGATTATAATATCATATACACCATATTATTTCTTTAAATATACTTATATATATCATCCATGTGCTTCGGTGATGAAAATATAGTCACATTGTTCGTGAAGGCAATAGACCATATATACACAAACGATGTTATCATCTATAATTGTAAAAATGAAAATGAGGTATTATCTTTTCCTTAAGATAAATATCTCAATAATATAATAATTATTTCATTTATATCACATTAAATCATTAATATTAACTATAAGATTTAGGATCTTTTTAAGGTATGTTTTTGTTTATGTTTTGGTTTGGCCTCTTATCTTGGGATAAATAAATGTTTCATAGAGTTCACATGAAGACGTAGGGCTCTTCCAGGGGTTTAGGACATGAAAGATGAAGAAGAAAAAATTTGGGCATGTTACATGATTTTTGCATGGTTATTGCAAACTGTGTGGGGTATCCCAGGTAACTGAGCAGCCATGGACAGAGTCTTATGCACGGTTGGTGCATGGTTAAGCAAACCATGTGAGAATCCTAGGAAACTGTGTGAAATGTGTGTTTTTCAGATAGTGGATCATGCACAGTTTTCTCATGGTTTGGAAAACCGTGCGGGTAAACTGTGCGGCCGAGAAACTTTGATAAAATTATAAAAATTCCACCCCGGGATTTTAAAACCCAACTTGGGTTTCTCTTCCATTTTACCCCTACAACCATAGTGAAAAACTTGGACCACCCAAGATTCCAAGATGTGGTTCTCCTTTGATTCTTGTCCATTTGGAGCATCTTTGTTTGTGGATCGAAGCCCCAGGTAAGTCTAATCTCCTCCTTGCTTTCAATTTTCGATTAGGGTTTTCGTCTTTCTCCCATATCTTTATAAAGCTCTAAAACCCTCTCTTTAGGGTGACTTTTAGGTTGATACTTCATGGGATGTTTGAATATTGATCTAAGGAAATGACTAGGAGTGCATTAATCAAGTAATTCGAGGTAGGTGGTCTAAAAGTTACATCCCTTCAGTTTTTTATAGATTTGTGCAAGTAGTGTTTTGATTCTTACCCTCTTGTGAAGAGTTTGTCATGCCATTATTTTGATGTGATTTATAGGGTGTCTTAAAAACCTAATGTAACCCGCATGATCCCTATGGGATGCATGGAGGAAGATGTGACCTATGTTAAGGCCACCCATGGGGTCTATCCACATTCTTGACTATGATTTTAGCTCAGTAAATGTAGGGTCATTGTGCGAGAACATAGAGCCTAGTGTGAATATGATATTAAGCTTAAAGGATGTGAATGGGAGTCCTTGTAACACACCTTGGTTGGGAGGTGACCTATGTGGATGTTTGGTTTTCTTAAAACAAGGTTAAGTGAGATCAGGGTAATGCTAAGGGATTAGATTTATACATGATTATGCTTAGTGAGATAAGCATCAGAAATCAGAATTGGGGATGAATATGTAGAATGGGTCAATGTGTGGAAATTATTAAAGACCATAATGGAATGTATTATGATACTAGTAATGAAGCCTAGTGAGTTAATCATGATGAAATAAGACTAGTGATATAGGCACAATGAATGAATTCTTAGTGAGCTAAGTGTTATAAAAGAGAATGGGGATAAATTTCTAAATGATGTAAAACGTGGTAAGTGTGTTAATTGGTTAAGGCATGGTATTTACTATCATGTTATTGTTGTGATTTTTGTTTCCATTTTAAATGGTTGTGATGTTGTGTGAATGGTTGATGGATACATATTTATACTTCATGTGCACATGGCTTGGTAGATTAGGGTATTGACTTGAGGTTCTACACCCACAAGTTGAGTTAGACTGAGGCTCTAAACTTCACCACTAATGCACGGGTTATGGAAGAGGACTGAGGCTATGTTCCCCTAAAAATTTCACCCACCCATATTGGGGCTTTTAGTTGAGGATATAGTTGACATTAGGAAGTTATTCCTAGTGAGATAGGATAGCAGTGTGTTTCCTCATGCATGTGATAGTGTACTTTAAGCCAGTGTAACTTTTTGTGCTTGATGAACCCATGTTAAATGTGTTGGAAATGGTAATTAATGAGAAAAGGGATGAAATGGTAAGATATTGAAATGGTAATAAATGTTGTTAATGAACCTTGTTAACTAATGGAACCCGAAATTTCCCTTTCTTACTTACTATTTATTTTATACTTTCATGAACTATCTATAAGACTGGAAATTTTGTAGACATTGTTGGTGGTGGCCTAATGAGTATTGTACTAACACCCTGTTTGGGCTGCTGTCGGGTACCCAAGAAGATCTCTTGGTTATAGTCCTAGACAAGGGCTGATGCCCTACACTAATAGGTTGATTTGGTCTCAATATGTACATGGAGAAGGATACAGACTTAGAGTCAAGACCCACTATTAGTTTTAGACGTTAGTTTTATTTTGGGATTCTTTCACTTACGCTACAAGTATGGCATGACATTGTTGTATTTTATTGGTGTTTGTACCCTACTGGGAAACATTTTGTTATGCATTTTTATTGGTTTTTTGATACTATTTATATTATTTCTATTGTGATATTTTGTATCTTACTCTAGTAAAGAGTGTATAGTCTCCCCATGTGGCTTATTAGACCCTCACCATGAGTTTTCAACCTCTGGAGTATGGGGAGGTTCTCTTGAGATCATGTAACCACCCAGCTTGGAGCACCGGTATAGTGGATTCTGGGTCAGGGACGTTACAAAGTGGTGTTTGAGGAGTTATTTTCTCTTATTACTATTTGGGGATGGTAGAAAGAAGATTAGGATGTGTCAGGCCTTGGTAATGAGCTCATTCTTAGGCATAGCTAGCCCATATACGAGGGAAAACCCATGTCACCCTAGGTGGGGATCATTTTTTTGATATGTGTCGTTACAGTTGGATGATATTTCACCGTTGGGTGATGCACATGTTATTTTATTTGACTAATTTATGATATTTCACTAATTATCGTAATGGAATGGGGATGTGCATTCATGCACCATTTTAAGAACCTAAGGATATAGGTGGCATGCATCACTATAGGCACACACATGGGATGGGTGTTCGGGTCATATTGAGTGGAATGCATTTTAATTCCTTGATAAATATGAAGAAAATGATGCTTAATAATGGTGATGAATTTTGGTGAATGAAAATAATAAAAATTAATAGTTAATAGATATCATGCATAAAGAAATGTTCGGACTGGGTTAAAGTTTTGGGTTATGATAAATTTTAAATGTTTTTTTGGTGTCTAAAAGAAAAGGGGTGCATAATGATGGTAAAATTCTTAAAGTATTTTGCCTAATGAAAGGTGTAAATGAGTTAAAATGATGATTTTAACAAGTTGTGAAATAGGAAATGTGCCTGAGGGGAAGGGATCATGTGTGTGATGTTGACCATTGGGGTAGGGTGTGAATAAAGGTTTGTTTAAGGTTGATCCTGTGAGATCTTTCCATCTGTGGTTAAATTCAATCCGTAATTCTTTGAAGTGTCGAGTGAATGAAACGTTTGGAATGAGAATGTTTGGGTTCAAAGGTGGGTATCCTTGGTGTTTTAGGTTTGACCCATGTATGCATGAATTGGGGTAGTGAGAGTTCCCTATTTGAGACTTTGGAGTTGGATTGTGAGGCCTTTCTGGTTATGATATGACATAGGTGGTGTGTTTTGGGAACTTTTGGTAGGGTTGTGGCCTTTGGTCTATGAGTCATTCTTTGGTGATGTGAGTGAGGGGACTCTCGTGGTCTGTGACCGTACGGAGTTCATACCGGACCCTAAGGATGGTGCCTGGGTCATGGTGACTTTATGAGTAGAGACATTGTGAGTTGTGTCTCGAATCCCAAAGAGGATGTTTTTTCAGTAATGTCAATGAATGTGTACTCCTTAAGTACTAAACTTATAGTAAATGGTTGTCTAGTAGACTAGGAATATTGTGCATCGGAATAAGAGTGAGAGTTCCATTCACAAGCACTACATTGTTCATGTCATGATAAGGATGGTTTGGAGAGAGGACCAACGGCTTATCCTAGTTGTGACTCCAGTCTCGGGAGTTGGTATCACTAAACCTTCAAGGTGACCTATGAGAGAGGTCAAACGGGGTTTCTAGTTCTTTTTGGTGTGTTTCATGCATGTAGATGTTTTTAACATTCATATTGTGACTCAAAGTGTTCCATGGTGTGAGATTTTCCTTGAGGGCTATGTTGGAAGGTTGATGGTTGATTGTTCCCCTCGAGTTGTGGTTATGAGATGATAGTTTTTGAAAATAAATGGTGACCTTATGGGAGGTTAGGCTAGCAGTGAAAGTATCATGGAATATGAAGCATGAGAGATGCTTCATAGGTAGTGTCAATGCATACTAAGTACCCTAGGTTTTGGTGGATGGTGTAGTTATTCCTAGTTCTTTTATTAGGGAACCTTAGTGTTTGTGATAGGAGGTCTAGAAGTTGTTTTTGAGTAGAAAATACAAGGGTGGTGGAGTGTGGTTATATGATTTTACTCGATGGTGACACCCGTGGTGAGGGTGGTCACTGGATGAACTTGTTAGTATGAATGGTTTTGCTGCTGGATGAGATGCAGGGTCCGTCTTAGGGCTAACAAGGCTGACTAAACAATAGACATGGTTACGTAATTAAGCAGGTGAAGGGTTATACGCAATTAGAGGTTGTTTTGTGAGAGATCGTTGGGTTGTTTGGTGTTGTAGACCGTTGTGATATGGTTGTTAGCTGACAGTGATGAAATGGAAGAACTTGAGTAGTGTGGTGGGATTAGTGCCACATGAAATGTTGGTTTACGATTGCTTGGTGATTTGGTCATGGAGTGATGGTTAAACTTGGTTAGCAATCACACCTGAGTGGTGGTGGTTAATTGTTGATGAGATGTGTACTGCAAGGAGGCCTAAAATCCTTGGTAGGTCATAGTGTCGCATAGTTCTACATCAAAATTGGATAATTTGGCGGTGGTTTTCTTCAAAAACTTCTTAGTGCACCTCATCTAGTGATGAGAATGCCTAATATCTTGACATCATCCCAAGTACATTGAGAAGCTCTGGATTTCTCCAAGAGACATGAAGGTGTTTGATTGGATGAAATACATCATGGAGTTTACACTCATGGAGATGGTATATAGGGAGCCTGATGATGAGATGTACACCCTCCATGGCTTGGGGTGAGGTCCTCAAGATGTATTTAATGTCGACAACTGTCATGGGTTCCATTCACAGAAGCTAGAAACGGGCACTAGGTGATGTTCATTTTTTTGTTTTGTGGAAAGATTAATGTCCACATCAAATTATGGGGTTAAGTATTGTGATTGGGTATAATATGTGGTGGTTGTAATCCATATTGAGAGCAATGGTAACAACACTCCTAAGGTAGGGAGTGATGATTCAGTCCTAGATGAGGAGAGGAGAACATCTAACTGATGTGGTAGCACTGATATGACAATGAGAAATCTATAATATTCTTGTTAGGTTCCTCAGAGAGGCAATGTGGGACTTTGAGGTGGTGTTTTATGATCCAAGTATTGGCTTGAGCTCAGGGTGGTTCCATGTGAAGCTTGTGATGTATGTGCTGAGTCATAGCAGGGTGTGGTTAGATATGACAACAGGCTGTGACAATAGAATTTGGGGGTCCTACAACTCCAATAAAGATTGGGGTTAGACTCGGGTAATTTTCCCTTGTGTGGTTTTGGAATATTGTAAAGTTGAGTGAACCTTGGCCATGTCGTGCAGTTTCATGCCATGGGTGAAGGCCAATGATGGTGTGGAGGGTAGTAATTTTGTGATGATTGAAATCTATTGTAATTCAAGAAATGACCTTAGTGGGTGTGTGAGAAGATAATGACATACTACAAGTCAATAAACACTTTAGGAAGGTGAGTGAGGGTTATCATACCATCAGTGGAAGGTAGATGTTCTAGAACAAGCCAGTCGGATGTGGTCCGGCCTGAGATGGTAAACTTGAATGGGTATGGTGAGAATGACCAACCTCTGGGTTCATGTTATAGAGGAAAGTTCCTTCCTGAAATAAAATTATGCCTGAGTGAGGTCAAGTTGATATTAGTCCTTCAATGGATAATGTAGGAATGTCCTCCCAAATGGTTTTGATGGTGTAGGTGAATGCTAATGTAGGGTAATTCCCCTATGGATTATTGGGCATGATGAGTTGGAACATTTTAGGTGATGGAAAAGTTGAGTTGAGTTCTGGTTGTTGTTCATTAAAATTGGAGGTTCCATGCAACTGAAGATGGAGGAAGGAACCACATCGGATAAATGGTTGGTTAGTGAGGTGATCAGAGTTTCGGGTTGGTAGGATAGGAGTGGTCACTGTTTGGGAGAGTTGACCCTAGTAGAGTGCTTTTAAATGGTTAAACTGGTCGAGTAGCCAAGAGTTTTGAGTTTAGTTTGGATGTATAGTTGTGGAATGAAATCTTCAGTAAATGTGGTTGGAAGGGTCGTGTGTCTTCCTCCTGGTGATAATGGGTTTGGTCACCGTTAGAGTTGGGTGAATAGGAAAAATGACGCCAAGTGATTTGGGTCATGATTTGTGCAGAGGATCGGGCCGACGAGGTGCTGATTGGTTTCTCTATTACAATGTGATGTTCTGTGTTAAGTTTCCATGTGTTGTGAGTTAAGTGTTCTCACCTAAGCTTTCCTCATGAAGTTCTCATGGTGAGAATGGTTGAAGTTAATTAACCCTTGAGGAGTTCTCATCTCGTGTTATGGTTGTTGTGAAGAAGGTTTGTGGGGAAAGTATGTGCCCTTGATTCATGTTGGGTAGGAATTGTGATGTGCAACCAAAAACATGGAAAGTTGGAATGGATAGACAGGCCTTATTCCATGATCCCTTGTTACAGAAGTTAGTGATGCTCATAAGAGTAGCTCGAGGATGAGATGTTATAAGGTGGGAGTTTGTAAGATTATATATCTTTTTAAGGTATGATTTTGTTTAATTTTTGGTTTGGAATCTTCTTTTGTGATAAATAAGTGTTTCTCAAAGTTCAAGTGAAGATGTTTGGGTGTTTCGGGGGTTTGGGGCACAAAAGAGAAAGAAAAAGGAATTTCTTGGCATGTTTCATGATTTTCACATGGTTAGTACAAACCGTGCGGGGTATCTCATGTAACCATGCAGCCATGGATAGAGGCTTACACATGGTTGGTTCATGATTAAGAAAATCATGCGGGAATCCTAGGAAACCGTGTGAAATGGGTGTTTTTGGATATTGACTCACGCACGGTTTGCACACAGTTTAGAAAACCTTGTGGGTAAACTGTGCGGCCCCGAAACTATGAGAAAATTACAAAAATACCACCCTGGGATTTTAAAACCCAACTTAGGATTCTCTTCAATTTTACCACCTATAACCCTAATGACGAACTTGGATGACCCAAGATTCCAAGAGGTGGTTCTCCTTAGATTCTTGGCCATTTGGAGCGTCGTTTGTTGTGGATAAAAGCCTAGGGTAAGTCTAATCTCCTCCTTGCTTCCTCTTTTCAATTAGGATTTTTCTGTTCTCTTTTGGGTGAGTTTTAGGTTGAGTATTCAAGGGATGTTTGAATCCAGATCTAATTTCATGACTAAGAGTGAATTCATCAATGGATTTGAGGTAAGTGGTCTACAAGTTATATCCCTTGAGTTTTGTAGAGATTTGTGCATGTAGTGTTTTTCTTCTTACCCTCTTGTGAAGAGTTCAACAAGACATTATTGTAATGTGATGTTTAGGGTGTCTAAGAAACCTAATGGAACCCTCATGATACCTATAGGAGTCATATAAGATGATGTGAACTATGTTAGGTCCACCCAAGGGGTGTGCCCACATTCCTAGATTGAGAGCTTAGAAAAGTAAATGTAGGTTCATTGTGCGAGAACATAGAGCCTAGGGTGAATATGATATTAAGCATGAAGTGTGTGAATGGGAGTCCTAGTAACGCACCTTGGTTGGGAAATGACCTATGTGGATGTTTGGTTGGATTAAAAATGGGTTAGGTGAGATAAGGGTAATGCTAAGTGATTAGTTTTATATGTGATTATGCTTAGGGAGATAAGCATGGGAAATTGGAATTGGGGATGAATTTGTGGAATGGGTCAATATGAGGAAATGATTAAAGACCATAATAGAATGGATTATGAGCCTGGTAATGAAGCCTAGTGAGTTAAGCATGATGAACGAAGCCTAATGAGATAGGCATAATGAATGAATGCTTATTGAGATAAGCTTAATAAAAGAGAATGGGGATAAATGGCTAAATGATGTGAACTGTGGTAAATGTGTTAATAGTTTAAGGCATGGTATTAACTCTCATGTTATTTTTTTGATTTATGTTTCTCTGGGAAAGGGTTTTGATGTTGTGTTAATGGTTGATGGATACATATTTATATAGCATGTGCACATGTCTTGGTAGAGTGGGGTATTAACTTGAGGTTCTACGCCCACTGGTTGAATTGGACTGAGGCTCTAAACTCCACCCCTAATGCAAGGGTTAGGGAAGAGGACTGAGGCTTTGTTTCCCTAATGGTTGCATCTACTCGGACTGAGGATTTGAGGTGAGGATATAATAGAAATGAGGAAGTTATTACTAGTCAGATATCATAACAGTGTGTTTTCCTCATGCATGTGATTGTGTACTTTAAGCCTATGTAACTTTTTGTGTTTGCTGAACCAATGTTAAATGTGTTGGAAATGTTAAGTAATGAGAAATGGGATAAAATGGTAAGATATGAAAATGGTAATAAATGTTGGTAATTAACCATGTTAAGTAATGGTACCCAAACTATCCCTTAGTTACTTACCTTTTATTTTATACTTGCATGCACTATCTGTTAGACTGGATATTTTGTACACATCGTTGGTGGTGGCCTACTGAGTTTTGTACTCACACCCTGCTTGGGCCACCATTGGGTACCTGAGAAGATCTCTTGGTTGTAGGTCTGGACAAGGGTTGAGGCCCTACACTAAGATGTTGAGTTGGTCTTAGGATTTATATGGAGAAGTATTCGGACTTAGAGTCGGATCCCGTTGGTATTTTGGGCCGTTTGTTTTATTTTGGGTTTCTTTCACTTTCACTACTAGTATGGAATAACATTGTTGTATTTGATTGGTGTTTGTAACCTACTGAGAAATGTTTGGTTAGGCATTTTTATTAGTTGTTTGAAACTTTTTTGGTTATTTTTATTGTGATCTGTTGTGGCTTTCTCTGGTTAAGAGGGTATAGTCTCCCCATGTGTCTAATTAGACCCTCACAGCTAGTCTGCAACCTCTAGAATATAGGGAGGAGTGCTTGAGGACATGTAACCACCTAGCTCGGATCACTAGCTTAGTAGATTTCAGGTCAGGGATTTTACATTAACCTTATTAAATTCTATGTAAAGAGATATTGAAAGATGAGTCACATAGATTTGTGAGGCAATAGTCCATCACACACACGATCAAAGTAATTATATCCCCTACAGAATAGAAATTAAAAAAAATTATTGAATATATAATGAATATAAAATTATAAATATGTTATTAATGATCTATATATAGATCTGTCATCATACCCAACCATGATAGGTGGTAATGTGAAAATTAATAACATCAGTTTGTGAGGCGGTAGTCCTTCGTACACACAAATGATGATTTCGTAATCCATTTTATGGAAGTGGAGATGGTGATAGATCAAGACTTAACATAAAAAATCTCAGTATATAAAATATAATTTTGTTATTACATAATAATGTTATAATAATAATAGAAAACATTCAAGAAAAAATAAATTAAAAATGGTTTTTGGAGAATGTTACCTCTTCTTCAAGTATCATCCTTAGGTATTTACAAAATCAATCCTAAAATAGATTTAGGCCAAATATAAGGCTTCTAAGATGAGTGGAGTAAATTTGGTAAGTGATATTCATAGGTATTTTTTGAACCAAATAGATTTGAATGTGTGTAAAAGATAGGATAGAGGTGACCTTTTATAAGTGGGGGAGTGGACACACTTAGAATTTTTTAAAAGAATTGAGTGCTCCCTCATTTTTTATATGTAAAAAGGGTCAAAAATGACCCATTCATGAAAATTATAGGTTAAACAGTCTAAATATGGCTATAAATTATTTTTTATATAATTTCATAGGTCATGTTTACCCTTATCATTTTAGTTTAACCCCCCTCTAAATCAATTTTTTCCTTAACCATAATAATTAATTTTTACTGTTTTTACTTTTCATTTTGGAAAAATATTTAGTTGAATTTATTAGAAAGTATTAAATATGATTATTAAAAATATTTAATTCATTTTTCCTAATTGAATTCGCATAAGTGGAAATTTTAATTTAAAATTAATCTCACATATGTGATGAGAAAGTATATTTTTAAAGAGGAAATGTTCAAAAGTTTAAAGAAATTATATCAAAATTCAATATAAATATTATTAAAATAGACTAACTTTGATTACTTGATATAAAATTGAAATAATTTTACCTTTACAAATTCAAAATATAATTTATCATTATTAAACATTTAAATGAAAATGTATTTTTCAATTAAAATCAAGTATTGTTCACTATTCATCAAAAAGGGATTCTTTTTGGAAAAATACCATAAATTTATCCAAATATAATTTTTGTATTAAGTTTTCAAAAATTAATTTTATTTTTTAAAATAAATTTTTTAATAATTTTAAAAATTAATTATAAATTATGTGCACAAAGCGGGATTAATTCTTTTTTTAGAAAAATATAGTTTCTCAGAAAACATTTCTTTTTTTAAATAGATATAATTTTATCTCTTATAAAAATATATCAATTTTATTTATTTTACACATGTTTAAACCATAAAAATTTTATAATTTATTTATTATTATACATACCCACCAATTTAACAACTTTGATATAATAGTAATATTTAAATAATAATAGTTTAATAAAGTGTTGTGTTTAATTCAAGATCATTATTGTATGTAATGTAAGATAAAACTAGTATTTCATATAGTGTTAGCTAAACTTATTGTTTCATATAGTGTAAGATAAACAAAATGTTTTATGTAATTAAAATTATTAAAGATATTTAATAAATATTTCATAAATTATCAGGGTGTTATACTTTCTTCTAATATTTTGTTGTGTGATGCATGCACAATCAAATACAATAATATTTTTTAGAATTTCATGGTGTTATAATTATGGTATGTATTCCTCATTGTGGTTAACAATTAAGGTTATAGAAAAGACTCGATATTTATTTAATAGGCCTCCTAGTTATTTTTCTCACTGAGTGTTTATTACCATCTTAAGATGCTAATAATAAGGTGAGGGATACCACATTTATGATGGTCTAATAACTATCCTTAAGGGTCTGAGTAAACAATAGCATAGCAACCTTTTGGAAACTTTACCATGTATTTAGTTAAGTTAAATGGGTTAAACTCCCCATAGGACCTATAGTACAATCAAGTTTCTACATGGTTTTATAAAACCGCATCTCGGTAGTTATGTGTTGTGAAACATGGTTTTAGCCTCTCTATTTTCCTACAGTCCCACATTACAAGAAGATACAAGTATTAAACCATAAATTTGGATACTAAAGTTATAAACTATATCATAGGGATATTTTATCAATTTATATCCACTCTTTATGAGGCTCTTGTTGAGATATTAGGGGTTGACATCATTGGATTAGTAAATAACCATTCATATAGATTCATGTTTTAGGATGGACTGATCAAATAAAGATTTAATCGAGTATCTATCTATGATATTTATATGACATATATGTTTGGAATATAATTTCAATTCATACATGAGGTGATCAAATATATTTACCATAGAGTGTATGGAGAGAATAAGCCTCTAATTCTATGTAAAAAAAATTTGATGTTGATGTGTCAGGACATCAGCATTTTGATCAATACACCTCCAGTAGAAGATATAATTTCTCTATCATTGGAGTAAGAATAATAATGAATCCAAAATTACCCTATCATAACATTGAGAGGAGTCACCGCAATAAAACGTGTTCCACCCTTCAAGGAAAAGGGGGTAGTTAATGAAGAGCTAGAGATGGAAGATGATATCATCGAGTAGGGTTCTACGACAAATATAAGGGTGAACATTATTGTTGAATGTTGTATCATAGTCTACAATTCTCTAATGAAGTATTCCCATAAAACACTCTAATATTTATTTTCTTCCACATATTTTTATGGTGTCAACGCAGACAGAATGTCCCTAAACTAATCACTTTTTTTCATGGAGTCCTAGATTCAGTCCACATCACATATTTATCATCTACATGAACATTATAAAAAAGAAAACTTATACTTCAGAATATATTTTTTTTATAGAACGAAAAGTTTTATTTAGTGTTAAAGTCTTTTAATTGAAAAAATAAAATTTTAAAGGGTATTCTATAATATATATTCCCTAATAACTCAGACACACATTGCTAAGATAGATAAAGTTAGATAGTCTTCACTAAATATTCGTGGTTCTAAGTATGGGGGCTTCGACTATGATGATTGCTACTCCATTATCCATAAAATCATAATTGTATAGAAAATTTTGTTTACTTATAAGATAGATATACATGAATTTTAAAGAATAAACCATAAAGAAAAATTATGGAACATGTAACTAAGGAGAGGACTCATCAAACTACTATGAAATCATGTATTTAATACTCGATATAAAACCTATAAGAAAAATATTAGAAAATTGATATCAAATTTTATAAAATATAGCACAATTTTTAGAGCTAGAAACCAAACATTAGATAATAGCTCTATGGAATCAATAATTTTATGAAACAAATGATGAGAAACGTCTATTCCTAGAAGCTAAAATTTTTATGTGGGCATATATCCGAAAACTTGTTAATGATTCTCATTAGATATTAGTTATCCTTTAGAATTTGTTTTAGAAAATATTTCCTTGTGTTTTTTTTTCATTTCATTGTGTCATATCATGGGAATTCGCTACATTTTGGATATTTCTCACTATTTACAAAAAAACTTTTTTCCCCAAACTGTTATCAATTTCCTGACTTTGATATCTACTCAATTATCAATTCATGATTTCATATGAAACTTAAAAATATTAATATCAGAAATAACTAAATACACATAAATATTTTATATAAATGGATCAGGTAAATCATAATTTATATACGCTTGATTCAAAGATGACATGTATGAATCAATCAAATATATTTTGAACATGTTCCCTATGATGAATATAGGATGGTCTGATATAGAAAAATATATCGTCACTATAAGATGGGGAAATCACATGAGATAAATACATATATGATTATATTTCCTCATGGCCCTATGATATTTTATGTATATATGAAATCTAGAAATTATGGTACATATACCATGATTATAAGCCACTTTTTCCAATTCATTTGACTTCCTCTAAAACATGTTCTCCCAGATGTGTATAGATAGTCCGAATATTGAAACATATTTACCATTACCATAATTTATGGTTATTTCACTCATATATAACAGAGTTGAATTAATCAACAAAATTAAAATCATAAAGGGGTGTTTTTAATGATAATTGCAATGCTCAAAGGGGATCAAGTACCTAGAAGTTATAGTTTTTTATTTCACACAAATCATTTCAAAAAATATGATTAATGACCTACATGGGTTCTCTAATTTTTTCCCATATTTATGGGCCTATAGAGAAAAAATAGAATTTTTATAGGTTGATTTGGTATACCATACAAGATTTATGTATCTTAAATTTTACCATAACATTTTCATGACCTATGGAAGAAAGAGAGCCTTAGTGATAAGGAACCCTAATTTTACTCAGGATGTCCATTGTAGGTTTTAGAAAAGATAAGTTTTATTCCTTTTACTCTCTATAAAATTTTATTAATTATTATCAGTTATTCATGGTGAATTATTAGAATCCAAAGACCTATCCTTTTACTAGGTCACCCATTATAGGTTTTTAACTTGGTGAGTACTATATCCCTTTCCTTGGTTAATTTAATATATATCAAGTAGATCCAATGAGATTTTTGTTTAAGGATGGATTACTTTATCAAAAATATATGGATGTATATATAGTAAAATGGGTGAGTTAAACCCTACGTGAAAATGATTTTCTTTTTTAATTTCATGACTTTTAAAAAAACAGTTCTCAAAATGGAAAGAATACTTTTCTCAATAATTATTTCAAGTGGTCTTTCAAAATCAAATTCCATTTAAGAAAACATTATTCTATTTTACTGACGATTTATTGGGGATATGATTAAATTATATCATCCTTATTATTTTTATAGATGTTTTATTATTATGATGGCATGATGTTTATGAATCTGGTTACTTTTCCATGAGTTTTTCTATGATGAAATTTTTTTTAAACCCATTTATTTTCCATGGGCTATGAAATTATAAAATGTTTATGAAACCCATTTATTTTCATGGGTTTTAATATGATGAATGATTTATGATCCTATGGAATTCATAATTATATATTTTTTATTATCTGATGTGTGAGGCCTATATCTCCCTCCAATGAATTGGTTAATGCTTTATATCTCATGATATAACAATGGGAAACAAGTTGATAGGTTTGATCTACTATGGGAAATAGATGCGTCCTAATCCAATATGGGAAACGGGTGTGTTCTAATCCAATATGTTGATTGTATTGGCAATTAACCTTGATATATGAAATGGTTTAATATATTTAGGATGATGCCACACTTTTCTGACATGATCTTATTGTTCATGATTGATTTAGGATGGTTTATCTTTTTTAAGGTCCATGTTTTTTGAAATGGTAATATTTATTTCTTGAATCATTTTTATGATCTAAGAATGGTCGGGTATTAACTTTTTAAGTTACGTTCTTGATTACATAACCATATTATTATCTTATTCTTTCATATGAACATGTATTGATATCTTTTATATTTACCCTTAAAGAGAATTTGAGCTTACCCTTTCTTATGTTTCCTTCCCTAGGTGGTCAAGAAAGGTTTAGGTATGGTATTTCTAAGGGAAAAACTATTTGAAAAGATATTTGTGAAATATTTGGAAGATATTTCATAAAAAAATAGAAGATTGTATAACTAATATATATATAATATAAACTTTTAAATCTTTGGTGTGGATAATATTATTATGTATTTAATGGTCATATAAATATATGTAATATTTGCATATGAAAAGATCAATTTGTTATAGTTGTTATCAAAGCGGGATTTAGACAATCTTTTGATTGTAGGGTTGGAAAAATTTTATGAAAACCCTATGTATAGGACTAATTATAGGATAAAATCTTATGTTTTTGATAATAATCATGAATGGCCTTATTTATACCTATGGATTCATAGATAAGGATTCATGATTTAGATATTCTCTAAATTATTTGTCAGAATTATGTGGTTATAATCTATGATTCTTATTTCTAATTATATTATTTCTAGATTTAGTCAATGGTTGGAACCTAAAGAAATTGTGTAAATACTAAGTTCAATGGACAATGAAATAATTTTCCTCCTAAGAAACCAAATGTTATGTGAGCTAGAATACAAAAACATAATGCTATGATTATATAACTTTCTTGGGATATGAATCATGCCAACATTCCAAATGAAAAAATGAGGGAACAATGTACTTTTTAATCTTTCATAAGGAAATATACAAATTATTTTAGTGGTTCTTCTAATCCACTATTGGCTAAGAAATAGATCGTCACCATTTTGAAAATATTTTTTATTCTTCAGTTCTCGATATATTAAAATTTTTCTCTAGTTGTTTATCATATAGAAGGAGAAGCTGATAAATGGTGTAATATTATCAATAATATGAATCAAGTAGAAGAGATTAAGTAAATATAATGGGATGAGTTAAAGGGGATATTATTCAGTAAGTAATTTCCATAAATTCTACATAAAAATTTGGGGAAGGGATTTCTTGAGCTGAAGAAAAAGGATGATGAATCATTTGCTACATAAGAGGAAAATTTTATAAGGCTTTCAAGGTATGACTTTGGTTTAATTATTATCCTGAGAGTAAAATTTATTGATTATTGGGTGGACTAAGACTAAGTCTCTCAAAGGAATTGGCTATAAGATACTTTAGTAGCTATAATTAAATCACTCGATTTGCACTCAAAGAAGAAATGGATATCATTTATTGTCTCTATTCTCATGGTTTTCATAAGAAAAGAAAGATCAAGCCTTATGAAAACTTGATTAAATCAAATGGATAATAGAAATTACAGTCATATACTTATCATAAATATAGGAAGAAACATCAAGGGAAGTGTTTGAATGGAATTGGGAGGTGATTAGAATGTGTAAAGGTGGTCATAAAGGCTTTGAATTTAGAAATATGATAAATCGGATGGTTATTTCAATGGGAAAGAGGATTTCAAATAATGAACCACCTACACTCCATTGTTTCAAGTGAAAGATGTTTGGGAATTATAAGAATTGATTCCCAAATTCAATGGCTAATGTGGATGAAAAGCTACAACAACCTCTAAAGACAAAGGGAAAAGATAAATATTATGAAATCATAATTGATTAAGTGAATCATGATAAATAGAGCATGCTTATTATCCCCTTATTAGTTGAGATGTTTCATTTTTTATTTTTCACAAATCATACCTATGAAAATATTATTGTTCATGCTTTATAAAAATTTCATGTGATTATCTCCTCTTACCTAGATTATGGAATAATAAAATCAAATTATACATTCTATCGTTAAAATGATGAACCTAAGCTTCTAATGAAACTAATTGTGTATAAGATAAAATCCTTTATAAGAAATAAAGGGTGACTAAACTATTTTAAGTGCATAAGTTTCCATGTAAGATTAAAATAATAGTTATGGATACCATCATGGTTTTATGTGATAAAAACCCTTTTGAGGTTTTTATACGATGGTAGTTTATCAATATTAAGGATATTTTAAGTGAAATTTATTGAAATACAACCCTTTGGTTTTTTTTATGTGAAAAATATATTTAAGTGGGAATGCCTTTACACTCTTTCAATGTATGATTAAAGGTCATGGTAACCTATAGGATTTATCTTACTTTTGATATTGAGATAATTATGGGTTATAATTAATCACCTTATGAAGTCATCACACATCATTCAAAGAAGATTTCTCTTTGGATATGCTTGAAAGAATATATGATAAAGAATCGGTAAAGTTAAATGGATTTCCATATTCAATTATATATTATTGGGGTCTGAATTTTACCTTGAAGTATTAGTGAAGTCCTTAGTAAGTTCTTGATACAGAGTTTAGTTTCATCACTATATCATCCTCGGGAAGATGGTTAGTCTGATAGAATACCTCAAACTCTAAAGGATATACTAAAATCCTATTTTATGGATTTGAATGTTTATTAGGATCAAAACCTACCTCTAGTTGTGTTTCCTTACAAAAATAGCTTTCACTTGAGCATTCAAATGGATCCTTATGAAACCATTTATGTAAATAAGTATAAAAATCCAATGTACTCAATAGAATTTTAATGAATAAAGCTATTGGGACCAGATCATGATGATGACATGGTATAAAAGGCTAGATTAATTCAACAACACAAAAGGAAAACACAAAGTTGAAAGAAATGTTATGCTGATAATAATTATTACAATATATAATTTTATTTCAGTGAGAAGTTCCTTAAACGAATTTATTTTTTTAAGAAAGAATTGGGAAACCCTAGGTATATCGATCCCTTTGAAATACGTAATCATATTGTTTTAGTAGCTTATTTTTGGAAGCTCCACCAAATCTTTCTCATGTTTATGATGTGTTCCGTGTATCTCTCATGAGGAAGAAGATAAATGATCCTTCACATGTAATAAATTCATCATTCATACTACTGGAGAAATATATTTTATATAAATAATAACTGGTAGAGATTTTGGATCATAGAGAGAATGTTCTATGAAACAAAACCACTCGTCTGGTAAATGTTTTGTGGTGAAAACAACCAATTTTAAGAAGCTTTGTGGGAACCTGAGGATGTGATGAGGAAGGGGTATCCCCATATACTTGTATACAATTGATAAATTTTGAGGGATAAATTAATTTTCAGGAGTTCATAATGTAACACCCCTATATTTTAATGAAATACATTTTTAAATAATTTCATTTCTCTCATAGCTTGCGTTCCACACAATAGCAAGTTAATAAGAACAACGAAATATTATTTAAATGTTATATGTCTATTATAAACTATCCATTTAATTGGTGGGAATGAATAGAAATAAATAATTTATTAAATAAATATAAATTTCCAAATCAATATGAATGTCTTGCTAAATTCTTGGAAAATAATCACAAAATTATTAGTAAAGTCATTATATTCTTCAAAAATATGTTTTCTTAAAAAATGAGTTTTTATTCTCCTTATGAGTGAATATTAATTTCTATAAGTTATCGAAAATTTAATTGAAAAATTAATTTCATTTTTCAATTCATCATTTAAAAATTATCTTAGAATAATATTTTTATAATTTTCTGAAAACGTTAATTTTTCAAGGAATAATGAAATATGTTTATTTTTATTGAAAACTATATTTTCTTTTAAAGTTTTACAAGGTAAATTATGTTTCTTATTTTCATTAAAATTTAATTAGTTAATTTTTATTTGAAATAATCCAAACTTTTTTAATTGGATTTTATAATTTAATTTAGTATAGAAACTTTTAATTTTTAAAAAGTGGTTTTTCCGAAAAAAAATGTTTTTCATTGAGTTTTTTTTATTTTAATTTAAATTAAATTTTTAATTTTTTAATTTTTAGATTTTGAAATATTGATACCATATATTTAATAATTTCTTCTAATTTAATTAAATATTTCACTTTTATATTTGGTCAATATGAATAGTAACCTTAATAAATTTTTTTACCATGATAAAGGGTAAATCAAGTAATTAAGGGTGAAAATAATATGATAAGGACTATAAAATTACCCTAACACGTGGATAAAATTTATTGGATAAATAATTTTTAGACATAATATTAAAAGGGTCTCATTTATGAACTTTTGAGGCCACTTGGATGAGATTATGAAATTTATATTATTTTATTTGAAGAAAAGTCAAAGATGTCACATTTATGTTTTTAATAACTATAATATTTTTAATATGGGGTAATTCAATGTATATTTTCTACTATAAATATTATTTTGAAATATAAAATATTTATTTTTATCATGGTCTTTTAATTATAATTTTTAGGATTTAAATAATAACACTAAATGTTTAGACAACATTGATGCAGTAATTATTCAATTAACAGAAAAATCAAATAAATGATATTAAATATATTAAAATTAATATAATTTGAGATATTTAAGGTTATCCACGAATTATATATATGAAATTGACATATTATGAATATTATTAAATATTTTATTTTAATTTAACATGTTTCTTTGATATTTTTAAAAGTCAAAGCAGTGAATAGTACTAAAATTGAAAATAATAGTATTTTATGGGATTAATATATTATTAAATTATTTAAAAAATAATAACAAATATTTAAAAATGAGAAAATTATTATTATATGTTATATAATGTCATAAATTGTACATTTATGTTCCAATTTACACCATATAAGTTAAAATTAAAACCTATTAATATTGAAAAATATTTTACCATAGTTAAAATTAAAATAAGTTAACTAAGGATTAATAAAAATGATAAGTTTTTAAATAACACCAAAACATGTAAAAAATATGTTTTTCGATTATATTAAAATATTATCTTATATTATCTTTGAATCCATTTATATTTTTTGGTATTTGGATGGAAAATTCAGTTATTATAATTTAATCTTTTGATAAATTCCAAAAGTGTTACACGCCTAAATTATAAAAGGGAACATCCTCCATCACTTGTTTACACCACTTTTTTTCATCTAGATTGACCTTACTTTAAAAACTTCTCTAATAAAATTCAAGGGACACATTCTAGATATTTTGGTATTCTAAAAACATTAACCCTAGATCTGTTTAGAGGAGATCTAAAGGAGACATTTTGAATAAGAGGTAATCGCTCAAACTGATCACTTTATTTTTATAATTTTCTCTACCTCTTATAAATATATGATTTTTATAATAAAATAATAAATTCAGCATCCTAAATATTCTAAAATTTTATTATTATTACAAAAAAACTATTATACGCCCCTTTTCCATCAAAAAATAAGTGAAAGTATCATTTTTGTATACGTGCGGCTTACCATCTCCATTTAAAGATGAAATTCATTTTTCATTACTATCTTTTATAGATAGGTATTGTTATGGAATTATTGAATATATATTATATAAAAACCATTATTTATGTAAAGACCCGTAAAATTCAAGGGAAATTTTTTTTTGGGATTTTATAAGAACGCAGTTTCTGACGGCACTTGATTCTGAGGCCCGGAGTGCCCGGAATTTCTATCTGAAGTTTAGCTCGGGTACATTCAGTGAACGAACGAGCGGGTTTTTCTAACATTTGAACTGGTGCTCGTACTCGAATTCCGAGGGCACCGATGGATTCACAGCGCCGGTAATTGCTTAGGAACACCTTTTCCGGAGTTGCGTTTACACGAGAGAAGTTGTTAAAAATTTGTGGAAGGTAAAATAAAATTGAGCATCAATTTTATTTTTCACTAAGTGGTTTAAAGCTTTGGGTGGAAGTTGGAGGGAAACCACACAACTTCCCATGGGAGGTTATGAGGGTGGTGGGGCCCACATGAACCCCACCCCTTCATCTTCCCTAACCTTCCATAACCCTTCATTTAATTTGACAACTTGAGTTAATTAATTGAGTGGATTAATTCAACTTTTGAATTTCAAATTTAAGTTATATTAATAAAATAAATGAGGTACTTATTTTATTTTGGTTGGGACTTGTTGCTTGAGCGGTTTGGGAGAAAATCTAAGGGAGACTTGAAGATCTTCTTCTTCTTCGTCGAAGAACAAGAAGAACGTGAAGAACACACCGATCTCCGACGAAGAACGCGAAATCCTTTGAGATCGACTACGTGACGCCGTGTACCGTGACGCCAACGATGCCTTCTTCCGCGACGATTCTCCTTTCGCGACGCCTCCTTCAGCGGCGGTTATTTCCGCAACGAACCCCCGTTCAAGCTATGCTCGAGGTAGGGGTTTTATGCATTTCTTTTCGTGAATTTCCTTCCGTCATCTATCCTCATTCAATTGGACCGCTTGCTATCATTTAACGGGAGGGGGCCGGACCACACAAACACGGTCGACCCTATTCCTTTATTATTTTGTGTTGTTGCGGTTCAAGGGAAAGTGATGCGGTGCCGTCGCACCGCGCGGGAACGAGCGGAAAGGATGCGCGGTGTCGTCGCGCCACGCATTTGAAAATCGAACCATGTTGCGACGCCATCGTGCCGCGCCGAAAAAATCCGAAGACACCGTGGCCAGAGTGGCACCGTGGCGGAGGAGCGCGGCGTCGTCGCGCCGCGCCGGACGAACCAAGGCCGCGGTGAAGCTGGGACCGGCGGCCGGTTCCGGGCCGCCGGCATCGGAGCAGGGGGACCGACCAGTGCCTGTCCCGTGGTGCATCAGCGGGCCGGCCAGAGCGGGCCAGCCAGACAGAGGAAGAGTCGGGGGTTCGTAACCCCCGGCTAGCCGGACATGAGCAGCCCCCCACATGGGGGTCGCAGATTACAAATGGGCGGGGGGCACCCCCCCCCCCCCCCCCCCACACCCCTGTCCCTTCGGCCGAAACGGTCGAGCCACTTGGCCCTAGCTAGCGCCAGTGCGCCGGGCCGGGCCGGGTCGGGCTGTGCCCAATCGGGCCGGACCCGAACCCGAGTCGGGTCGACCCGGTCCGGGCCGGGTCGGACCGGGCCCGAACCCCCTAATACCGAACCACTCATGGTATTTTGCCCATAACTTGGGTTTCGGACCTCCGATAGACGCACCGTCAGCTGAAATGTGATCCTTGGATCGAGACGGTCGTTTCGGTATACTACACTCAGGTTTTTGAGAACTTTGGGTTCGGCCGAGTTGGTTCGTACACGAAACCAATCGGGCCCTCGGAGCGGAAACGCTTATAACTTAAGCTTCGGACGTCTGGTTGACGTGCCGTCGACTTTGATGGATTCCTCTTAGTGAGACAAACCTTTTGGATTACTCCGCTCGAGGTTTGGACGTAGTTGGAGTACGGTTGGGTTGGTTTTGACCTAAAAACCAACTGGGCCCTTGGAATGAAAAGGCCAATAACTCTCAGACCGGGCGCCCGATTGACGCGCTGTCTGTGACGTTGAGTTCCTATTGATGATATGGACCTTTTGGATACATAAACTCTGGATTATGTGTCAGTTGATGTATCAGCCCCTCGGCTCGTGGAGCGGACCCTCTCGAACAAGCTTGCTGTGTGCGGGAACCCTAGAGCTGGCTGCGACTACGACGACGATGACGAATGTACATAAATACTTCGTGGATTTGACGGTGATGACTAAAGAACTCAGCGATCCTATGTGGATCAGTGGTACCGATCCTATATGGGTCAGAGCCTGTGTGGGACAGCGCTCAGCGGTCCTGTGTGGGCCAGCGCCTACAGATCTTGTGTGGGTCCGATCCTTTGTGGGTCATTGCGGGAGTTAGTTACCTATAGATATTTTGTGGGTCATTGCAGGGGTTAGTACCTATCGAACCTTTGTGGGTCTGACGGCTTAGATGAATCAGTGGCTACATCTGATCATCTCTATCATCTTACAAAGAAGTATTCCTGTGTGAGCTGAATCTTGACTTGCTTTCCTATGTGGATTGTGTTGTGTTATCCTGTGTGGATGTGATCAAACTTGGGCTCAGATGTTGGAGTTGAACTGGAATTGGTGACTTAGGTATATATATAGGCATATACCTAAGCAGGGTCGGTTGTTACTTCGTGATTGTATCTTTCCTTTGTGGATTATCCTTTGTGGATTCTGGGTGACCTTCGAGGGTATCGGGGTCCCTACTGAGTAGCTTATACTCACCCCTGCACGGGTTATGCTCGCACTACGTTGTGTTGGTTGCAGACAATAGACAGCGCTGATAGTGGTTGAGGCTGGTGGAGCAGGTCGGTACCCAGAGGTGGACCACTGGGTGGGGCGTACTCAGAGCGGACAGCTAGACCCGAGGAGCTGTGGAGGCTATCTGTACCCACCCTTCAGGTGGGACTACCAGTGGACGGCTCGACGCTGTGGCTTTACTTTCCAGTTGTTGTACTCTTTTTCAGTTGTACTTTACTTTCATTTTGGGTTTGTATTCTGACCCACTTACTTTTCCGCACTTACTGTTGTACCCAGTTTTTACTTAGTGTTTACTTCTGCTTGCTTTCTCTGCGGAGTTTCATTACTTTAAAAAGGAAATGCCTTCCCTTTTTACCAGTAATTACACCTTGGTGCTAGTCGCCAGCCCCTGGCCTATGGAAGGCGGGCTTGAGGTAGTCACGGCACGGGCCCTGAGGTCAGGTCGTGACAAATTGGTATCAGAGTTGTTCGGTTCTACCGCAGAACTCAGGACTCTGATCTTTTTCTATGTGAAGCAATGGTGTTAAGAGTATTGAGTGTGGTTATCAGTCCAGGGAGTCCAGTGTTAGTGCAGCGGCCGACGTATCCGTACCCCAGGACCCTGACTTCTGATTTCGGACTTAATGCACGGAAACATTGATTGCATGTGTGTTTCAAGTTTTCATTGTTATTACTTTGTGTCAGGTCAAAAGGTATACTATTTGACCATGGCGCACCTGTTTCTTTTTAGGATGGCCCCACGACGGTAGCCAGCTAGGGTTTTGAGTATTGTGCGTGACGACAGCCCACCGAGCGATGAGGCCTCGGTACAGGGCCCTTTGACAGCAGAGGCACCGGCGGTACCTCTACCCGCCGAGCCACCGATGCTACAAGCCCTAGCCGCTGACAATGCATGTCACCTTAGTACACTGCATGAGTTTCAGCATCAGTGACTGCCCAGGTTCCGCGGGGAGATGGACCCTTAGGCAGCCAAGGATTGGCTGTAGGCAGTTGTATGAGTTTTCATGTTAGTGAGGACACCAGCAGACCTCATGGTGATCCTCGTAGCGAGCCTCCTGCACGCGGCAGTAGACAGATGGTGTAGCTTGATGCTCCAGGTGCACGACGAGGAATCACTCCTCTGGATGGACTTTTAGAGCCTCTTCTGCTCGGAGTTTTTCCCAGTCACACTCCGTGCGGTGCGCATCCAGGAGCTTCTACAGCTGCGGCAGGGCAGTTTGACGGTCGCCCAGTACTCGGCGAGATTTACCGATATCTCACGCTACTCGATAGAAATGGTACGAGACCCATTATTCCAGGCCCGGGCCTTTGAGCAGGGATTGAGGCATGAGATTAGGGCATCGCTGTTCTCCCTCAGCATTCTGAATCAGGAAGGGGTACTGGAGCGAGCCCTTTTGATCAATAGCTTCCTTGCTGAGCCTACATCAGCAGTGAGACCTACCACTGGGAGGCACGTAGCAGAGTCTTTTGCAGAAGTCAGTCGAAGGATGACTCATGGGTCCAGGCAGACCAGACCCTCAGGTAGACAACCTCAAGACACTGGCTCAGTAGTGTGGGGCACACAGCGCGGAGCCAGTCATTCGAGAGGCAGACAGTGCTACGCATGCGGCGGGCAGGTCCACATGGCTCTTGACTGCCCGACCTATCGTGCATAGGAGAAGCAGATGGTTGAGGGACCACCCAGGAAGAGGCAGAGGGTCAAACATGGAGGTTTGTAGGGAGAAGGAGCATGAGGCAGAGGAGCTGGCCGAGTAGCAGGTGGTGGATGACACATTGAGGCTCTACCACCACCACCACCAGGAGGTCCACCCCGACTACAGGGAGCTGGCGGGCAGAGACAGGCACAACTCCAGGCAGAGGAGGCCTACGACCACGGTGCACCCAAGATGATTCGAGGTATTATTTGTGTCTATTCCACCCTTTCTGCAGTTCTTATAGACACAAGAGTGATTCATTCTTTCATAGTCGCTACCCTTGTTCGGAGATCGGAGATTCAGACGGAGTTGTTGGCTCGATCCTTACGGCTAGAGACTCCTATGGGAGAAGACTCGACGATTAAGCACTGGTGCCGGTAGTGTGAGCTTACTCTAGGAGGAGAGATCTTTGGCTGGGATCTTCCTATTGCGGCGTCAAGGCCTTACGACATCATCTTGGGCATGGATTGGTTATCTACAGTCCATGCTCAGATCGACTGTATTTCGCGCAATGTGCGGTGTGTACGCACCGACGGGAGCCGATTCACCTTCACCGGTGAGAAGGGAGCCTTTGCAGCACAGGATGAACTCTCGCAGAGGAGAGGATAACCCATCACTCATCGGTTGGATAGCCTCATCCTAGGAGCAGTTGACGTGCGGAGTCCTGGTTTTCCTGCAGTGGTGGATCAGTATGCGGACGTTTTTCCCGACGACGTTCCAGGACTACCTCCTCGCAGAGAGGTAGACTATTATATTGATATGTACCCCAAGACAACCTTGATATCCACCCCACCATATCGTATGGCTCCCGCTGAGATTCGAGATCTACGGGTACAGTTGGAGGACTTGCAGGGCAAGGGATTCATCCGACCCAGTGTTTCTCCCTGGTCTTCACCGATATTGTTCGCCAAGAAGGTGGACGGGAGCTTGCGACTTTGTGTCGACTATCGTCACCTGAACCAGGTGACAGTGAGGAACAAGTATCCGCTACCGAGGATTGATGACCTCTTCGATCATCTCAAGGGAGCATGGTGGTTCTCAAAGATAGATCTCAGGTTAGGCTATCATCAGCTTAGAGTTCGGGATGAGGACGTGCAGAAGACGACCTTCAGATGTCGGTATGGCCACTATGAGTTCTTGGTTATGCCATTCAGTGTATCCAATTCTCCAGCAGTGTTCGTGGCCCTCATGAATAGGATCTTTCAGCCATACCATGATCGATTTGTCGTGGTCTTCATCAACGACATTTTGATTTACTCGACGACCGAGAAGGAGCACGCCTACCACTTGCGGGTTGTACTAGACACACTCCGAGAGCACCAGCTTTATGGAAATATCTTGAAGTGTCAGTTCTGGATACGTGAGGTCCACTTCTTGGGACACATCATCTCTGAGGCAGGAGTTGTGGTGGATCCTGTGAAGATCGAGGCAGTGCTATCTTGGGAGCCACCCAGGAGCGTGACGGAGGTGCGGAGTTTCTTGGGACTAGCTGGGTACTATCGAAGATTTGTTCCAGACTTCCCCAGAGTTGCGGCACCACTCTCAGCTTTGATGAAAAAGGGTAAACCCTTTGTGTGGTCAAACAGATGACAGCAGAGATTCCAGGAGCTAAGATAGATATTGACCAGCACGCCTATCATAAGGCTATCAGAGGAGGTAGTTGGGTACGTAGTTTACTGCGATGCATCAGGGACCGGACTCGGATGTGTCTTGATGTAGGAGCGGGCCGTGATCGCCTATGGATCATGACAGTTGAGGCAGCATGAACAGAACTATGCTACCCATGACCTGGACTTAGCAGTAGTGGTCTTCGCACTGAAGATGTGGAGACACTATCTAATGGGCGAGCACTTTATAGTATATTTTGTCCACCAGAGTCTCAGGTATATCTTCTCACAGAAGGATCTGAATCTGAGACAGCGTTGATGGATCGAGTTCCTCCAGGACTATGACTTTGAGATAGTCTATACACCTGGAAAGGGAAACGTAGTAGCCGATGCTCTCAGCAGCAGGACGGGCATTCAACTACTTGGGGAGGCGACAGAGAAGCTTGCCGATTTGCAGATATACTTTGTGGATAGAGATGGAGCAGCCTTTCTTCAGTCACTCACAGTCACTCCTCCACTACTGCAGTGGGTCAGAGAGGCACAACGTGGGGACGCTGAATGTGAGACGTGACGTGCGCAGATATCCTCAAGACAGGCACCTGATGGTTTCTCTTTAGGAGGAGAGCACGATGTCCTTTTCAGAGGACGTACCTTGGTACCAGTTGCTTTACGAGAGGAGGTGCTGAGAGAGTTTCACACTTCCCCTTTGGCGGTACATCCTGGAGTGGTGAAGATGTACCAGGATCTTAGACGACAACACTGGTAGCCGGGCATGAAGAAGGTTGTGGCAGAGTTTGTTTCTCGATGCCTCACCTGCCAGAAGGTGAAGGCAGAGCACTAGGTACCAGCAGGCTTGGTGCAGCCCTTGGAGGTCCCGGAGAGGAAGTGGTATGGCATATCTATGGACTCCGTGACTGGACTTCCACGCACTTCCAGAGGTCACAACTCCATTTGGGTGATTGTCGACCGACTCACCAAGTCGGCTCACTTCTTACCCATCAGAGAGCAGGGCTTAGTGGGGAGCTTGGGACGTCTCTATGTTCAAGAGATTGTGCAGCTTCATGGTGTGCCATCATCTATTGTCTAAAATCGAGATGCTCACTTTACTTCCCGGCTTTGGAAGGGGTTGTAGGAAGCATTCGGGACGCAACTACGTCTGAGTACCACCTTTCACCCTCAGATAGATTGTCAGACGGAGAGGACCATTCAGACTCTAGAGGAAACGCTTCGCGCATGTGTCCTCGACATTGGTCGTAGCTGGGAGGACCACCTACCCATGGTGGAATTCACATACAACAACAGCTACCACTCCACCATCGGGATGGCACTATATGAGGCATTGTACGGCTGACCTTGCAGATCTCCTCTATGCTTGACAGACCCTAGGGAATCAGCACTTGTGGGACCAGAGATGGTCCAAGCCATGACAGAGAAGGTCCAGGTCATCTAGGAGAGGATGAGGACAGCTCAGAGCCGGCAGAAGTCTTATGCTGACAGGAGGTAGAGGACACTAGAGTTCGAGGATGGTGACCACCTCTTCTTGCGGTTCTCACCTCGACGTGGATTAAGAAGGTTTGTTCATGGCTGAAAGTTGTCTCCATGCTTCATCGGACCATTCCAAATCCTCAGCAGGATTGGATAGGTGGCTTATTGCCTAGCTCCACCACCTCAGTTGCACCGGGTGCACGACGTTTTCCACGTATCTCAGTTGACGAGATACGTGCACGACCCGATGCATAACATTGACCATAGGGAGATGGACATAGATGATGGGGAGAATTTTGCGGAGGTTCCAGTGGAGATTGAGGATTGACAGGATCGGGTCCTACGTGGACGGTTGATTCCTCTAGTGCGCATCAGATGGCAGCACGGGAACCTCCAGGAGAGCACTTGGGAGCGGGAGGCTCAGATGCGTGCTCAGTACCCACTTTTGTTTCCCTGGTTTTTGATGTATCTTTACGGGGAAATAAAGTCCTGAGGTGGGAGTAATGTAAAGACCCATAAAATTCAAGGGAATTTTTATTTTGGGATTTTACAAGAACTCGGTTTCTGACGGCACTTGATTCTGAGGTTTGGTGTGCCCGTAATTTCTATCCAAAGTTTAGCTCGGGTACGTTCAGTGAACAAACGAGTGGGTTTTTCTAACTTTTGAACCGGTGCTCGGAATCGAATTTTGAGGGCACCGATGGATTCGCAACACTGGTAATTGCCTAGGAACACCTTTTCCGGAGTTGCGTTTACACGAGAGAAGTTGTTCAAAATTTTTGGAAGGTAAAATAAAATTGAGCATCAATTTTATTTTTCACTAAGTGGTTTAAAGCTTTGGGTGGAAGTTGGGGGAAACCACCTAACTTCACATGGGTGGTTATGAGGGTGGTGGGTCCCACACAAACCCCACCCCTTCATCTTCCCTAACCTTCTTTAACCCTTCATTTAATTTGACAACTTGAGTTAATTAATTGTGTGGATTAATTAAACTTTTGAATTTCAAACTTAAGTTATGTTAATAAAATAAGTGAGGTGCTTATTTTATTTTGGTTGGGACTTGTTGCTTGAGAGGTTTGGGAGAAAAGCTAATGGAGGCTTGAAGATCTTCATCTTCTTCATCGAAGAACACGAAGAACGTGAAGAACGCACCGATCTCTGACGAAAAACGTTGAATCCTCGGAGATCAACTACGTGACGCCGTGTACCGCAATGCCAATGAAGCCTTCTTCCACGACTATTCTCCTTTCGCGACGCATCCTTCCGTGACGGTTATTTCCGCGAAGAACCTTTTTTCAAGCTACACTCGAGGTAGGGGTTTTATGCGTTTCTTTTCGTGAATTTACTTCCGTCATCTATCCTCGTTCAATTGGACCGCTTGTTATCATTTAACGGGAGGGGGACGTACCGAACAAACACGGCCGACCCTCATCCCTTATTATTTTGTGTTGTTGAGGTTCAAATGAAAGTGACGCGGTGTCGTCGCACCGCGCGGGAACGAGCGGCAAGGATGCATGGCGCAGTCGCACCGCGCCGTGAAAACCCAAAGACACCGCGGCCGGAGCGGGGCCGCGGCGGAGGGGTCCGGCGCCACCATGCCACACAGGACGAACCAAGGTCGCGACAGAGCTGGGACCGGAGGACGGTTCTGGTCCGCCGGCATTGGAGTAGTGGGACCGGCCAGCGCCGGTCCCGTGGTGCATCAGCCGGCCGGCCGGAGCGTGCCGACCGGGCAGATGAAGAGCCGGGGGTTCGTAACCCCCGGCTGGTCGGACATGAGCGGCCCCCCACATGGGGGCCTTGGATTACAAACGGGCGGGGGGGCAGCGCCCCCCCCCCCCCCCCCCCCCCCGCACCCATGTCTGCTCTACCGAAACAGCCGAGCCACCTGGCCTTGGCCAGCACCAGCGCGCCGGGCCGGGCCGCGCCCAAGCGGGCTGGACCTAGACCCGGGTCAGGTCAACCCGGTCCGGGCCGACCCCGGGGGTACAGGGTCGGGTCGGACCGGGCCCAAACCCCCTAATACCGAACCACTCATGGTCTTTTTCCCATAACTTGGGCTGCGAACCTCCGATCAATGCACCGTCAGCTAAGATGCGATCCTTGGATCGAGAAGGTCGTTTCGGTATACTACACTCAGGTTTTGGAGAACTTTTGGTTCAGCCGGGTTGGTTCGTACATGAAACTAATCGGGCCCTCAGAGCGGAAACGCTTATAACTTAAGCTCCAGCCATCCGGTTGACGTGCCGTCGACTTTGACTGATTCCTCTTAGTGAGACGGACTGTTTGGATTACTCCGCTCAAGGTTTGGATGCAGTTGGAGTATGGTCGGGTTGGTTTTGACTTAAAAACCAATAGGGCCCCTGGAATGAAAAGGCCAATAACTCTCAGACCGGGCGTCTGATTGACGCGCCGTCTGTGACGTTGAGTTCCTGTTGACGATACAGAACTTTTGGATACATCAACTCAAAACTATGTTTCAGTTGATGTATCATCACCTCGGCTCGTGGAGCGGAACCTTCCGAATGATCTTGTTGTGTGCGGGAACCCTAGAGCTAGCTGCGACTGCGACGACGATGACGACTGTACAGAAATACTTCGTGGATTCGACGGCGATGACTATAGCACTTAGCGATCCTACGTGGATCAGTGCTACCGATCCTATGTGGTTCAGATCCTGTGTGGGTCAGCGCTCAGCGGTCCTGTGTGGGCCAGCGCCTACAGATCTTGTGTGGGTCCAATCCTTTGTGGGTCCTTGTTGGGTGTATTTACCTATCGATCCTTTGTGGGTCATTGCGGGGGTTAGTAACTATCGATCTGTTGTGGGTCTGATGGCTTAAATGAATCAGTGGCTACATCTGATCATCTCTATCGTCTTACAAAGAAGTATTCATGTGTAAACTGAATCTTGACTTTCTTTCCTATGTGGATTGTGTTGTGTTATCCTATGTGGATATGATCGAACATGGGCTCGGATGTTGGAGTCGAACTGGAATTGGTGACTTAGGTATATATATAGGCATATACCGAAGCAGTGTCGGATATTACTTTGTGATTGTATCTTTCCTTTGTGGATTATCCTTTGTGGATTCTGGGAGTCCTTCGGGTGTCTCGGTTTCCCTAGTGAGTAGCTTATACTCACCCCTGCACGGGCTATGCACGCACTACGTCGTGTTGGTTGTAGACGACGGACAACGCTGATCGTGGTTGAGGCTGGCGGAGCAAGTCAGTACCCGGAGGTGGACCACTGGGCGGGGCGTACTCGGAGCTGACGGCTGGACCTGAGGAGCTGTGGAGGATATTTGTACCCACCCTTCAGGTGAGACTACCAGTGGATGGATCGACACTGCGGCTTTAATTTCCAGTTGTTGTACTCTTTTTCAGTTGTACTTTACTTTCAGTTTGGGTTTGTATTCTAAACCACTTACTTTTCCACACTTTCTATTGTACCCAGTTTTTACTTAGTGTTTACTTCTGCTTGCTTGCTCTGTGGTGTTTGTTTACTTTACAAAGGCAATGCCTTCCCTTTTTACCGGGAATTACTCCTTGGTGCTAGTCTCCAGCCCCTGGCCTATGGAAGGCGGGCTTGGGGTAGTCACGGCACGGGCCCCGAGGACGGGTTGTGACACTTTAAATATTAATTAGTGTTTACCTTTATTTCATTACATCAATCAAAAAATAAAAACAATGTTGATGCGTATGTACCGACTACCGTCTCCATAAACGGTACAATTAATTTTTCTATCTATAATTTCAATGAATGATTATAAATATTTATATATTTTTTATATATAATTTTTATACCATTATTAAAAAAAATTAATGATGATGCCAAATATCAATGTATAAGGACCAAGACTTCTGAACTGAAACACGCTTGGAAAATGAAGCAGTTGTCACCCAGGACAGTGATTTTAATAACAAAATTTTAATAAAAGTGTGATAATACTTTATAAATAAATAAAACATGGTATCATATAATTAAGTTTATGGAATCGATTTATAATAAAAAAATATTTATTATGCATTATTTTTTAATGTGAAAGAATAAATTAATGATTTGAGGTAAGGGATTTTTGTCTCACTTTTATTCACGTGGAATGCATTCCATATTCACTTTTTTTTTATTTTTTGTGGTGTATATAATTCACATGAATTACTTTTTGATTAATATTATAAAATTTATGGGTATTAAAATATTCATTTATGTTTATTTATTTCATGGTTCTTATGATTCAAAAGTTACAAAAGTGATAAAGGTTTATTTCACAATCTCATCATTATTCGGGATTGTTTACATTTAAATATCAAATTAGAAATATTTATCTTCCATGTCCATGTTTTATAAAAATGTTCTCAAAAAAATTTCTACTATGATCCTAAAAAAATGTAATGTTATTTTTAATCATGTTTTACTTTTTAAAAAATGGTTTTAAAGCAATATTTTCATCGTTTTTCAAATGAGGTACTTTGTGACTTTTCTAACAAAATACGAAAGGAATTTTTTTATCTTATACAATATAAAAAACATTTACCACCATCATGACACCTTAATTATTCTAATATTCTTATACAATATTACAAGGTAATTCAATAAAATCCCTTTGTAATTGCATAGCTTTTAAAAAAATTAAAATTAAATGAATATTTTTATCCAGAATTATTTCAAGTTATCTGTAAAAATAATTTTCCATCTACAACAACATTATTTGACTTTAATTATACTTTACTAGGGATATGATACAAGGATACCATCCTTATTATTTTTTAATGGTTTATACCTATTATGGAATTTTTTTTATGAATATTTTTACTTTTCCATTAGTTATCCTATAACAGAATGTTTTCTAAACCCATTTATATTCCCTGGGTTATTCGAAGATGAAATGTTCATAAATCCCATTTTTTTCATAGGTTTTGATATGATTAATGATTTAGGATTATATGGAGCACATAATTATATTTTTTATTATGTTATGGTAGGGACCTATATCTTCCTCCAATGTATTATGTAAATCTTTATATCTCATGAGATAATTATGGGAAATAAGTTGGTGGGATTGATCCACAATGGGAAATAGGCACGTGCCGATCCACTCTAATAAATAGGTGTGTCCTGATACACGATGTTGATGGTCTTGGTTTTTAACCTTGGAATATGAAATGGTTTTATATGTTTACGATGGTGCCACACTTTTATAACATGATATTATGGTTAATGATTTATTTATGGTGATTTCTCACCCTTATGGTCCATGTTTTCTGAAATCATAATGTTTATGACATGAATCATGTTTTTTATCAATGAATGGTTGGTTATGAACATTGTAGGTTATATTCATGATAATATAACCTTATTTGTATCTTATTATTTCATATGATGATGGATTTATATCTAATATGTTTACCCTTATTGAGCATCTGAGTTCACCCTTTCTTATGTTTCCTTCCACAAGTGATGAAGAAATTATTAGGTAGGGTATGTCTGAGAGGAGTATCATGTGAGAAGATCTTTGTGGGAAATGTTCGAGATCATTCATAAAAAAATAATATTGTAAATCTAAACACCAAATACTCTAAACCTTTACAGTTCAGGAGTGGATAGAATTTTTATGCATTGAATATTTATATAAATAGATATAATATTTATGTATGTAAATCTCTGGTCATTATAGTAGTATAATGATCTCTTTATCAGGATAAGCAGTGGATGGGAAAATCCCAACATAAATTATAATGACCCATACTCTGGTACATATTTTTTGAAAATAAGAGAATTTTTTCCTAGCCTATGATTATAAATAAGGAATTGTACTCTGAGTACTCTCACATGGATATTGATCTCATGTAAGGAAAAAATCATATAAATTTTGAGTTATTTCAATAGTTTAATGATGATTTCTAGTGGATTATATATCATATAGTTTAATGTAATGGAACTATGACTCATATGTTATGTATTTTAAGGTCATTTAACAAGGACCTTTACATAGAGGGTTCTATATAGATCTTTCTCATGAAAAAAGTGATTAATGACTTTATCCCAATACCCAACTAATATGATTAACATGAAATGAATGAGTAATTGTATAACTACTAGTATTAAATATGGTTCAGTTAAAAACTAACCTTTGTTTGATATTTTTTAGTGTACCTATATATCCAAAAATAAAAAATAAAAATAAAAACATAGTTTTAGAATGGATAATTTTTATTTTTGTAGGGGATTGGAACCAGAATAATATTTACTGCTATATCATGGATAAGAGATACAGGTTCCAATATATGGTTTCACAACATATGGATTATATATAAATAATGATATGAATAGGGAGACCATACACTATGAATTTGGATGAATGATATATTTATACCTAGGTCTAGAATAAATAATTCATATGTCACTACATATAATATAACAACAAGAATAAAACCACACATAGTTTTTGATTAAAGGGGTTCTCTATATAAAGATCTTACTTATATAAAGGAGGTAAATGAAATGTATGGTTAAAAAGGAATGATAAGGGAAGACACCCAAATTTAATTGAGTCTCAACATAAAGGCAAACTATAATGGTCCTATCCCATTTTATATCCATAGAAAGACCTGACATGAGCTTGTATAGGTCTCGTACGCTAGGAATGTTCTCACATGATGATGAAATTCATACCTAGTCCTAGAATTGATGATCCAAGCATCACTACATATAATTAGGTAGTTGGAATCATTCCACACATTATCCTAGTAAATGATATCCATATATAAATAAAACTCATGTACATAGAATATAGAGATAAATGCTTGGATTCCTTTTTGAGATAGAGTTATGAGACTCAACATTAATTAAGAAGGGTCTCATCATGAGGTAAAAATCATGTATAGAAATTAATGTTGTGGTTGGGCCTAGGAAATATAATCTTGGAATCACTGCATATCCATTAATGATTGGAATCAAGATGCACATAGTTCAAAAAAGAGATATTTTTTCATGGATTTGGGGAACAATTAAATTATGATCACTCAGTGTAGTAACAACCACCAAATTTCCAAGGAATGAGAACAATCATATAGATTAGGTGATTAGATTGTAGGTAATTTATGATTTGAGTTCTCATAGATTATAGATGTCTAAATAATTTATTTTAATATGTGATAGATCACGTTTACTATAGTTTAACATCATGATACAAGGTCTATTAATTATTTATTTTATAGTCATGTGGTAAGGGATTTATTTCAGGTATTTTAACATTATGTAACTAAGACTATGTGTCATACAATTTATAGTTATAAAAGTATAACTTTGTGAACATATAATGAAATTCTGTAAATTATTTATGGATAAAATTTTTATTAATAGTAGACATTATAAATTATCCATCTATTATGATCAAGGAGTAATCCCCATTGAAGTAAACCTTATATATAGCATACAACTATTTCCATTTTCGCACCATCTTTAAAGGATTATTCACGAGTATCATGGGAGTACGTAAATCCAACATTGATTATCCCTATATCAATTGATAGAGTAAAACTTCTTATTTAATGTTATAATAACTCAATTTTTATGGATTTAAGTTTTTGTAGCAGGTGCTTCCTTCTTTACTCAAGTCCCTCTAACTCATCTTGGTGAATTATATACTTCTCATCGTTGGCCCACTGATTACTGATGGCAATTAAAAGTGAGGCTAGTTTAACCTTAATATAAAAAACCACATCTATCCCATTTATATGATAATATGGGGTCATATGTGTGGTAGTAAAATTTATAGTGTGATAAACATAAAAAAGATATCAGAGTTCATCTGGCAAAGACTTCTTGTCTTTGAACACCATATTCAAAATGATATAATATAGAGTTATATTTATATACTCTATATGTTCATTGGGAACCATATGATTGTGGTATGAATGGTTGTAATTGTTTCTATACTATTGACACAACCTTATCGATTCCAAAATATGAGAAAAATAGTTTTATTTTCCAAAAATATTGTTTGAGGGATGACAAGTATTATAATGATATTTTATTTTTAGAAATTGATGATTTCCTTCATTTAAAATTATTTAAGGGGAACCACCTCTTCCCATTTAAAGAATATATCAGTGGTAGTAATGATAAACTTAAATTTATTGGCTATGTATGGAGGGAATAGACCCATTACATCTATCTCCTATACAAAAAAATCAATAAGTATTTGGTTTTTTATAATAAATCCAAATTTTAATGAATAAATTCAGAATTCATAAAACAAAAATGAAACCTACTTTATAACTCCATCATGTCTTGTATCATTGATGGACAAAAATATCCATGCCTCTTAATTTTATAGGAGAGCTTGGTTCCTGGCCAATGGGCACTATAAGTGCCAGTAAGTAATTACTTTATAATATTAAGGGTTTATCTTCCCTCATTTATTTTAAGGATGAATATATCAAATATTATCTTAGAGAGGACCTTTTGAGAATTAATTCCATTATAAATGATGAATTTTTCTATTTGATGTCATATTTTTTTCATATTATCTTGATCGTATAAGAGGATCCCATTTTGTAGGTGCCCTATTTGAGGAGATATCAATTTAATTATGGTGTTAATTAGAATCGATAAAGGCTCATCATGATATTAGTTTGTATTAACTTCATTTATTTCCTCTATATCAATGTTGATGAATCTAGAGACCACTCTATGATGCATGGTATGAATAAATATAACATCCTGATCTAGATCTTACAATTTTATAACTTTATTGGATAGCGTATTTTATTAGGAATAATGTGAATGTGGGATATCAGACAGTATTTTTTCCAAGTGGAATTAATCCATAAACCCTTATATATAGTTAAGTAATGGAACTAGATCTTTCTTCTTATTATCATATTCACAATTGATTTTCTTGCTCACTGACTTTGGATCTTCCTTGATATTTAACTTGGGTAAATGTATTTTTATGGAGACATTTATTCTTATATTGAGGGACTATTATTTCTCCTCACTATTGGTCCATCCTTTTGAAAATAGAAATGAGTAAGGTAGAACTACTATCATTACATGGATAAAAATATTCCTCAAAATAACCATATTGAGATTTGGGGTTTCCATCCTTTAACCTATTGAGATTTTGGAGATTCTATCAAAGTATATATCCTATAAACAGAAGATTTCATGGGTGGACAAAAACTTCCTTATAATGGAGTTCCATGCACAATTATGACATATCTAGGATAGAACACACCATGGTAAAATCATCTAACTCATTCCATTTTCATTCCTTTAGGTAATGAAAATGGATGCAAAATTATTATAAAATGACTATATGACACTCCAGAAATCATGTTAGAATCATACAATTGGAGATATATTTGATTAGATTGACATGAGAGATGAGGTGGACCTCATGATGCTGTAAATAGTGTCTTGACATCTATATAGATAATTTCAATGCAAGGAATCTCTTTTCAATATCATAATATTGATTATAATCATCCAATATTTTTTAGATGAGATATTAAGTGATTTTTCCCTTTCCCCTCATTCTTCTTAGCAAGGAGGGCACCAAGAAATTAATATAAGTTTTCCACACATATGATGAATGAATTCTATTAAATAGTGATATCAACATCGGTGAATATATAATATACTACTTGATTCCATCAAATCCTCTTTAACCATTATCATCCTGACCATATGTAACCCCATTCATAATCAACTTTGTAAAGGGTAAGCATTTTTTGTTATGGTTTGCTATGAAATGTCTGATATAAGAAATATGTCCTTGGATTCCTCTCAACTCTTTGAGATTTTTAGGTGGTGGTATTTCATGGATATCCATGGTCCTTTTTAGGTTTGACTTTAATTCTATAATAGAATTACATGATGTTGAGGAATTTCCCTGATATTTCCCCAAAAGTGTGTTTTAAGGGTTTCATTTTCATGTTGTATTGTCTCAGTTTGTTGAAAACATCCTAGAAATTGATAATATGTTCACAACACTACTGTTATTTTACCAATATATCATCCATGTGAAACTCTGTGTTCTTCCCCAAGAATTACATGAAGATATAGATTATTTCACATTGATATGTAGTATACACATACATTAATATAAAGGGATTAACATGATAATAATATACCTGATTTATTCCTTGAAGGAAATTTCCACCCCATATTCCTTGTAATTTTTGATGTGGTTATATATAGAATACCCTTCATGAAATGAAAGTTCCTAGATGCTTGTTATCACATTGATCTGTACCTCTATGATCAGAATTAGGAAATCATAATTTTTTAAAATCCCAGTGGAAATCCCTAAGATCAATGCATATCCTAATTTTCCCATTTTTCATCTTTTTAATAAGGATGTTTACAATATTTTTTGGGTCTTGGACTTACAAGAAGATGTTGGATTTGATTATCTTATCATTTTCATCTTCTACCTTAGTAGTATGGGTTATATACATTCTCCTTACATTATATTTTCAAACATGGTGGTCATTTGGTAGACCCAAATAATAGGTGGACAGTTTAGGATACAATCTATACATATTTTTGTATTTCCATGATACCATGTCTCAGTGTTGAATTGGATAAGAAATTAATTCATCTAGTTCTATAGGATTCATTGTGAAACTAATCATTATGGGCCACTAATCTTCCTATGTACCTAGATTCACTTGATTGAGATCGTTAATGGTAGTCATTATGCCTTCCACAAATGCTAGATAAGCATCCTTAATATATTCCTCTTCATATTAACTATCATATAGATTATAATATGGAAAAGTATCCTAAGATCTAAGATAATATATATGAAATTTTTATTTTATTGATATCATAACGTTCATCAAAGATATCAATTTTTTATGGTGTATCCAACAACATTATATTTAAGTAAAATATGATCAAAGATCATGAAATTATCCTATTATTCACATCTATCTAATCATAGAAACGTGAATACATTGTTTTTATATTAGTTAAACTTTTAATAAAGTTAATTTTCTCAGTGAAATTATTGATTTTCATGGATTATACAATGATTTTACTCTCTATTGGTAGCAACTGCTCAACGGACGCATCCACTTAACCAGTATATAAGAGGAAATTTATTAGATGGTTTTAATTGTTATCCAACATAAGACACAAGACCTAATTAATAATAATATTTATAGATATCTCCTCAATTAATTGGATATGAAGCACATATTTTCTCTATATATTGAAAACACAACTTCTATTCCATTAGAAGAAACAATGTTAATGGTATTAGATACCATTGGATGCTTTCCTATATTATATAGAACCCTTCATCTATATAATAATATTTGTAGGACATAAAGGGGGATTATCACCATAAAATACACCTACTTTATCATTAATATACTATTTTAGTCATTGAATATAAAAAAAATGACCTGTTATAAGCATATAAAGCTGCAAAAAACCTAACAAGACTTTAAATTGAATTTATTTTTGGACCACCCTAAATAATATTTCTGATATAAGGTTACTAAATTACATTTTAAGTGTCATATATCTAAGGGGCCTCTATTATTTCATTTCAAACCCTTATACTAACATGTTGGAATGGGACATGTTATCTTCATTATATCTTAAGCGCCCGAGGGTTATTGTCATGATGATATTGATCCCAAAAAATTATCAATTAAGGATAAATGGATGTTTCCATCATTGATAATTCTAGATAAAAACAAGGGAATGATATTTACATATATGAAAACCTCACAATATTTCTCTATGAAATAGTGGACTATGTAGAATTCAATTATATTGGTATATGCAAGATATTTTTTAGCTGCAACAACCTTGTTATCAAAATCTTGGGGGATGATAGGGTTTAAAAAAAAGCTTCCCATAGTTCCTTCAATAGGTTATGTAAAACAAAAATATTAGTCTATCTAGGATGATAAAAACATGATTTTATATATTTTATTTTTAGACTAAGGGAATATGCTTCCTATTTTGAGGTTTTTCCCAAACATGAGGCTTAGAATTTGGTGTTGATAGTATAGGTTGATCCAACACTAGGATGTAAGTGAGGGACATATTTTTGTTTTTAATTTTGGGTTGAACCATCCCTCTGACATTTCACTTTTGAACCGAAAAATGAATGTCAATTATTTGATCTTCTAATATTATTATATCCAAATGATCCCTAAAGGATTCAGGATCAGATATAGTTTTTTGTTGATCTTATTGGAGTTATTGCCTCTAGGGTTCATGCATTTAGATATACTCAATATAAATAATTCTAATGTATTGGGTTCCATTATGGTTTCATCTTTCTAGAACTCTATAACCTTTTCCCCAATTATAGATGGGGTATTAATGTTAATATGTATCCTCCTCGTCAGGGAATTGGTATATCAAGTTAATAAAATTAATAGAGTTATATGGTGACTCTTTCTCAGTTGAAAATTTCATTCAGTGGGGTAGTGAGCATTATCACATTGATGTGTGGAATAAATCTAGGAGAGTTTGGACTGACTTGGGTATTGGAGAAGTTTATTTATTTTGATCTCAATATCACCATTGAAAGTTTTGTTTCATATTATAATTTTGTGATGATGATGTTATTGTCTCTAACTTTATAGGGGGATTGGGTTCATATTTGAATAATTTAGTTGCATCTAGAGAAGAGTATGAAACAATATGAATGGTTTCTTTATAATAAAATAATCAAATTTCTATACATATTTTTCATAATTTTATGATATTTCTCTTATGATAATTATAGTTAAGTAGTAGAAACAAGGGTTTCCTACAATATTATTTTACCCAACATGATATTATAGGATTCCAATATATTCTGGAGTATATCCATGAAGATGATTTATTCTTGGTTATTGTTCCCACGAATATAGTGATAAGGGCATTATTTTGGGTAATCATTTAGTTAAACCTCATTTGGATTCCCAATCTGTTATAATTTTACCATGTCATTCTCTAAGTCCATAATGAAGAAACTTGAGACATGTTTTTTTAAAAGTAATTGAACATATTCATAGGATACTTTAATTTTAGTTGACTTTATTTCATATTACCATCCTAATGAGAGATCTACTAAATCTATTGATGTTTAAGAGGAGGAATTGTATGATATTGAGTGATCCTAGGAACTAGAGATGGAATCAATTCTGGTTTGAGTGTGACTATCATAAATTTTAATCTATTAGGTTTCTTATTATGTATTAATGGTTTCAGTTTACATATGACTTTAGAGTTTTGAATATCATATTTAGTCACTGTGTGACTACTGAAAATTTCAAAAAACTAACAGAGTACTTCAAGTGAATAATTTTGTTTACAGCTCTTCATATATGTTTTTTCTGCATATGTCTAAAATATACTCCTACAGAAGTTGCATATTTAATGAATATGTTGAGAAATTAAACTGGGTAATACAATTTTAGACTCTCTCATTTACACATTGATTATAATTCAAGAGTTCAGGGACATCTGTATTCCTCTTCATCGAGCTAAATTGATAAATGAACCGATATCTAAGATCTTTTGAATTAGTGATAGACCTATCTAGTAAGTTTTTTTAACAATAAAATGTTTTCCATTATAGATTTTATAGAAAACATCATAGTTTGGATGCATCATGTTGATTCAGAATTCCCATCATAGGGTTGTACCAAGATTTTATGGTTATGAGAGTCCACTTTGTGCCTTTTATACCATTGAATATCGGAAACATAGGATTTATGAAGTTAGGTGGAGATGGGATCAGATCCATGCACTCGTGGTATAAAATTCTTTCCAGATTCCCTAATTCATGTCTCCCTCCCATTGCATCCTCTCAATAATTAAGATAATATTTGGGGTTAGGCATATCTAATGGTATTTTCATTAGGGTTTCCAGTAAATTGGGAGTTGTGGGTGGACTCAAATATGATCATCTTTCTATACCTATCACAGATAGTTAGTTTGAGTTCACATAGGGAAAATTTCTTTTAATGGTAGTGGTTTATACCCAAAATAAGGGAATTATTGACAATATATGACTATCAAGGTTAAATATACTTGTCGAATAGACCCCATGTTTTCCATATAGAAAAAATATTCTCTCATTGGACGAGAATCCCCTTATTTTTCAGGTGTATTTTTTGTGGAGATATATTGGACATAGATTTTAGAAAAATATATGTTTCAATAAATGAATTTTAGAGGATTAAAATAGAATATATTGTATTAAATTTTTTTGTAAATATCTAATGGAAATATTTGAAATTCATTATCATGTTCAAACTATAGATAATTTTGGAAGCTATTAACTAGTGTTAATTCTATTATTTAGAATCAATGGGTATATTACATTAAAAACAATGAAAATATTATTCACATAATTCTATCAAAATTATAGGAATAAAATAAAAAAATGATAATTATTTTTGAGAATAAATAATTAATAAGTTGATACTATATGATGTGTTCAAAAATATTGTATGTAAGGAATAATATGGATATGAGATGATAGACCAATACATATTACTATATCTAGGCAAGAAAATTATGTTATTAATAATCTGGTGGCATGATTTTGATAAGTAAGAATATAGAGGTGTGTGTGTGTGTGTGTGTGATCCTATGCACAATTAAAACATTCTTAAGTATTGATGAGGAACATAGGCGTTCATGTTGTACTATATATTTTATTTTCTCAGTAAAATAACTATTTTTGAAAAATAATATATAATTATCTTATATAAAGACATCCAAAAATATATTGAATCACTTATTCATACCATGAGTATCATAAATTATTAAACACTTTTGGTTATAGTATAAATAATTCCCTATTATAATTGGGTAGTTGATTATACCTACCTTAGTAAGTGGTTGATACCTTCTCAAACATTATGTGAAATTTTGAATCAGTGAAATTTATGTACTAATATAATATTTTTCTTCGTAATAAACTTAACACGCCAAGGAGTAGGTTTTCTCATTGGATCCTAATCTGGTAAAAAAATTATATATACCATTTATTTTCATTATAGTTGCATATGGGTTCTAAATAATTTAAATAAGAGTTTATCATGAGTATAATATAACACCTAGGTTAATTTATAAAATAAATTTTATAAAACATACACCACTAATTCACCCCCTTCTCAATTGTTCAAAAATTATCCTTGGATATTCATCTGGCATCAGATATTACTAGGTTTCCTCTGAGATAATATTCTTATAAAATGTGTTATATATAGAATAGAAAATCTCTCAACATTATGGGTGACAATATATTTTATAGAAATAAATTTCATGGATAGAATAATAGAATAAATCTGTATCCTATATAAGGACTTAAAGTATATGATGTTGTGAAAATGGGTTTCACACCCCTTATAAGAGGTTCTCTCAGGATATTATCCAACAAGATAAATCTATAAGTATATGAAAAAAAATGAAATTATATGATACTAGTGTTAAAAGTTTACACTGAATTAATATGATTGAAGAAATCCAATGAAAAGTGGTGTAATATAGAGAACATGTTTGAGGGGAATGTTAAAGTTAAGGAATCCAAACTTCAAATTTAGATGGAAAAATTCAAGGGCATTAATATAGAAGAAGATGAGATAGTTGATGACTTTTTCATTAGGGTAAATGATATGGTGTGTCACATTAGGGTCTTTAGAGAAACATTTTAAGACTCAACCATAGTGAATATTTTAATGAGAAAGTTTCTCAAAAGAGTTGATATTATGACATCAGACTTTTAAGAGAAGAAGATGTGTCACTTAATGAGTTTTATAACACACTCATCGATTAGGAAATTAGGAAATCACTTATGTTCAAAAATAAATCCAAGGAGGAAATGACCTTAAAATCATTGAATAGACTAAATATTAGGGAGGATGAAGTTTATTCCTCTAGTGAATTATATAATTATGAAGAAACTAATGATGAAAAAATGTGGATAATTTCCTTTATCTTGAAATCCATGAAAAAGGTAATGGTTTAATATAGAGTAAAATGCACATTTAAGTACTTTAAGTGTGGTGAAATTAGAAAATATGCATTGATTACCTAAGAAAGGGAAGTGTGTAGTGTGGAGATAAATTGGATAAATAAAGACCTCAAAGAAAAACAGGGTGAATACATTCTAAAAAGACTAATAAGCCTAGTGATAAAATGGAAAATTTTCAAAGAAGAAAATGAATAAGAATTATAAGTAAGGAATAGGTTGACTACTCCACTTTAATTAGTAATTATAAATAGTATTTTTTGTAAATTTTATAAAATTAAAATTATATATTTAAGGATAAGGTGAAATATCATGTAATGGGTAAGGGGAAGAAACCTACACTAAACACATGCTTAAAGATAATCATCATGTTTTTTTAATATTATCTCTCAACATAAGTAGGAAATTAGATCCTTGGGGAAATTGGTGGTGATATTCAATAAATACAATGACTATTTAAATAATAATTTCAATGATTATGTTGATGAAATTAATATTTTTGAAGTAAAATTTTCTAATAAATATAAGATATTTAGGGATTTTGAGAATAAAATTATTGACAAAGAGGAATAGGTCAACATAGTAGAGTCATGGTGTCTTAATGTTGAGAATAACTAATGAAAATGGTTAAATAATATGATAATGATACTGAAAAAAAGTAATATTCATCAAAAAATTTAAGAATTGTTTTACACAATCCTAGGAAAAAACTAATCCTTTTACAATCAAGAAGGTTGAATCTAGCCAATATTACACTAAATCATTAACAAGACAATATTTCACTAACCAACCCAAGTACCCTAGTAACCCGATAACTGAGTTGTTCCTAACTTATCTCAAAGGGAATTCGTGATCCTCATGGGTCTGCGAATAGCATCTGGCATCATAAAAACTAAAAGTGGGAACATTTTTTCCACTAACAATTCAAAAAGAAAAGAAAACAAGATAATATGTGTATCAAAGTAAAAATACACTGGGAGTAAAGTACTATAAGTTAAACATGCGTAATCACAAAAGTACTATAACCCAAGTAAAAAAAGAGGGAAAACCCACCCAAAGTCCCTAAGGACACAACTCACCAAGACCAAAATTCAGCAGCAGGATCCACCTCCAAGAGATCTTTTTCATTTGCTCGAACCTGGAAGAAGATAATCTACAAACTCCAAAATGAACAAGTAGGGTGTGATAAAAATCCCATTAGGATTTCTCCCAAAGATTCCATAATATATTCCAAAATCAATAAAACCAAAATAAGGTTTCAATTTTGGAAAAATAGTTTTGTAATTAACAAAGAATATTTAGACAAATAATTCTCTACAGTTTAAAAGACGGAAATACCTTTAATAAGTTGTGATATACATTTCAAATGATGGAAAAAAATTCAAAGTTGTAATTTTCCTTTAATATAAGGATACTTTTCATAAATATCAATTCTCACAAATAACTTAAATAAAAACTTTATATAAACAGTTGATATTAATTTTTTGAGCATGATGTTGCATTTGTTGTCAATAAGATGTCAATAATATTGAAATTTTCAATATGTGTATGGAAAGGTAGTGATGGAAGTTTTTATTATGATTGAAGTGGTGATGCTTAAATTAATGTTGCTAACTCTTTAAAGAACCCACATTGATTATGAAGATGTGCCATAGGCAATGGCACTTAGAGAATTACTATTTAACATTGGATGTCATTTTTGGACATTCTCTAAAAAAATTAAAATGATTATTGAATGGGTCCTAAGTTCCAAGAATTGTATCAAGATGATACATTGTTACAACACTTTAATAAGTCCATAAAATACTAAAATATTAGTAGGCATCCTCTTTATCTTCCTTGCATGTTTCTTCTTTATATTCTCCTGAGTCTTGGTATATATCTTCATTTGATGTTGTTCACTCATATCCTCAAATCTTCACTTCATAAAGATTACCTTGGATCTTTTAGAGGTAACTTCTCTCTTATACCAATTGGAGCTCCCATATAAGTGTGAATCACTTAGTGTGGGAGGGGTGAATTAGTGATCCCTTTAAATATTTTTACTAATTTATTATTTTCCATTAAACCTTTATGGCTGGTTAAAGCCTCGATCCACTCTTCTTGTGAATCTAAGACTTACCTCAAATGATTTTGTAAATGTAAAGGCACTAAACACAAGGATTTACAAGGTTAGGTTCAAAGACTTTCTTTTTATTGTGTTTGTTATTATCCCCAACATAGATTCCCTACTATAATCAGATGATTAATTATAATGGATGATACATAGTCACATTATATGTCTCCTGAGTTCCACATGAGGGTCTTTATACTATATCCTATAGTGTTACTAGAGTCCCACTGATCTGCTTCAGAGTCTCACCGAAGTCTTCTTCTCCGCCCAAAATCTCACAGGGGACTTCTATCTCTCAAGTCAGAGGAGCAGATTCCTTCTTTGTTCTCTTTTGATTCATTGTGGATTGATCTTATGAACTTCCCACATAGGCTTGCTGAATCACACTTCCATGTGTACCTTTTCAAGAATCTTCAACAGCCTTTGGTAAGGTCTATTGGCCTTTCTCAATAACTCTGATCACTTTTTTTATTAGTCCTTAGTTTCACAATGCTACTGTTGGTGTTGCTAGAAGTTTGGGCATCTGTCCAATGATTACGGGAATAATATGTCAGTATATTAAAATTATAAAAGGCCTACATTCATGGAAAGTAGATGTGAAAAAATAAAGTATGCTACAAATTAAAGACAGAAAACATAGATGAAGAAGAATATGTCTAGAAAGTACAAGTTTGAGTATCTTGAATACTTATTTTATAATTAAAACCGAAGTGGTCACAGTTATGATGAGTGATGGTTTAGTCCTACCATGGATTAGGCATATGTTGAAAATAATAATAGACCACAAAAAATGTAGGAGAAGCAAAAGGTGTGGAAAATTCTTCCATTGGGAATATTCAATACAATGAAGTTAATAAAATAGTGAAAGAAATTATTCCTAAGAATTTCAAGCTGGATTCCAAAAATTTCATCTCAACAATGAAAAGATGCTTCTATTGTGGAAAGAAATTACATACCAAGGATCACTACAAACAAGACATCAAAATGAATGGAAGCAAACTGAAACTAAAAGGAGAATCATTCCATAAGAATATGGGATTGACTGAAGAAATTCCTAAAGATAATCTTAATAAGTTTCATAAGAAATGTAACTTGAAGACAATGAAGAATCCATGTGGAAGCTCCAAATTAAAATTTTTTAAGAAGAAGTGTTTAGTTATCTGGCCTAATCAATTACAAATTGCTAACGAATTACAAATAGAAGATGATGAAGTACTATCTAAAGCAAAGGAAAATAGGGAAACAGGTCATTCCAGCTGAAGGAAAATTCAAATTTCATAAGAGGTTGTCAGCACATAACAACCCAAGTTTCTCAAAACTACTATTTGGAAGGTGAAAGAAGTCTATACATCATGAAAAGAAATGTATAACTATTTTACCAGGCCAAATAGAGATGCTAAAAATTGAAGAACATGCACCAGTGAAAGCTACTTCACTACTAGTAGATGTAAAGACAAATAATCCACACAAGTTAGAGGTAAATGAAAGTAAAGGTTCCATGCTAACAAAGAAAGATCAAAATTTCAAATGGAGAGGAAACACCAGCATGAAGAGTACCAGACACTTTAGAGCTACAAGGAAAGGAGTTCTTGGGTTGAGAGAAAATTCTCCGCCCTAGTGCTTCAATTAAGAAGCTCACAATTTTTCCTTATTATTCCCTTATATTTTTGTTATATATGTGTAATTACATTTTAGGTAATGGAAGATGAAGGTCATTCTTAAGATGATAGTTGAATGAGAAATGTGGATAACAACAAGTTGGACTCATTATTCATGATTTGATAATAACATTAAGTTTTCCATAGTGGAATATTATCAATATGACTATCTTAAAGAATATGTGATGATATTTTCCATTATGATGAATCAAAGTAATTTTACCCCTTAAGGGGGAGAAAATATAAAGGATATGATATCAAGGATTATGTCATGATAAATCTTGAAATTCATATCATCTCGAGAAACTGAAACTGAGGTATTCCAATCACAATTTCATCCCTTGTTGTTAATTGTATTTATCATGAAAATTAAGTGGGAGTGCTTGATTGATGACAATATGGGATGAATGGGGGATATTTATCTTTTCACTTGAACCTTTTAATATTTTTGGTGAAGTATGTGTAGGATTTAGTATTTTATTAATAAATCTAATGATCTCCAATCCCCTGTTTAAGAATTGAACCATTCTGAGCATGATTTCACAAGTATAGTTGTTTTTGGACATCATTGAATACCTTGGCCATATATCTATTGTTTTCTACACCAGGTTATCCCATGTAGACATAAAGTTGATTTGCTAAAGGCCCTTTTCTAAGTGACCCATGGGATATCATCCCTCTCTTAGAAATATTCAAGAAGATATTCCTTAAAGGGAGGAGGACTTGTTTTTTACCAAACCCCACTACACCTCTTCATTTGGTTTCCAATAAGGGGGAGAAAGGATTGGCACACATATTGACCCATTAAAAGTGTTCTTAAGTGATATTTACAACAAAATAAAAATTGATATATTAATGAGAATGATGTTGCATTTGTTGTCAATAAGATGTTAATAAGGTGTCAATTGTCAATATGTGTATGGAAAGGCAGTGATGGAAGTTGTGATGATGATTAAAGTGGTGATGATTAAATTAATTTTTTTGACTCAGTAAAGAACCCACATTGATTATGAAGATGTGACATAGCCAATGGCACTTGGAGAATTACTATTTAACATTGTATGACATGTTTGGATATTCTCTGTAACAATTCAGATTATTTTTGAATGATTCCTAAGTTCCAATACTTGTATCAAGATGATACATTGTTACAACACTACTCAATTGAATGAGTAAAGAAGTAAAGATCCATCCATATTCACTAAGTGGATGAAGTTTTGAAGATCCATCCATTTAATCTAAATGGATGAATTTTAGAAATCATATGATTTAATAGCTGATCTTCAAAGTTACAAGACATGTGTTTAATGGATAACACATCACTCACAACAAGGTTACCATGCATTATGCTTTAAATTCATGAGGAGAATTATAACCCACACATCATCCTTGACTGATTCAAATAAGGTTAATGAAGAGGTTTTGGAATTCATGATCGAAACCTTAAGGATGATTGATGGTTTTTGTAGATGAAGAAGGAGAAAGGAAGCATGCATGGGATTTGAATGAAGAAGGGTGGTTTGGAATTTTAAGGATGAATTCTTACTTAGTTTTTATACTAAGTACATTGTATATTCATTTACAAAAAAATAGGACCAACCATGTAGGAAAGATGAATCCCTCGCCCAAGGCATATGCGAGGCCTGAGGTTCTACTGCGCCCTAAGGGGAAGGCCTCGAATCTATCCTGCAAGAGGCGCATGTGGGCCATGTATAAGCCTGAAGGTGTGTGCACAGTGGTGAACCTGTGCAGCGAGTGTATAGTGGGACCTAGGAGTGCGCCCAGAGGAGGAAGAGGGGTCTCTATGAGCACACCCACCGAGAACTGGTGTGTGGTGGCACCGGAGGGGGAGTAGAGTAATCTGGAATCAGGGCGGTGAGATTTGATTGATAACTGAATGCATCCCATGTGTTCGTTTCGATGTGGGACACCCAAAAAATATCGGGAATCAATCTCAGCCATCTGATGCATAACAAACACGCGGTCTACTATCCAATCAATCAGAAGATTGATAATGCACATTCAGGCCTTCCATCTAATCTCTACAGTTTAGGATTGATCCACGGTCATCTAATCTCCTCCACCAAGATCATCTCCAACCTTTGATAACATGAAGGTCATATTGACTCCTCTTCTCACCACATATGAAGCTGATCCACCATGACTGAGCTCCCATACATTGTCAAGGATGCAATCTCATGTATGATGGTCACTTAGAAAAACGAATACATGCATGTAATTTCATTTGCATGAATGCACTAAAAAATGAGATCATACGTGGCTAAAGCAACTGGAGGTGTGAGGCCATGTCCTAGATGCTCGAATAATTATAAAAGAGTTGCATGTGTTATTAAATGCATGCACATGATTTTATCACTAAGAAAGAAGAAGGCATGTGTTTGAAATAGAAACATCCAAGACTTGCAACATATCTTGATCTGTGTTTGAATAATTCAAATCTGAGGATCTCGGCTTATTCAATGAAGAAATTTTAAGATTGCATCTACCGGGTTTTTGAACAAGATTTGAATGTGGAGATACGAATTATTCTTCACATATAAATAGAGATACCTCGAATGAGGCTTGGGTGTTGGTGAGATCGTGAAAATATCTTGTTTCTAGAGAAACATAGCACCGTATACAAGGTTTCTGTGCAGCCCTACTACATGAAGAAGAAGAAGGTCTCACTTCCCATCAACTAGTGATAAACACTCTCTAAGTGTCTCACTAAGAAGGAGTCCCACACATCCCTTATGCGAAGGATAAGTGTGTACCCCCTGGGTTCACAAAAGATTATGCACCCTCTGTGCGAAGGATATCCATAGACACATGATCGGTTTAATAAACCCTCTTCATGCCTTATGAATAATCTAGTTTGCGAAAACCAAATAGGGATAGTGCTCTGCACCTCCCTTGTTTGAGTAACACATACAGAAGCACGAAGCCTCTCTGATTCGTGTGTTCATGTGAGATACCTTGAGATAGAAGAAAAAGAATAAGAACCCAAGGGAATAACATGCCCATTCAGGTTTTGAAAAGAAGAAATAATGAACCTATGAATTAAACACATCTAAACCAAGTGAAAGGAAAAGAATAAATAGGGAAGAAGAGGCTCGAGGGACCTTATGACCAAAGGGTAGTGAGAGCATTCTCACACTCATGTTCTTAACTTGAAGCAACCTGAGTTTATACATGGTTTTGTAAAGAGAAGGACTCATGAGAAGGAATAGTGAAAGCATACCTGCCCTCACATGTGAGAAAAGGAGAAGAGTCATCCGTATGCATAGAGGACCAAACCCATTCAGGTTTGAAGAATATTCGAGCTTAAACACCCGCATATCATATAAAATTTAATTAATTCAAAATAACAAAGTGTGTGTGTGCTAAGAACTAAAAAGGAATAAGAAAAAGGGGAAATAACAAGATGAAGTGTGTGTGCTCAAATAATTATACCCATTAGGGATTTCACATAATAAAGAGAGAAGAATTAGATTGTGCATGCATGCATGCATGCACATGCACACGTGAAGACACTTAAAAGAAGAATTAAGATTTTAATTACACATGTGAAAACAAGAATAATTGGTGTCATGAAACTCATGAATGAAGCATAATTGATTGAGATGTCCAAATTCAAGAGGTACTGGATCCCATGCAATCAATGCATGAAGTTTTGAGACTGAAGCTAGACAGAATTGAAAGAAGATATCTTATTTGAGTTTACAGTGTTTGAAGGCTCCAAAAGATAGATAGAGCTAACATAGTACAAGACCATTCTTGCCTATCAAGATTCTTGAAGAAGTATTCTGCATCACTTGCACACATACAAGTGAGGTCAGGCCTTCATTAGAAGAATAAAAAATTTCCTGAGCATTGTGAAACCGAGGACTGATCATAAAAGTTGTCAGAGTTATTGAGAAAGGCCAAAAGACCTTACCAAAGGTTGTTTAATATTCATGAAGAGATATACAGGAATGTGTGATTTAGAAAGCTTGTGTGGGAATATCATAAGATCAATCCACAATGAATCAAAAGAGAAAAAATAATGAAGCTTCTCATGTGACTCGAGAGCTAGAAGACCCCTTTGAGATTTAGGGAGGAGAAGAATACTTCAGTGAGAATCTGAAGCAGGATAGTGGGACTCTGGTAATATTGTTGGATGCAGTATAAAGACCCTCCTATGGGACTCGTGATAGATACAGTGTGGCTCTATATCAACCATTGTAATTACTCATCTAATTATAGTGGAGAATTTTTGTTAGGGAGAATTAGCAACACACCAAGAAGTAGGTCTTTGAACCAAACCTTGTAAATTCTTCTGTCCAGTGCTTTTACATTTAAATCATCATTCTAGGTAAGGCTGAGAGAAACAAGAAGATTTGATCAAGTCTTTAACCAACCATAGAGGTTTAATTGAAAATAGTCAATTTGTAAAAATATTTAAAGGGATCACTGATTCACTCCCTTCCCCTCTTTTTGATTCACACTTATCCAGTAACTTCAAAATTATCAAGGCATGTAAAACAGTTCACAACAATGGAATATATATGAATTTAAAAAATGTAAACTAGTGGGAAACAAATTCATGTGCCAAAAAGGTACGATAGTTCTAGGCTATAGGGATCCAAAACTGGAAATACGAAAAAGTATGTGTATACTCCCCTTTAGTCCTAAGGTAAAGGGATATAATCACCATCTCCTAAGGAATGGGATGTGCTAATATGATATTTTAGAATGTAGTAGGAGCATAAAGTTCCAACCAAAATTACTCACTAACTACCTAAGGCTTTCGTGTTCTCAAGTAAAAATCAATGATGGGAAATTCATTTTATAATAGAAAATGAAATTCATCCCATTATCCATTTCAAATATTCCAATTTTCTAATTAAATAACCATAAATGTTTTTTAATCAAAAACATGCCTTTTCACCAATATGATAACCTAAGGTATCTATAAAAATATTTTAATCCATTTTTCACAAAAGTGGGATTTGAAACCAAATCAAAAAAATCCATCATTTTCATCACAAACCCCTAATTCAATTGAATCGGGATTTTCACAAACATTCCATAAAATAAAATTTTCTTCAATTAAAATCAAATTTTCAATTGATTCAATTCCCACAAAAATAAAATTTTAAATTAAACAATTTAAATCTCACCAAATTCCAATTCCAAGCCAAAACCACATTTTCCCTCAAAACCCCTAATTCATGGGAATTAGTTTTTCCAACAAAAGGATTGAAATCTATTTGATTCAAATCTATAAAATTTCATTTAAATACAATAAATTTAAATTTAAAAAAATGAATTAGGTTCAATAAAAATTGGGCATCATAATGAAACCACATATCGAAAACAACGGATCTCACAACGCCAAACCCTAATTGGGATTTTTCCATAAAGAATGAAGATCACATAAATGAGAATCAAACCTAGATTTTGTATCCAAAAAATAAAAGGTATTAGATCCAAAAATCAATACCAAGATCAATGGAACCCTAACGAGAAAGGGAGAGATCGCGGGAGGAAGAGAGCGGGAGAAAGAAACTAACTGGAAGAAGATCAACCAACATTCTCCTAGCTTTGGATTTCTTCTGGAAGGGGTTTTAGGGGCCAAGAATCCTTATTGGGAGCTCCAAGGAAGGTAGAAATTCATTTGGGTCAAAGGAGGTTCTTCTGGTCCTAAAAATGGGGCTCAATAAATTTTAATAAAAAATTATGATATAGAAAAATTTGTCCACATAGTTTCCTAGGAAATTATGCATAGTTAGGGAAAACCATGCATAGACCGTGAAGATCCCATTGTCCAAAACATGGCACTGGTTCATGGTATGAAAAACTATGTGCAAACCATCCTCCAGCCTGGATACCTCCATAATTTTTAGAAAAACACCTGAAACAACTCCAAATGAGACCCAACCAAAGCTCAAACAAAAGTGGGGTTTAGGAATACCTTAAATAGTAATGGGATGTTACAACCTAACCACCATAGAAACTTTATGTCCCTAGAAATCCTAAAAAGGAGCCTCTCAGTAAAAAAGATGAATCCCCTCCTCCCTCATCGGTGCCTCCCTCTCTCAAATCTCATGAGAATCAAAACTTTGTTTCCATAGCACCTGAACTGAAGGTATCGTTCTCCCACAAAGTACCCTGGTCTCAGAATCAACTATCCTGACTGGTCATTCAGTCATGGATAAATCAGGTTCCACTTCAAGATCATGCTAACTCAAAACTTGAGATCAATTAGATAAATACTTTCAAATTTGAGATATATGGAACACGTTATGTATCATCATGAGCTTTGGTGGTAGTGCTGACAAGTATACAACTTTCCCCACCTACTCAACAACCTCAAAAGGTCCAAAAAATGATGATAAAGCTTCACTTTCCTCCCAATATATAAATGAACCAACTAGGGTGAAAATTTTAATAACACATAGTCACCAATTGAGAACTCCAAAGGTCTATAATGATGATCATCATAAGAGTTTTATCATATCTGAGTTGTCAAAATTATCTGATGAATCAATTGAATCTTTGTTGTCATCTCTTGGACCAAGCTCAGTCTAACCAAGGAACTCTCGCCAATATCCAACCAACACATTATAGATTTACAAGGCTGGCCATACAAGGACTCAAAAGGAGCCATAATAATCATGGAATGGTAACTGTTTTTATAATAAAACTCAACCATCCCCAAATTATCATCCCATGCTCCACCAATGTTGAGAATGAAAGCACAAAGAATATCCTTAAGAATCTGTATAGATCTTTCTGTCTGTCCATCCAACTATTGAGGTTATATGTGCTCAAATGTACATGTGATCCTAATGCCTCCTAAAGGCCTCTCCAAAAGTGATAAGTAAACTGAAGATCTCTTTTAGAGACTATATCAGATGAAACTCTGTGCAACGTAATAATATCTTTTACATAGATACTTCCTAACTCCTCAAATTTGGATGTATCACAAATGGTTATAAAGTGATGCAATTTCATTCACCTATTGATCACCACCCAAATAAAATTATTCTTCCTCTGTGTATGTGGCAACCTAACCACAAAGACCATTTATATCTCATCTCACTTCCAAGTAGGGACTAGAAGTGGTTGAAGAAACCCCCAAGGTTTCTGATGATCAACTTTCACCAGTTTTCATGTATAGAAATGAGAGACAAACTCAGCAATGCCTCACCTCATACCTAGCCTCCAAAAATGACGCCTCATGTTTTAGAACATATTTGTGATTCCTTGGTTCACAGTCCACTAGGAATTATGGAAATCGCCTGTAAAATCCTTCCTTACTAAAGATGGTACCACAAAATGAATCTGATAGCAAATAATTCCCTCTTTGGAGAGCGACCACTGGGAAACTGTCTCCCCACCATTAAGGGTATCTCTAATGCTACAGAACTCATCATCAAGCTGCTACTCTTGAAGAATTGTTTAAAGAAGATAGGGTGACAATTGAACACTATCCAAGGAAACCTTGACCCCTATTCCCTAAACTCCAATGTGAAATTGTGCAAAGTGAGCCATAAAGTTCTAGTCCTCTGAATATTCCTTCACTGCCTGGGCCATAATCTTTCTAATCAAATAATCTACAACAACATTCTGTTTCCCCAGGGTATAGGTAATGTCAAAATCAAAAGACAATAGGTATTCCACCCAAATTCTCTATTAGAGATTCAAATCTTTTTGAGAGAAGATATAACTAAATATTTGTTTGTTCAGAAAACACAGTAAAGCTTTCACCATAATGGTAATGTCACCAACCCTTAAGAGTATACATCATAACTGTGATAATATTCAGGAAATACTAAGAAGCTATGAACCTCAAATACATTCTGTGGTTGTTCCCAGGTCATAAAAGCTTTCACCTATTCAGGATCAACTGAAATACCATGTTCTGACACCACCTGTCCCAAGAACTTCACTTCCGGAATTCAGAAATCACACTTCAAAATCTTGGAATAGATTTGGTGACTTCTCATAAAACTAATCACTATTCTTAGATGATGCACGTGATCCTCCTAATATTTATATTACATAAGGAAATTTTCCACAAACACAACCAAAAATGTATTGAGATACTCATGGAAAATCATGTTCATTAAATCTATGAAAACTATAGGAGCATTAGATAGAACAAAGGGAATGAAAAGGTACTTATAATGGCCATACCTTCTCTGAAAGGTGGTTTTCGAAACGTCATATTCTTTTATCCTAAACTGATGGTAACCCGAGTAAATTTAAATCTTCAAGAACCAAATTTCCCCTTTCAACTGATCAAACAGATCATCAATCCATGGAAACAAATATTTTTTCTTCACCGTTACTCAATTGAGCTTTCAGTAATCAACGTAAAGGAATATTGAACCATTATCTTTATTGGAAAAGAGAAGCAGTGTCACCTAAGGTGACACACTTGGACTTATAGAGACTTTATCAAGAAGATTTTATAACTGAGACTTCAACTATTTCAATTCAGCTAGTGCCATGTGGTAAGAGGGAATATAAACTGGATGAGTACCGGACATCAAGTAAAAGGAAAACTCAACCTCTATTACTCGTGGAAAACAAGATAAGTAAGGACAAAACACATTGGGAAACTCAATTAAGACTGGAGGGATATCACCTCTCAAAGGTTACCTCTATAGATCAAAATCAAACACTGATATTACATTCCCCAAATCTGTATAAGATGGTCCGACTGTACTCGACTATGGGTCCCATTCTCCTTGAAACATGAGAGACACACCACTGGGCATAGTGAAGGAGACCTCTCTATGATATCAATCAATCTGAGAATTATTTTGCATAAGACAATCCATTTCAAAAATTATTTCAAAAGATTTCATGTTGAGAACCAAAAAGGTACAACCTAACTTGACATCTGATAGAGAGAAAACACAAGCAGAACTACAGAGACCCTTCTCTCTCTTCATACCAAGGGGTGTAGTAATATATATTGAACAAGATAAAATCTCCATAGGATGATTAAGTAGATTAAAAAATGGGATGAAATAAATGAATAATATGCACCGGTATCAAATATAGTAGTCACTGATGATGAAGCTCTAGTTATGGTACCTCTCACGGTCACTGGACTCATTTCTTCTTCCTCTGGAGACTCTTCCACAACATAAAGAAGCTTAAATATATATGCCTATGGTTGGAACCCATTTTCATGTGAATAATATGATTTCCCCATAATTTTTGGATGATTTGATGATCCTATCCCACTACATGGAGTAGAATAAATATGTAATAACCTCTGAAAGTGCCCGGAATGGCCATAGGAGCCAAAATTATTAGTTGCCTCAGTGAAAAACTTCTTAGAATGCACTGTCTTGACACACTAGTAAAAAATCAAAGGGCCTTTCCCTGGTATTGTAGGAGGTCTAGAAAAACCCTTCTATTGAGAACTTCCATGAGAATAATCACACTTCTGCTTTCCCTGGAAGGAACTCACGCTTCTACTAGGAGAAAATGTGACTCTTGATAACCCTGACTTACCCGCCTGGTCCATCTCAACCATTATTTATCTATCTAGTACATCATTATAAGAGTTCAGATTCATCAAGAAAATATGAAAATAAATATCCTGGTGAATTCCCAACTTGATCCTTAGAGCCTTTATCCTTTCATTTGATACTATCTCAGGTGTGAAGTGAACAAGATCAGCAAAATCGTTTTCATATTCTTTCACAGACCTGGTATCCTACTCAAGTCTATAAAAATTATATAGACTTAGCCAAAAACATCTAATCTAGATAGAATTAGTCGGTGAAAATAACTTTAGTGTCCTTCCACTCTAATCCCTCATATTTCTTCACCATCACCATAGTGTCCAACCATATTTTTCTCAGTCCTTCCAGCATGAAAGTGTCACACTTCAATTTGATCTCATTGTGTGTGTCCAAAAAACCAAATAAGCATTCCAAACTACTCAATCACTCCTCAGCCTCGTAAGGATCATTTGAGCCCTTAAACAGTGCTGGTTTCTGGAGAAGGAACTCTTGAGAACTAATCTTGAGAATGTCCCTCTGAGTTTTCACAATGGGATCATGAATGGGAGCTAGGGGTGGTGCATGTCCTAGAGCTTGGATAGTGTGCATGATCACCTCAATTAGATTCGGATCCATAATAGGATTTGTTCACTGGGGTTTAGTAGCTGCTTCCTCCAGGGTCTGATTCACACGTCTTCTCGGAGGCATGATGCTAAAAAACATCTGCAGACAAAAATCAATACATTAGAAAATGCTTAAATTGAACAATGAGGAAAATTAATCCAAATAGATAGCATGTACAAGATTTGGATTTCAAGATATCCAAATCAAAATATTGAAAATACTATAACTAAACCACATGATGTCTTTCATTTACCACCCATGGTGACCTATGGTTCATTACAGTGAGAGTTGTCCAGACAATCAATCACAACTACATCCTATGTCCTGACAATAATTCACAATGCATGCTGACTTCAAGAAAAAAGCTCAATCTCCCTCTAATAACAATTTGTAATGAACCAACCTAGGTACCCTGGTAGCCCAATAACTGAGTCGGTCCTGACATAGCTCGAAGGGTGTTCCTAATCCCCACGGGTTGGTGACGAGAACCTAGAATCATAAAATGTGAAAGTGGGAGAAATTTTTTCACTAATAATATGGAAAGAAAATAAAACAATATAGTATTCATACCAAATGAAAACTCCTCTGGGAGTAAAGTACCATAAGTTAAAAAGGAACAACCACCAAAGTACTACAACCCGAGTTCAAAAAGGGGAAAGCAGCCTAAAGTCCCTAAGGAAACAACTCACCAAGACCAAAATTTAGAAATAGGATCTACCTCTAAGTGATCCATTTTCTTTCCTCAAACCTGGAAGGAGATGATATACAATCACCAGAAGTAACAATTAGGTTATGATCCAATTCCTAGTAGGATTTCAGCCAATGATTCCATAACAGATGACAATATCAATTAAACCAAAATATGATTTCAATTTTAAAATAAACTGGTTTGGCATTAACAAATAATATTTAGATAAATAATTATCTACAGTTAAAAAGATATAAATACCTTTATCAAGTCATACTGTACATTTAAAATGATGGAAAACATTTCAAAATATGGATTTTTCATTTATTAAAATGATACTTTTCATAAAAAGAAATTCTCACAAATGGATTAAATAGACACTTTATGTAAACATTTTATATAAATTCTCAATGCTTGTAAAATAGTTCACAATAATGGAATACATACACATTTAAAAAAAATCAAACAAGTGATCAACAAGGTCATTTTCCAAATAGGTATGATAGTTCCAGGCTATATGGATCCAAAACTATGAATACGAAAAAGTATGTACGTATGCCCCTTTAGGCCTAAGCTAAAGGGATTACATCACCATCGCCTAAGGAATGGGATGTGCTGATATGATGTTTTAGAATTTTTTATAATTGTAAAGTGCCACCCAAAATAACTCACTAACTACTTAGGTCTTGCATGTGACCAAGTACAAATCAATAATGGGAAATTCATTTTATAATAGAAAATTCAATTCATCCCATCCACCATTTCAAATATGAAAATTTTCTCTTAAAAAGATTAATGGTTTTAATCAAAAACATGCCTTTTCACCAAGATGAGACCCTAAGGTTTCCATTAAAACATTTAAAGATATTTTTTACCAAAGCATGATTTGAAACCAAATCAAACAATTTCATCATTTTCATCACAAACCCCCAATTCACTTGAATAGGGGGTTTTCACAAACTTTACATGAAATGAATTTTTCTTCAATTAAAACCAACATTTCAATTGATTCAATTCCCATCAAAACCAAAATTTCTATTAAACAATTTAAATCTCACCAAATTTCAATTCCATGCCAAAAACCCATTTTTCCCTCAAAACCCCCACTTCATTAAAATTGGGTTTTTCCAACAAAAGGATTGAATTCCATTTGATTAAAATATAAAAAATTTCATTTACATACAATAAAATTAAATTTAAAAAAGAAATTAGGTTCGAAAGAATTGGGCATCATAATGGAACAACCTACCAAAAACAACGAATCTTGCAACGTCAAACCCTAATCAAGATTTTTCCACAAAGAATGAAGATCACACAAAAGGTAATAAAACATAAGTTTAATATCCCAAAAACAAAGTTTATTAGATCAATATATCAATACTAATATATATGGAACCCTAAAGATAAAGAGAGAGATCACGGGAAGAAGATAAAGGGAGGAGGAAACTAATCAGAAGAAGATCGACCAACGTTCACCTATATTCAGATCACTTATAAAATGGGTTATAGGGGCCAATAATCATTTTTGGGAGATCCAAGGAAGGTAGAAATGTGTTTGGGTTGAATTAGGTCCATTTGAAGCCTAAAAATGGGGATCGTGAAATTTTAGTTAAAAATCCAGATCTGGAAAAAACAGTTTGTATGGTTTCCTGGTAAACTACACATAGTTAGGGAAAACCGTGAGAAAATCATGTGGATCCCATTGTCCAAAACAAGGCACCGGTGCATGGTTTGAAAAACCATCTTCAGTACATGAAAAAATCATGCTCTAACCTAGAAACCTCTATAATTTTCAAAAAAACACCTCAAACAACTCCAAATAAAACCCAACCAAGTCTCAAACCAAAGAGGGGCTTAATAATAACTAAAAATAGTAATGGGATGTTACACAATCTAGTCCATATTGGGGTGATAAAACACTGAAAATATAATTTCTATAACCAAGATATTTGAAATCGTATTGATAATGAAATATTCATTAAAACCATATAAATTAGAATCCAAAAATATATATCAACATAGAAAGTTGTAGATAGTAGACATACTCAATAATTTTAGGGAAGAAGTGATTTTAAATGATAATATTGGTACAGTTTAGTATTTGGTCATAAATAATATATTTTATGGTAAATAATTTCAAATACATTTAAACAAATAAGGGAAGATTTTATTGGAATCAATCCATTGATTAATAAGATCATGTCTAATAATGGATGATAAGTAAACAGAAATTCATTTTAGATCCCTATCCAAAATAGATTTGATCTTCTAGAGGAGATTCTATGGAAGGTGTTACTAGTCAGATCATGGTTCTAAGGAATGTATAACCATGCTTCCAAGAGAGTCTTTGAATACTATTGAAGGAAATAATACTCATAGAAAAAGTTAAACAAAACGGTGACTTCTTGTAAAAGTATCTCTTAAATCATGCTTGAGGTGAGAAAAATGGATACATGAGAGTGGATATGCATCACATATAACTACATATGAAAATATATTACAGAATATTAAATAAAAAATTGGTGGTTTGGTCACTTTTGGAAATGATATATCCATAAACATCAATTGAATTGTTTTATCTAATGTTGAACATAAAAAATTAAAATCTAAAGATATGTTGTTTTTTTAAGGTATAAAGCACAACTGGATGAGTTTGAGTCAACTCTATGATGAAGGTGATGAAATTATTTTTAAAATAAAATATTTTATCCTTAATAGAATAAAATTTTATAAAATAATTACCAATGGTTAAAGAAAAATTAAAAATCGATTTCAAAATAGTGATGTATGAAATTATTTTTAAGTCAGTGAAAAAGAATATATGAATCACTAGAATATAAGGATTTTCCATCTTGGTTATAAAATTTTGAGAAAACATTCAACATAAACTTGTGTGAGATATTTACTTGAATTATATAGATACAAATATTGTGTTTTTTGTATCTTTTTAAAAAAGGAAAATGATACAAAGAAGTTATAAAAGGGTGGAAATCAAATCAAATGGTCTATTTTAATTAATCCACTTAGATTTATATAAACTAAGGAGGTATTAATGCACTAGAGGTGACTTATAATTTAGGACTTTGATTAAATAATTTACTAGAAAGACTAATGTGCTATTTTGGTGGCATAAGTCACCAGAATCATAGATTTTTTAATTTTTTAGAATTCAATATGGGATATATATATATATATTTGTATGGTGGTTCCTATAAAAAATGACAACAGAAAATTTAAGTCAGTTTCTTAGGAATTATTTTGAATCATATCAAGTTAAATATGGAATTAATAATAAATTAATAACTCCATACACTACCCAAATGAATGTTGTGGAAAATACAATGAGTTATAATCTTATAGAAATGGGAGGAATAATGTTTTCTTGAGAACAACATTTTAATTTTTTTGTAGATAATTCATGTTAATATCAATGAATTTTCAAAATATGTGCTTATTGAAACCTAGTTTGAGCATAAATTCCCCTAAGATGTGGTACAAAATAAAACAAACTATTAACTACTTATGAGTATTTAGTAGTCCCTATTTGAAAAAAATAATAAAATCTTGTGATTTTTTTTAAAAAAGTTAAGGAATTTATATTTTTGGGTTAATTATCCAATAAAAAATGTTAAATATGATGTAATAGGAATCTTGATAAGGTGGTTTAGATTTATTAGGATATTTATATTAAAAATAAACCCAATCTTAATTTTATATATGAAACTGTTTTTGAAGACTATAATGATGAATGTGAGTGGAATACTAAGAAGTAAATTTAGTAGTAAACTAAGAATGATCAACATGATCCTGATATTAAATATGATTTAACTAATGATTAAGACAAGACTACTAAAATGATAAATTAGAATATCCAAATCTGAAGAAACATGTGGAGATACAAATATAATTAGAAGTTTGAGTGCTCTAATTTAGACTAAAATAAGATTAATGTTTGATAATAAAAAAATATTATCTTCAAACTAATCCAAATTATGTTTCATAAGATATCAAACACAAAGAATGGGTCAATGGTATATAGGAAAAACTAGATAAGACCGAGATAAATACAATATGGTATCTTTTTCCTAGACCAAATGACAAAAATGTGATTGAATCCATGTGGTTATTGAGAAATAAGTAGAATGATTACCGAGAAACCTCATAGAAATAGGATATACCTGTTTTTAAGGTTTATTCATAGGTTGGGGTGTTGATTTTGTAGAGACCATTTCACCTATTTAAATAATGGATATTATAATATCATTTTGATCAAACACAACTAGAAATTAGTATAGAATATATCAAATGGATGTAAAGTATGAATTTTTGAATGGGGGGAAGGAATAAATATTCTACTTTGATAAACCTAATGGATTTGTACTTAACAGTGATAGAGAAAAGTTGTGCATGTGGAAGAAGGAACTTTAGGGGATAAAACTAGCTCTGATATCCTATTACTCAAATCTAGATAGTAATATGGGAGACATAAACATCATTAAATGAAAGTCTTACAACAACATTTATTTAAATTGGGTGGAATCATACACTCTTATTATAATTTTTTATGTTGATATAATTATTATTATAGATTAAAAATAGAGTGATTGTAAAGAATATTCTTAGAAAATGATGAATTAGTTTGGAATGTCTATTTCATGAGAATTTATATATTTCATGGGATTATAAGTACTAAAAAATGAAGAGTTTATTTTTATTCCATAATAAAATTATTTAAGTGAATTTTTGATATTTTTTAGATTTGATTACTCTAAACTAGTGGGCCAACCTATATAGGTAGTCATACATCTTGATAAGGATGTTGAAGTAGAAATTGTTAATCAGAATAAATTTAGAATAATGATTGGGATCATACATTATCTCAATACATCTGAACATAATATTTTCTATGTAGTGAACCTATATTAGAGGTATCAAGGTGATCATAATAAATAACATTTAATGGATTCAAAAAAGTTCAAAATTATATCGAAGCGACCATGAACTATTATATGATATACAGAAGAGGTAAGAAACTAAATCTATCTGGACTTTATAATGCTAAGTTCAAATGTGATTATGATGATTAAAAATGAACTTTAGGTTGAGTTTTTATTTTGGTAGATGTTATCTTAGATGTAATTTTAGTAAAAAAACATAGTAACATTATTCACCACAAAAGATAAATATTTATAGGTGATAATGTATTATAAATTGATGATATCGAGAAAATAAAAACTTGATTATTTAAGGATGATAACTGAGAAACCTTTAAGTATTTCATGTGACAATCAAAGTGAAATTTATCTATATAAAAAATTATTAGAATACTCAATTTCTAAGAATATTGATATTATATTTCACTCCATTTAAGATAAAAATTTCAATTGTTATACAAAGATATAATATATTCCTACAAGAGATCAAGATGTTAATTTTTATACCAAGTCAATGTACAAGGGTATATTTGAGTCTTTGAGGATGAACATTAATGTTTACCCCTTCCCTATCACTTGAGTTACTTAGGGATGTACCATGATTTCGATTATTTTTTCAAAGGGGAAGAATATGTACGTAACTATATACCATTTAAATTTTTAATACATATGTGTTTTTATAAGAAAATTTTTGGAGAAAATTTAATTGGGATTTTAAATTTAGGGAGAGAGAATCTTGATCAATTGGCCAACTGATTCTTTTCACCGAAGGATGAATTATTCTAAAAAAATTATATAGTGGCATCATTTTATGATAATTCTCATTATAAAAGGATATGATTTTTTTTATTTGTGTGAGTTGTTGAGGTTAACAATATATACAAAGGGGTAGATTGAAGAACCCAATGGAATTATTGATTAAGGTTTCGTTTATTATCATCCATGAGTGAGAAGCATTGGATGATGTTTTTTTATGTTTTTGAGTTGTCCGAAAAATTCCAGTGATGATTTAAATGTGATTATAAGAAATTATATTCAAAATAGATTAAGTATATAATTTTTCTGTAAATAATAGAAAAATTTCCAAGTCCTTTAGTTTTTTAAGACTTTCTAAATTTCATAAGACTCTTTGAGCTTTTGTAAAACTCATAGAATATTTCTTAAGACATATAATATTTCATAATAATTTCTTTAAATATAATAATACTTTTGAGTTGGAATAATATTTTTCTAAAATCACTTTGGACTTTTTTTAGATATCCTATGAGTATTTTTTATGTTTCGTAAGACATTTAGATCTTTTAAAACATTTGAGCTAGTGTAAGAATAAGTGTAAAATTAGGTATGAATTTGTCTAAATTTATTTATTATTTATTATGACTTTTAATATTTCATAAAACATTCATCAAGATTTTGTAAGGAACATTAATTCATATGAAAAATCATGTACTAACTAAATAAATTGTAAAATGGAAAAGGACACACCATGCTATGTAAGAATTTTATTGATATAATAAGAGTCCAAAAATTTAAGAAATTTTGGATTTTGAAATTTTGGAAAGATACTTTATTAAGTTAAATCATAAAATGATTTTTTAGAATTAAAATCATAAAATATCACAATATAATTGTTATAGGTGTGATTAAAGATAAGAATTATAGATGAATAAATGAAAAGATCATGGAGTAATATTAATAAAAATTTCAAATAGTGATAGTTAAAATTCATCATAAAGGTAAAAATATAAGTAACACCATGATATCCTAAAATAAGAAAATTTATTTTTATAGAATATGTGACATAGAATACTAAGCTTAAATGATCCACAAAATATATTTTTTAAAATTTAATCTCTTCGGTAGCTTGTGGAAAACGCAACCCCAAGTTGAAATGAACAATAATATAGTATAACAATATAACATAACCATTAAATTGGTGGGAATTAATATTTATAACTAAAATATAAAAATTATGGTAATCTATTGATTATAAATAAAAAAATAAACATTTAAAACAAAAATAAATGTTTTCTAAAAAACTGTATTTTTTCAAAAGATGGATAAGTCGGGCTTTGCGCATAGAATTAAAATTAATTTTTACCACTTACAGAAAATTTAACTTAATAAATAAAATTAAATTTTGAAATTATCATATAAAAACTATCTTATGGTGAATTGTTCAAATTTTTCTAAAATATTTCATTTTTCGATGAATAGTGACAAATACTGAATTTTAATTAAAAACTTCCATTTTGTTTAAATTATATATAAATTTAAATTATATTTTTAATGGAATTTAAAGTAAAATTTGTTCAATTATATATCTTTTAATCTAATTTGGTTCATTATAATCATTTTCATATTGAACTTTGATATAAAAACATTGTGATCTTTTAAACATTTTCTCTTTGAAAACATGCTTCCCTTTTGCATCTACGTGATTAATTTTAAATTAAATTTTGTCACATATGTGAATTTAGTTATGAAAAATTTATTATATATTTTTAATAATAATAATTTATATTATCTAGTAAGGTTAACTTACTTTTATACCAAAATTAATAGTGGAAATAGTAAAAATTATTTATCATGGTTAAGGTAAAAATGGATTTATCAAGTGGTTAAACTGAGAATATAAGGGTTTAAATGACCTAAAAACGTTTATAAAATATATTTTATGGCCATATTTAGACCCTATAATTTATATTTCTTTATAATAATCTATTTTGTATCCTTTTGGCACGTGAAAAATGTGGGTACAAATTTTTTGTTTCAAAAATTACTAGTGTGCCACTCACCTCACTTATAAAAGGCCACCCTCTCTCCTCTCTACGTAACACCTGAAAACGCAATTGCTTCAGAAAAAAAACTACAAAAATAAATTTAAAACTATCATAATATCATCCTAAAAGCCTTATTGTGTTCATAAATTTACCCTATGAAAGATTTTGGTGCATACCTAAGGAGGATACCCGAAGAATAGGTAACATTCTTCACTGAGGGTTTTTATTTTATTTATTATTCCAACTCCCTCAATTATTATTGAAACATAGTGATATAATAATCCCAGTATATTTAATATAATGATATTTTTTATAATATTATCATGACTTAAACCATCCCCACTTCCCTAAAATAGGTTAAAAAATCATTTTTCATGTGTAGGGTGGACTACCGCCTCACAAACTGATGTCATTCGTTTTTCCATTACCACCTCTCATGGTTGGGTATTATGATTTATATAAAGTATATATATGATATTTATAACCTAATTATACCTATATATTCATTATATCATATATACCTTTTTAAATTACATTTTGTATGGGATATGATAATCTGGCTTGTCTGTACGACGAACTACCAACTCACGAAGGGATGTGATTCGTCTTTCACTAACGATTTTAATGGAATGTAATAAGGATAAATTTAATGTATTTATGTTATATAAATTAAATTTATATTATATAAATTACATATTTATCATTATAATTATATAAAATATAACTTTATTTTTTTATTCTGAAAAATGATAACATCATTTGTGTGTGTGTGGACTATCACCTTCACGAAGCGAGGTGACTCTCTTTTCAACACAACAACATATGAATGATATATATAAATATATTTAAATAAATAATATGGTATATATTATATTATTATATTTTTTAATGATAAAATATTACTTACCTTTTTTCTATAATGATCATTGAAAAATAGAAACGTTACTTATGCATATGTATGGCCTACAGTCTCCATGATTGTAACAAAGTCCATTTTTCACAAAAATATTTTATGATTAGTTTTAAAAGTATAATTCATGATAAAATATGATAATTTTGTAATTTTGTTTATTTTTTAGATGATATAGATATATAATATGTTTAATAATAGGGTATTTCATGATGAAACACATAAGAGAAAACAAGGAAATTAACACACAAAACAATGAATATAATGAAATATATTAATGGAACAGTGATAAGATGTTATAAAATGATAATATATGATATTATAAATATTAATGTAGTTTTGGTATAAGTTAATAACATGTTTAAAATCACTATACATGAGGTTAAATCATATTCAACCAAAATGAAGCATGAGGTAAGGGACTTCATCTCAATTTCCCATCATGGAGGAATATTGTAATGTTATATATATAATTTCTTTTATATGGTGTAAATAATACCCCTGTAAATTGTAATTCCATTAATAATAAATACTTAATGATATTTAAAGTTTCACTTTGAATTATTCCATATAAGGGGACTTTAATTTAAAGTTACTAAGTGGTAATAAATTTCACAACTCAATTTCTTTTCATTGGGTTATATTACTCCTTTGTTCTATTCGATATTCTATGATTAAGTGTGAAATGAGTTTTTACTATATATTATGGTATTTAAAATTATTTTATTTAGATTTATATTTGGTAAAAATTATATAATCATTTATTAATCCTTTCTTCAATGTTAGGACCTTTGTGAGGGCTTATCTCACAGTCTCATTTTTATCGAGATTATTTGCACTTGAATTTACATTGAAGGAAATTATTTGATAGTTGCATAATAAAACCCTTTTATTTTATTATAATCTGGTTAATCAATATATTTTTAAGTAATATTAACATTTTTTCCACTCCTTGGTAATTAAATTTATTGATAAAATGTTTTAATAAAAACAGACTTCATTTCTCTCTTCAATCAGAAAACATTTTTCTTCCAAAACCATGTTTTCTAAAAAAAAATATATTAACCCTTTTGAAAATAATTAAATAAATATATTTTTACCCATTTTAACTTTTTAAAAAAATTAAAATGATTATTCATGTCGTTTTACAAATAATTTCCATTTGGATTTTACCAAAATTGTGAAACAAAACTTTGTTTCAAAGTACTCAACATATACCATATTTCCCAATATCATGACTGCTCAATGATTAAAAATTACTTTATAAGTTTCAAAGGTTATTTTCAAAAAACAATTATTTTCAAAAAAAATTGTGAACTTTTAGTTTTTAAAAGGTGATTTTAAAATGAAAATTATATTTTCATCAAAAATATTTTTAAATATCTTTTATGGTATTTCTATTCATTAATGACAAAAACCAATTAGTATTACCCCAATGGTTACATGTTGTATTTATACCATCCTTATTCATTATATGGATGGTTTATGATCATTTTTTTCATAGAAAGTATTAACGTTCACTTTATTAATTCATTTTTGTAGTTATTTACTTTCCCTTGAATTATTCACTTTCCTACGTACATTGAATTTTCCCTACATAATTATATTAATTATCATGGATATGTTTATTTTCTAAACAGTAAAGCATTTTAAAATATTGTGTTTACTTTGAAGGTTATTTGATTAGTTGGGTAAATATTAATAAATCTATATCCTTTTCTCAATAAGTATATTTTATGATAAGGCATATTTATTCATGAATTAAATATATTATTCAATATATCAAGAATTCTTTGGACCTACAGTAACATCTAGAGTGTAGTGTTATTTATCTCCTTGATGCAACAGTATGTTTCATGAGAGAAATACATATGTTATCTTTAAATAGATTTCTACTTGTGTTTTTAAATAATATTGTAAACGGACTTTATGGTAGAGTAATCATGATGCCTAAGATCAAGGCATCCAATAATTATTTGTTTCCTTCTTTATGAATTCAGTTATATTTATCCATGATATTTTCATAGTGATATTATCTCTTGATGCATTCCATTATTTGTTCTTGATTAAATAGAATGTGTTTTCAGTTATTGACCTTGCCATGTTGATTATGCATTATCTTATCATAACTTTCAAGTTATTTAAATGGTATGTTTGTTCAGTTATATAACATTACATATTGATTATGATTATTAATTAATGATATATTCCAATATATGTAACCCTTACTGAGATTTTGAGCTCGACATTATTTTTTTTCCTTTCTTAGGAATTCATGAAGTGTAATATGTTTGATATGAAATGATATGATAGAGGGAATGATATTATTCTCAAAAAAATATGTTGCTTTTTTTAATGTAATATAGGAATCATGTATATATCTATTTTACCAACTCTACTAAACTATTCAATCCTTCGAGATGTAATTCCTTGTATCTTATTCCAATGTAATAAGGAATAAATAGGCTTTGGGGTACTGGGGATGGGAGTTCTACAATTAGTATAAGATAATGTTTAATATAAACTTTTTTTACTGGATTTAGGAAAACATGGATTATAGTTCATAACCCTATGATATATTTTGAGGATAATTATAGAATAACATCCTAATGTTTTGGAAAGGTAGAGATTATATGGTTTTTTCATGAAAGCATCCTTATCAAGATACTATAAGTGGAAATGGTTCTCATACAGAGGTACCTAGTGGTAATAAATATGAAAATGGCATAATGGGCTTGACCGAATTATTGCATTATTCATTACAACAGGTCTTAAAATAAACCTAGTTTGACACTCTCATGGAATATTCTTAGAATAATTCACATTTTATTTACAAACAATTTTTAAATATTTTAATAGATAATTAAAAGTAATGATCTATGTTAAACCTAAGGTGTCTTATATTGAAAAGAAGGTGTCTCAAATGAATGGTAAAATGGTTTATGTTTGAAAAATAAGGGAATAAAGAAAATATTTTATGATGAAAATTAATAGTATGTTGGATTGAAATAAATCTCATAATATGGATCCATTTATAGTTCATTGTCTTAAATGTGGAGAACCTAGTCATTATCTAAGTCAATTCCCTCTTCTAAAGGATTAAACCCTAGACCAAGGGAGGACCAATGTAGAAATAAAACAGATGAAGTATTTATATATTACGATTCAATAATTAAAGTTTTTAAGTATTTTTCCAATGGTATTTGGGTTATAAGAATCATGAAACATCTAAGTATTGTGTTAAATTTTTTAAGAATATGTGTATTCATTAGATTAATAGTTATGGATACCATCATGGGTTTATTAGTTAAATATCGACCATAATTTTATTGTCCTAATAACCCATTTTGAGTTTTATGTGATGGTATTCTTCCATGATTATGGATATTTTGGGAGAAATTAATGGCAATACAAGCATTTGGTTTAGTATATGTTTTAGTAAAAAAGTTATTTGAGGAATAAGGCCTTTACATTTTATTGAGAAAATTATTAAGGTATTTATAACTATTATGGTTGATATAAAAATAAGATTATTAGACTTTGTTAAAAAAATAATAATTTGTATTTAAAACCTTAGTAAAAAGTTTATTAAAGGATTAATATTATTTCCAGGATGTCCATCATATTTTTGTTAGGAATGTTATAGTAATTATATTAATATAGTTTTAGAAAAGGGATAAAAGGCATGCTGGGAGACAACCAGTTACATCTAGAAAGGTCATGGGGATTGAACCCACAACCAAAGGATGATAAGGGTTTACCACCTACCATTAACCTAGATGATGTCCTAGTTAATGTTTCATTATTTTAGTTAAATTATTTGATGAATAAGTATTAATCTTGAACTAGTGGTGTTATTGTTGAGGGTTAGATATTAATATATTGGATAACCTATGATAACCATTTTTTAATAAAAATAACTAGATGTCAAATGAATTAATTATCATTATATTATGGGTATTATGATCTATTAAAAGTGAATGTTAGAGCTTCATGAAAAAAAATATCTGTTTGATGTTCATTTCATTGAGTAATCGATGAATTAGAAATTTATTGAAGAACAACCAAATCATAGAAATGTATCAAGTAAGTATATTTCCTTATATTCATAGATACTAAAATAATTCTTCAACATTATAAAAAGTATCTTAAAAAAATGTTACCCTATTACATTGATTTCTGATGAATCAAATAGTCCCTTAACTCATCATATATTTGTGTTTTTTTGGTCATTAACCTTCAATGGATCCCCACTTTCTCATGATCAATGATCTATATCACTCTCTATTAATACAGGAGTGTTAGTATTATCTTCAATGTCCATGTTATCATTTCACACCAATGTTATCCTACATGGAAATTAATTTATGTACTATTCAAAATTACCTTTGTACTTCCTTTTATATATTATTGAGAGGGTATTTTATTAACCATTTTATGATGTAGTTTTTTCAACAATGGTATTTCCAAATGTCAAACACGTGATTACCGAGATCAAGTTTAAATTGTGAGGAAGTAATTTATTTAAAGTGGTAGAATGTAACACCCTAATATTTTAAAATAGAATAATTGTTTTTTATAGTTTATGTGACATGAAACAATAGGCTTAAACAACCCAAAAAATATGTATTTAATTTTAATCTCTTCGATAGCTTGCAGAACATGCTATCCCATGTAGAAATGAACCATAATATAGAATACCATTATAACCTAAAAGTTAAATTAGAGTGTATAAATTTTAATTAATAAATTGTAAAAATTATGGTTTTCTATTGATTATAAATAAAATAAGGAACATTTAAAAAAAATAAGTGTTTTCTGAAAAAATATATTTTTATAAAAGACGGATTAGGTCCACTTTGCGCACATAATTTTAATTTTTTTTTTAAAATTTTTAGAAAATTTAATTAAAACATAATCTTAGATTTTAAAATAATCACCTAAAAATTTGGTTAGTTTTTTTGTAATATATTTTATTTTTCAATGAATAGTGAACAATACTAAATTTTAATTAAAATTTTCATTTTTGTTTAAATTTTTTATAAATATAAATTATATTTCAAATTCGTTTTAAAGTAAAATTAGTTAAATAATATATCTATTAATCCAATTTAGGTTATTATAATGAATTTCATATTTAATTTTTATATAAAAACATTGTAAACTTGTGAACATTTTCTCCTTGAAAATCCTCTTTCTCATTGCATCAGCGGGATTGATTTTAAATTAAATTTTTTCACTTATGTTAATGCGATTTTAGAATTTTGATTCCATATTTTTAATATTGATAATTTATTTTATATAATAAGATCAAATTAATTTTTTACCAAAATTAATAGTCAAAAGAGAAAAAATTATTTACCACGGTTAAAGTAAACATGGATTTACCAAGGGTTAAATGAATAAGATGAGGGTTAAAATAAAATAAAAAATTGTCTAAAATATATTTTATATCCATATATAGATCCAATAATTCCTAATTATAAATAATAATCCATTACAAACTTTTTCATGTTAAAAAATGGGTACATATTTTTGTTTTCAAAAATTACAAGTTTGTCACTCCCCTCACTTATAAAAGGGCCACCACCTCTCCTCTCTTATTTACACCATAAAATCTTTTTTGTTTCAAAAAATACCTACCAAATTAGCTTCCAAAATTACATCAAGCAATCCTAGAAAAATTAGTTTTGGTATAAATTCATACTAGGAAGGATTTTGGTGAAAATATAAGGAGCATACCTGAAGAAGAGGTAACATTCTTCAATGAGAGTTTTTATTTATTTCTTCCTCCAAATACCTAAATTATTATTAAGAAATGATGATATAATAAACTAAGTATATTATATATAGTTAAATTATTTTACCATAAGTTAATTACCTATAACCATCACCACTTCCATAAAATGTTTTATGAAATCATCATTCGTGTGAATGGATGATTGACGCCTCGCAAACCAATTTCATTTTTTTTTCATTACCACCTAGCATTATTGGGTATGATGATGGATATAAAGTATATATAATATATTTATGACATAATTATACCTATAGAGTCATTATATCATATATAACTTTTTTTAATTTCAATTCCATAGAGGATATGATAATAACACTCATGTGTATGGTAGACTACCACCTTGTGAAGTGATATAATTCATCTTTTAATAATGATTTAAATGGAATATATTAAGGATAAAGTTAATAAATATATTTTATGTGAATAAAATAAATACTATATTCTTGACATATTTGTAATTCCTAAAATATAATATATCATTTTCTTTTCTGACATTGAAAAATGATAACATCATTCATGTACATGAGGACTACCACCATCATGAAGCGAGGTGGCCCTTTCTCACTACCACACCACATGGATGATATATATATATATATATAAATAAATAATTTGGTAGATTTTATATTATTATATTTCTTTAAAAATAAAATGTTACTTAACTTATTTTCAATAATGATCATCAAAAAATGGAAATGTTACTCATGTGCACATACGTCCTAACATCTCCATATTTATAACACAGCCCATTTTTTATACCATATTAAGTGATTGGTTTTGAATTTATAATTGATCTAAAAATATGAAATTATTTCATAATTGTTATTTTTTTCAATATATAACTATATAATATGCACAAGAACCAGATCTTTCATGAAGAAACACATAAGGGAAAACACCACAATTAACATGCGAAACAATGATAATAATGAAAGATTATAAATGAAAGGGTGATAATATGTTATAAATGGATCATATTTGATATTATAAATATTAATATGGTTATGGTGTAAGTTAATAACCTATTTAAAACCACTATACAAGAGGTCAAATCACATTCAACAAAAAAGAAGCATGAGGTAAGGGACTTCATCTCAATTTCCCTTCATTGAGGCATATTGTAATTTTTTGCACTGAATTAATTTAATTTTGTATATATACTTCCTATTTTGATGTAATATCATTAATACTTCATTCTAAATTATTTTTAAGATTCAATTTTAATTTTTTACATCTAAGGGGATTTGAATTAAATGTTAAAAAGTGGTAATGAATTTTATAACTCAATTTCTTTTCATTGGGCAATATTACTCTTTTATTGTCTTTAATATTATAGGATTATGTGTGTAATTATTTTTTACAATTTATCATGGTATTTATAGTTTTTTTATATGGATTTACATTTGATACATAGATTTTATTCATTTATTAATCCACACTTCAATGTTATAACCTTTGTAAGGGTTTATTTCACAATATTGTTTTAATTAGGAATGTTTATACCTGAACTCACATTGAATTAAATTATTTGATAATTGAATAATATACTCATTTTATTTTCTTCTAATATATTTAATCATGAATATTTCAAGTAATATTACCATTTTTCTACTCTTTGGTACATAAAATGATTGATAAAATGTTTTAATAAAATATGACTTTATTTCCCTCTTCGATCAGAAAACATTTTTCATCAAAAACCATGTTTTCTAAAAATGTTTTTAACCATTTTAAAAATAATTTATTAAATAAATTTTTACCCATTTTATCTTTTTATGAAAAACTTTTAAAGTAATATTCATGTCATTTTCAAAATAATTTTTTTTTGGCTTTTACCAAAAATGTGAAAGGAATATTTGTTTCAACATACTCGATGTATTTGGAATTTCCTTCTTTCATGAAAACTCAATGTTTTAAAAATTACTTTATAAATTTAATAGGATATTTTAAAATAAAATTATTTTATAAAAATCGAACTTTTAGCTTTTAAAAATTTATTTTCAAATGAAATGGGTATTTTCCACAAGAATGTTTTTAAAGATATTTTTATGGTGTTTCTATTAATCATTGAAAACAACCCATTAATTTTACTCCAATGGGTATATGTTGTATTGATACCAGAATTATTAATTATATGGATGGTTTATAATCATTTTTTCCAAGTGAAGTATTGAAATTAACTTTCTTGATTCGTTTTGGTAGTCATTAACATTACCTTAAATTATTCACATTTCTATGGACATTAAATATTTCCTAAATATCCATATTATTTAACATGAATATGTTTCGTACCTAAACCACATACAATATTTAATTATAATGTTCACTTTGAAAGTTATTTTATTAACTAGGGAAATATTTATAGATCAATATCATTTACTCAATATAAAAACTTGATGATAGGCATATTGATTCATGAATTAAATTGATTATTAGATATATGTGGAATGATTTGGACCTGTAGTGATTGGTGGGGCTCGATATTATATACACCCTTGATTAATCAATAGTTATCATGAGAGAAATCGGTATTCTAGCATTAAATGTGTTTCTACCTGTAGTTTTAAATCATCTTGTGAAAGTTCGTAATGATAGAGGTATCATGATGTCTGAGATAATGGAATCCAATTATTTAGCATTTTATTTATTAATAATTTTTTTATAATTATCAATGATATTTTCGCAATAATATTATCTATGGATGTATTTCAATCTCATTTTATGATTAAATGGAATTTTTTCAGTTATTTACCATTCCATATTGATTATGAATTATCTTATCATGGTAGTCATTTTATTTATATAGAATATGTGTTTAGTTATATACCTTAACAAATAGATTATGATTATTAATTCATGATAGATTCTATTTTACATAACCCTTACTGATAATTTGAGCTTACCCTTATTTTTTCATTCTCAGAAATCCATGAAGTGTACTATGTTTTATATGTGAGGATTATATAGAGGGAATGATGTTATTCTAAAAAAATAATATATTGTAATTTTTGTCTTCAAATGAAATATGGGAATCATGTATATATATAGTTTACTAAGAATATTAAACTATTTGGTACTTTAGGATGTTATTCCTTGTATCTTATTCCAATGTAATAAATCAAACATTGGGTTTGGTCTACTGGGGTTAGGGGTGATATAATAGAGAGATTATTCGAAGATAATTACCATTATTAATTTTATTATCAATTATCATAGGACAATTTCCATGAATGACTATAGAAATGTTATTCCTATAATTACATAAATATAAATCATTGAAAAAGTAAAAAATTAGTTTTATTTTCAGAATTTATAATTATGAAACTGATACTATATAGTGTTCTCATAACTATAGTATTGAAGAAAGAGGAATAAGAATAAAATATCAACCAGTTTTTACTAATTCTACTAATTGTTGGTTTTGGGGAATTATAGTTTTTTTATTTTGTCAATTGATTTTTAGATATAAGAATATCAATGGTTTTTGTGTGATCTCATGTATAATTCAATAATTCTGAAGGATTGAGGAGGAAGGTCGATGTGCATGCTATATTGAGGATATTTCTCTAGTAGTTAAATAAATGTATTTGAAGCATAAAATGTTATTATTTGATCCTAAAAAACTATAATTATATTCAACATATTATTTATACCAAGAGAAAAAATAAATTATTTAATATTGGTGATTTTAGTATTAATCATTCCCTATTGAAATTGGGAAGTTGATGATACCTTCCTTGAGAAGTGGGTAATAATTTCACATCCATTATGCGTTGTTGTGAAGAATTTATAACCCTTAATAATTTAGATAGTGATTTAATCTATGTTATTATAATAAAAAACATAGAATGGATTAGGTTTCTTTGTAGGATACAAAATTTGAAAAAACATTTGTTTTATTCCTTTTTAGTATAGTTGTTCACAGTTGTAAAAGAGACTAAAAAAGAGTGGATCACAACTTTTAAAAAGTCATAGAGATTTTTTTTTAAAATAAATTGTAAAAACCTTTAATAATGATTAAACTATCTATAATTGGTACATCAATTGACTTGGGATCTTTAGAATGATGTGGGTAGAGGAGGTTTTCTTTTACAAATGATCATGACAAACATTTTTACAAATTACCATTGCTTATTGAATAAGGAATGTAATTTCTCACTGAAATGCATCCAATGTTGATAATTAATTGTGATAATATAAGATGAGGTTGATAATTCCCGCATCCACTCATTTTCAGATAATATTTTATGAAATTTTTGGTTATTACCTATAAGTTAAACCCATTTACCATATTTAATATTTTCCATGTCCATATAGTATTTACTTTGGTAACCTATTTTATGCCTAAAATGAAATTTACCTTATTACCTAATCTTTAAATTTTTATTCTAAATATGCAGTCTATTTAATTGGAATAAACTTATAAATTAGATAAACAAGAATTTTAATATATTAATATTTAATATATAAAAAACAATTTTTGATAAATGTATTTTTAAATTTAAAATGAATTTATTCTTATTATTTTCATTTAAATAAACATTTGATAAATTTAAATTTATTTGATTATATATATTATAAAAAAAAATTAAAGGTTATTTAGTAGTGATTTTTTAGTCCCAATGGACCAGTTCATACACACCTAAGAGGGGTGGGGTGAATAAGGTTCGTCAACTTTTTACAAAATAGTATTTTTTTAACCTTTCATCGCTTCGGTATTTAAACCTATGTTTCTTGTTAATAAAATGGAAATTTTCTTATTCAACATTGAGTATTTAAATATGTAATATAATAAAGCAATAAATTATAGCACATGTATTTTTATAATGTTATTCCCTTCATGAGAGTACTACTCTTTTTTGTGCATGAGTTTTTTGAATCATAGATTCTATGATATAAATCTTATCATAAAATTATTATGTGTTGTCTTGGGATCATCTAGAAACTTGTCAATATATTTCATAGGTTATTTATTCAATATATTACACAAGTTATCTAATTTAATGTATTGCACATATGAACTCTTACTAGAATGGTAGGTTTAATATACTATAATCACACCTATTCATTAAACATCTAGCCTCATTTAAGTAGATACACAATATTCCCTATATGTTAGAACATCAATAAAATTGAATCCACTTCTCTAACTCAGATTCACCAACTACATTGAAATCTTTATTAATTCATGCAAGCAACTTAGTCTCTAAAAACTTCCCAACATCCCGATTATTCTTCTTCAAAAACTATTTAATGGACCCTCAACTCAAAACTCTATGGAACTTGATTGCCTATATATATTGTATACTTTTATAATCATCCCAAATCACTTCTTATTCAAGAAAAACAACCCGTAAAATCTCATTTGGTGAGTATACACTGAATAATATAACTTCATAAAATTTTCCATATAGATGAAAACACTACAATACTACAGCAAATAATTTATCATATCATGTAACTCCTTAGAGGATGGTGGCTTCTTATGCTTCACTTTTTTTCTTCAAATAATTGAGTCTAGTTGGATTTCTTTTCTTCTAATCTCAAGAAGTAAACATCTTCTGCATAATCTCTCTAATTTTTTCCTCCTCATTTATAATAGTACTATTTCTCTGGGAACACTTATAGAAATGGTACCAACACACTTATCCTTTTTTATAACCTATAATTATTCTTATTTTCACTCAATATAATTATTACTCTCATAAATTCTGAAATATCACATGTTGAGATCATTAATTTATACAAATATATATTAATATACAAAAATGGAATATAGTGAATACTTTTAAGACTCCCATGAAAATAGTGATTATATAATAACCAAATTTTTGTTCCTTAAAGTTATATGTATGCTTCTCAAAAACATTTCATGTAGAGTAGTTTCCCACATTGAGTTATTAAAATGAAATTATTTTATATTTCCCATTTTATGTCAATCAAATGATGCTTCTCCTGTATGATACAGTGGGGTCTATAATTATTTTTTCAAAAATAATCCACATATCTATTTAAAATAATTATATAAATGATATATAAAAATATAACAGTAGATCATCATGTGGTGAGGGAAATTCCCCTTAGAGATTGATAGGTTTTAAGACAAATCAGTACAGCTTCCATCTTGGAATTATACATACCAACTAACATCTTAGAATTTCATACTCTTTCTCATCATGAATCACAAATGGTTTTATGATATTTAAAATAACTAAATAATATCACATTCATTAATATATTTTATATCAGATTTACTTAATCTATGATTTTCCCATTTCTATGAACTTTGTTTGCCTATATTTTAATCTCAACATTGATCTTCCTTCAATACTTTATGATCATCTTATTAAAAAATCTTGAATAAAACATGATTATTTTTATGTATAAAACTTATATTCATAGATTATAAGTCATATAAATTTATATTTTATTTTTATCTTCATTTTGAAATTTCAAATATTCTCATTCTAAATTCATAAATAATGATAAATAATCCCCTCATCATCCATATCATTTCTTATTCCCCATTTCAATCTTTAATCATGTATTTACTAAGATTCATAATGTTTTTAACATCAAATAATATCTCTTTCATCATCCTAAATGATTTCCACTTCAAAATACTAAGTTAACTAATCTTCTAATTTTCTAATAATTTTTATTAAGATTTGGAAATGTGTTAAACCTTATGGTAATCCTAGTACATTACAAATATGTACCTTATATGGTATCATTATAATTTTCATTTCACCTTATGAACGTTTTTTTCAACATTACTGTCACAGTGTCTCAACCTTACTATGACATATCCATACTTGATGAGTACAAGTCTCAGTCATAAAAACTAGTTATCCCAACCTTATGAGATATCTATATGGACCTTTCTACCTCTATTTATCCCAAATTTGTGAGGAGTCACTCTTAAAATTATGAGGCATCTTGTCTAAAATATACAAAAATATTAAACAAAACATATGATGGAAAGAGTAAACCTTAAATAATTATAGGATTTATCCATTTTTTCATAATCCCTAATGTCTTTTGTAGAAAATTTACTCCTTCAATTCTTCAATGTATCTCACTACACATCTAAATTCATACTCAAATTCATTTAGTCTTAGCATTCATACAAATTATTTTAATCACTGTGAATAGAAACCAACATGCTAGATAACACTGGGATGGATTATTCACAGATTTAACTAGATTTTCCCACTATCTGGATTCTTCTAAAAACTTACCAAACTATCATAGATAGCATTCCACCTTTAGAACGTTTTCTTAACTTGAAGGAAAACAATCTAATTTTCTAATGTGATGATCATATTTGGTGGTAGGAATTTATTTATTATCCTTTTACGTTTTTCATGGGAGAATATTCACATTACATTACCCCATAGGTCTGGGTAGAACCTTATTCATTGGGTGGATACTCACTCCATCATCCAAGTTATCAAATTTTCATAATTACATTAATGATAGTTCTTGACAACAAATATAATTGACAAAAAAAAACTTCAATACATATGGAGAATCAATCTCCCCCATTAGATTTTTTTCTCAATTATAAATTTACTGTAAAATTAAATATAATCCTTCTCACCTTAATTGAAAATAAATATATTGGGAAGGATATTCTTTTCCTTTTTGACATCATGTGTATAATTTATGGATTCATCATCTCCAAATTACTCTTCTAATTTTATAAAATTTATTCTCTCCTTTTTTTCTTCCATTTTTTATCTCCCTCTTACTGAGAGAGACAACAACTTTAACATGGGGGGAGGGTGGAACCACATTTTCTTTTAGAAATATACTATAAACAAACCAAGTCTAATTTTTTTGTGCTAACCCGATGTAGAAAACAAGATATTTCAATTTAGATAATAAATTTGTCCTTAAATATTCTTTAATTTGATTCCAACTCAACATCTTAGTTATTTGGAGAAGATAAAAGAAAAATTTCAAAATATTTATGATCATACACTATATTTAAATCAACATAGCAAACATTTCATGTGAAAGGTAATTTTTATTCATTTTTGATAGATATTCACTCCCCTAGATAATCATAAAAAAATAAAAATAGAGATCGAAAAGTGAAAACCATACCACAATATTGAGATTTAGTAGTGGTTGTCTTTATTATAGATTTGACATAATTATTAAAACTCTAGAATCTTACTCTATTATAATAGCTCCGCCTCAAGTAATTATTTCCCAACTTCACCATAGATTTTTTTATCAAGATTATGCTTCATGCTGGTTGTTATTCTTTTAAAATATACATTACAGCTTTTAAAAGATCTTTTTCATGCTCCACCTTCATTTTCCTCTTTGATAATGAGTAGCCACAAACAAATGTGAATAAATTAGAACTATATTATCTCTTTAAAGTGATAAATCAGAATGAAACTTATCTATTAACTACAAAACATTTTATTTTAGGCTCTAAAATGTCTAGATCTCATCATTCTGGATCAACTATTTATTTTTGAAATATGTTATTCCTAGGATAACATTGATTTCTATTTCCTTTTAGTTATCTTATTTTCTATTATATCCTTATTAACATTACCAACTTATGTTATTTGATTCATTTAATCATGATCTGTCTTCTAGTCTATTTCAATCTAATTTGGTTATATGGTTAAGAGAACATTACATCAATGTCATGATTTTTTAGGTGTATAGACTTCTTCCTCATAGTAGGTTTCATGGTACATAGATTCATGGGTATATTCCAATTATTTTTTATTTTTTAAGGAAGAATAGGTTTTAATTTGATATCCAAATGTTTTAACTACATGAAACTTCCACACACCTATTTTATATCCTTTTAATTCCCTTTCTTAGGTATCCTTTCATACTCATCACTAGGATTGTCAACCCCCAATCCAATATTGTTATCTCTATATTAAATTGACTATTTTCATATTGGTGCAAGATTGTTAACATCGTTCTTGATTTTCATACCCATATTCAAATGTTTAATGATGTGACATAATCTACCATAGTAGTGAAATATTCTTTTAGTGTTTACATCCCTCTCCTCTTTCCTCTCTAATTTCCTAGTTTCACTTTTTTTAATAAATTTCATCAATAATTTCCTTCCCAAGTCAAACATGGTTTAATTAATTTATTTATTCTACTATTGTAGACTTCTCATTTCACTATTATAGATTATTTTTTGGGATAGTATATACCATCACTCCTCAAAAAAATGACCAACCTTTTTGAAAAAAATCATAGAAGTCCTTATGAAATGTGTATCTATTTTTGATAGAGATATATTACTTCTTCTATAAAGTATGATCCATACTAGCTGGTTTTCCTATAATATCAAATTTGTATCGCCATATTCTATCCTTTTACAACGTTTATTTACAAATATGTTATTCCAGCAATTAATGAAAATGTTTTTAATCCTCTAGTAGCACCAACAATATGCACAAAATCTCATTTTTTCCTATTGATGTTGTCTATCAATATTTTCCATATTACTATTTTTAGACATAAACCCCAATTTTTTGGGATCTAATTTAAAATATATTTTTTATATACATGCCTCGATTCACCCTTGATGATGTGGTGATTTTTTGGACATTTTTATCCTTCTCAATTTGTATATTTTTTTAATTTACTTCTTTGTAATAAATTTAAACCTATTTAGTAAAAATATTTTTATCAAGGTTGTGGGATGCCTTCATCCAATATCTGGTTATGGGTTGATCATAATACATATCAAAGTTATTATATCAACCCTTTATTTTATTTTTATCATAAATAACCTTATTTGATGTTTTTGTAACCATATTGCTTTTCTCAATAACTAATGAAGATCCATCTTAGCTGTTTACTAGATTCCTTATCTTTATATCTAACTCTAAAAATTATATACCCAGAATGTATTTCTATTCTTCTAGTGATTTATCAATTTCTTCACAATCGAGTTTCAACATCTCTATCTGGTACACATTCATTTTAATTATCTATTATAGTAAGTTATAAATCTCTTTTATTCTCTTAATTTAAAATTATAGTAGTTCACTTTTGATACCCATAAAGACTTTGGTAAATTAATGTAATGCATGGATCACTTCATTAACATCCATTTAAAACACTTAATTATCAAAAATAACTCTATGTTTTTCTTCATCATCTAAATAAACTATTTCATCAAAAATATTGAAAGAATGTTATTTAGCCATCATAAGTCTTGTGAGGGTGATGCAACTGCTTACTTTATTTTCCAATGTGTTTTCCATAGAATCGAATTCTTATTCCTAATGTGACATACCATCATGAAGTCCCTTGGTATATAAAAATATTTATGATACAAATTCAATTTTTAAATTCTTCAAGTAATCTTTTATTTAATAATATAAATATTTGATTCATTTATTAAAAACATCTTCATCACAACTTGATCCACCTAATTCATCAAAGAAATAATCATCAATATATTTATTAAGATATATAACACTATTATACCTTAAAAATTGGTTCTTACTCTTTCTTGTTTGATACTTATATATGATTATTTTCCTTATTTTTATTTATATTTTGTATAGTCTTAGTAAAAACTCCAAATCAATTTTATTAAATACAAAATCTGGTTTTTCCATTTGAGGAACTTCTATTTCAAATATGCACTTCTTGTATTCAAGTAAAAAAAAGTTATCCTTAAAAATAGATCTAATAAAAGTGAACCTCATTTATAATACAGCTTGTTGGTCATGGTGGATTAGTGAAAACACACATGAGTGAGAGGGGGTTGAATCGGGTTTTTTCAACTACTTACCAAATAAAAAATCTTCTTTTAATCCTTAACCACCTTGTTCTTTGATCCTTTATTATTGGTTAAAATTTATGGATCTTAAATTGATTAATGTATCATACACCTATATATAACTAAGGAGAGTATTCAAGTATGTAACATGTAATTCTAAAAGTTTTGTACCCTTTTGGAAGTATTACATCATACTATGATTAAGATGCATGAGTCACAGATTCTCCAAAATAATTCATATCATCAAAGTACTATGGGTTATTCATGGATTATCCTAAAACATATCACTATATTACATAGCTGAACTGTATAATATATTACACAAGAGAACTAATTCACTATATTATGGAAGTTAACTCCTTCAACTCTTGAAAGTTCTTTACACTAACATCATCCAAGTTATTTAAATAGTTAACCTCTTTGCAGTAGATCTGCATTTTTTTATAGATGTCATTGCACTAAAAAATATGATCTATTTCCTTAACTCTGATTAATTGATTTCCTTGAAGTCTCTAGAAACTGATACAAGAAACTTAGTATCTATAAATAGCTTATCTTCCCATTTCATCATCCAAAATAGTTTCTTGAACACTCAATTAAAAACACTAATTAACTAAAATACCTATTAATCTTTTATATACTTATAAAATAGGATGCTCTAAAATCTTTATAAAGAAACATAAGACATAAAATTTTACTTGAGAGTATACAATTAATAACAGAACTTATTAGATGTAAATACCATGAACCTAATATTTCAGATATAGGGCCTTACTTTGTTTCATTGGAATATATACAAGAATAAAGTTCCAAAGGACCAATCAATGTTTCATTTTTGGAAACCAAATTACATATATGAAACCCATTTTAAATTGAAAAAAAAAATAAAACATAATACGTAAAAATCTAATAAATTGCATCCTTGAAAAGTGATTTAAAGATATCTTCTGTAGGACTCGAGGAATGAAAAAAATAATGGTGAACTTTGACGCTCAATAAGGGTTATGTACAGTGAAATATATCATGAATAAATATTAATAACCAACATAGAAAGGTAAATAACTAAAACACCTTCCATATAATAAATAAATTGACCATGAAACTTAACAATAGATATTCTAACTAATCAAATAATCACATGGAATATGAATAAATGAATTCATAATGATGGAATGAATAATGTTGGATATCAAAACATACCGTTAAGGATTTATTCTAAGAATCTATTACTATCAAGGCTTCATGCCAATAATCTATTTCAATCAAGGCTTTATGCCAAGAATATAACATCTTTAAGTATTAATTCCATGAATATAGGGTAAGGACTCAGCCAAAACCATATCTAGTACATCTTAAGAGACTAATAATTCATCACGGGCTTTTTTATATATGGTCTCCTCCCGTTCTTTCATTTCTAAAGCATTCCTCATATATCGAAATGATCGATTTAATTCATGAATCAATAAGCCTTATCAAAAAAATATCCATATTGAGTAAAAAATATGGATTTAACATTAATAAACTAGTCATTTAAATATTATTCAAAGTAAACACCTTATGTAAAAATGGTATATGGTTTAGGAAATATTTAAATTAAATATAATTTTAACCCAATGAATGAAAATTGAGTAAAGAAATCTCTTACAACATGTAATCAGTCGAATCGTATTCCCCATAAAAGTAATAATTATAAAATGAAACATTTAATACCATGAAGATAACAAGATTCAAGATATTATATATCAAAGGGTGGTATACATAAACTGTACACAATAAATAAGTGGTGAATAAGGAATATATCTCACAAAAGTAATACTGAGATGAGAAACCATTACTTTTCTCTTTCCTTTAGTTTAACATGATTTAATATCTTGTATATTGGTTTTAAAGATTCTATTTACTCATACCAGAATCATATTAATATTTATGATATCATATATGATCCACTTATATCATCTTATCACCTGTTTGTTAATAATATTTCGTTATTAACCTTGTTTGGGGTGTTAACTACTTCATTTTTCTATGCATTTTTTATCATGTAGGTTTAAGTTATTGTGAATAAGATAAAGTTAAATCATTTAAAGAATGATATTAAGGTCACAGATATCATATATATTTATTATATATATTTTTATAATCATTCTTGAATTTTTTAAATAGAAAATTGTTTTAATTTCATCATGGAGATGGTAGGTTGTACGTACACACAAGTGACGGTATCGATCTCTTAATGGTGAAAGGGTAATGAAGTGTATTTTATATTAATTTTTATTGAATAAATATCAGGTAATAATTTTAATATATTTATTATTTCCACCATTATACTCATCCAATTAATGTGTTGATGAAGAACAAATTACACCACAACATGGATATGGTAAGTCTTACGTACGCACGTGTGGTGCTTTTGTTTTTCATAGGATGGATAAAGGGTGGAATGTGATAGTATCAAAATCATAATAATATATCAATAAATATATGATACTATATTTATTACTTTATCATGTAAAAAACATTTTAAGATAAAGTATAAGAAGAAATAAAATTGAAAAAGTGAATAATGATGATTACCTCTTCTTCAGTGAACTTCCTTTAGATATTTTCATAATGGATATAGGGTTGGTATTTTTGAAGTACCAGAACACCCATAACTTGGATAAGGAAGTTTGGAATAGAAATTTTTAGTACTATTATAAGATAAAAGGATCAACGAGATGAAATTAAATAAAAGATGGAGTGCCCTTTTATATTTGAGGAAAGGGTAATCCTTGGAAATCCTCAAAATAATAAATTATAATAAATTAATTTTCAATTCAACTAACTCAAAATGGGAATGGACTACAATATTAGATGAGACAAGGTTTTAATATCATCATCCGATAAAATTTATACATTTTTTGGTTTTATTTTTAACATTATCAATTTGATTGACCTTAGTTAACTTATTTTAAATTTAATTACAGTAATAATTTATTTTACATTAAAATGTGTTAATTTTTACTTATAAAATTTCATATAGATTCCAAATGAATAATTTATGAAATTTTAAAACAAATAATAATCAATTTTTATTTTTAAAGATTTTTTATTATTTTTCAATAAGTTAACAAAATATTATTTTGATAAAATATCATTAGTTTCAATTTTAACACTATTAATTACTCTATCCTTAAGAAAAAAAGAAAGAATATAAATTCAAAAAAACATTTAATAAACCCCAAATATAACATAATAATTCAGGAAATTTATGGAGAACCTTAATTAATTCAAATTATTTTTATTTTAATATTTTTAATATCATTTATTTGCCTGCTTTATTAATAAAATAATTATTGTATCATCATTGTATAATAATTTCAAGTACTTATTTATTCACTAAAACATAAAAATAAAATAAAATTATGTATATAAATCTTTTATATTTCAAAAGAATATATATAGTCAAGTTTATGTTTGGAATAAATCTATATTAAAAATAATATAGTTATTAAAATATGAATGTGACATATTTTCCTTTTATTTAAATAAAATATTATAAATATCATAACATCATCCAAATGGTTCCCAACAAAAAGAATTTATATAAATAAAATAAGTTTATTAAGTGAAAAATGGACACCTATATTCCTTCAAAACCTACCTTTTTCCTATGTGGACACATAGGAGATGTTTAAGATAAAGAAAGTGACATTTTTTTATTTTCTTAAATTTAAAAAATATGATATTGATTTTCAAGGATAAGTGCCAATTAAACAACTAAAATTAAAAAAATAGGTGTTAAGAGTTGAATATAAGTCATCCAATAAAATTTGTGAATTTTTTAGGGTAATTTTATAATCCTTTCAATTTTAGGTTTAACCTAAATTGCCAAATTTTCTATTTATCATGGTAACAAAAATTACAAATGTTACAATTCATATTGGAAATAAAATAAAAGAGATATATTTAATAAATTTGGACTATATGAATCCAAATTTTTCATCCATTTTTTAATATTCAAAATACATAAGTTTCATAATTTAATTTAAAATTAATCCCACAAAACACAATGAAAAATAGTTTTACTGAAAAACGTATTTTTAATCCCAAAAATGTAATCATACCAAAATAAGATATAATGATATTTAAAATTAATGAAATTAGATTATTTATTACTAAATAAAATTTAATTAACATTTAAATAAAATTAATATCATAAATAGACCTTTAATACAACTTAATTGGTAAATTCCAAAAAATGGTATTTTTCATTATTCACTAGAAAATACATAATTTTATAAAAATACCATAAATTAAACCTAAGATAATTTTGAAATTATACTTTCAAAAATGAATTTTATTTTTTCAATAGAAATTATAAGTGTACAAATTTAGTTTTGAAATAAGAACACCATTAAAAGACCGTAAAATTGTCTTTAGAAAAATAAAGTCTTTTTATGCATAAAATTGGATTTAATCTTATCTCAACACTATAAAAATAATTGGTTGAATTTTAAAACATTTTATGAAATATATAAAATATAAATTTCATGAATATCATTCACTAATAGTGGTTAATTTAATTTATTAAGATAAAATGTCATTGTGGGCATAAAAATAGTTTTTCATAAAAACACATCCTTTATGTTCAATTTGTTTTTATTCTCATTTCTAATTAATTAGTAACAAATGAATTTATTTTATAAAAATGTGTAAAATATATTTTCATAGTTTATTTAGTATCATTAATTCCTCTCATTCCAACATCTTGGTGATAACTATCACAATTAAATAATAATATTTAATTATTTGTTTAAGTTCGGTGTTTTGTGTAATGAAGGCTATGGAAGAAGTTAAATTTTAAAAAGAGAAATACCATAAAATCTTGGGGTGCTAAATTCTACCCTACTGTAATAAGTGTTTTCCTTAAAATTTTAAATTTCACATTGAAAATTTAATATTGATACATGAAAATTTCTTTGTGGGAAACCCACATCTTAAATAGTACTAATAAATATTTTCTTAATAAGAGGTAAAGTAAAATGAGAATGTCACCAAAAAATTAGGATTTCGAATATGCTAACATTAGGGGGAAGTGTAAACATGGACATGGAAGAGAAATATAATTATAAAGTTTTTATGGAGAGTGATATAAAACATGTTCATTGGAGATTTAACCACCACAAACCCATAAATCTTTTATTGGTTAAAATAATATTGATTTCTTAGTGTGAAGATTAAATGAATAAAGTCTTTTTTCAAATACTTCTCCTAGAGTTGATGGATTCTTTTACTATCTAGATAAGTACATGAGAAAATAAAATTACTTGATTTATTATCATTTCATGAGCATAATATCATCCTTTGGCTATGCTTATATCTATCTACACTTCATTTCTTACATATATAGATAGATATCTATGTTGATTTTTTATGCCTAAATCACTTTTATCAAATGATCCATAAGTCATTCCTTTATCCTTTAAATTTTTTCCAAAATAATAATGGTTAGCACATGTTATCCAATATGATAAATCATAATTTAACATAAAATTAAAATATCTAAAGTTCAACTTAATCCATTCTTTAAGTAGTTACCTCAAGACTCATTCAAAATGCATTTTTCTAAATTCAAAGTCCAAATATTTTGTAGGAAGGTCACTAAATTTCCAAAAAAAAATTAACATAATATTTCCCCAAATAATGTAGCTCTTATTATCTCATATCAAATATATGAATACCTTAATCACATTTAAAAATTTATAAAAACATGCATGCTTCCAAAATTAAAATATTATATTGTTGAATATATTCCTTAAATCCAAACATCTAACAATTCTAGAAAACATAACATAAACCATCAAATCACAAACCACCTTCATGGTCACTAATAATATCCAATAAACATTAATTTATTATTATCTAAATATAAATCACATATTTCAGGTTATCTTTTCCAAGTCATGTGGTTTCAAAAAAATCAACATAAAATTGAATCACTTTGTAACATCCCGGTTCTAGGTGCCACCAAAAGGTTCCTGAAACCCGGTTGGTCACATGACCTCAAGTGCATTTCTCCAAATGCCATGGGCTTCTGACAAGAAGCAAGGGCTACCATGTGATAATGAGGAAACTATTCCCTTATTGGCTGAGTATAGACAACAAAAAGAAAATAGTAAAAAATAGAGAAATCATTTTTACCATACAACAAAAATAAATAGTGAAATCCTGACAGTAATGTAACAACTAGAGAATATATATAAATGATTCATGTCACATGTGTCTAGGAAATCATCCAAATAAGTCACAATACTAGAAATACAATACTGAAACCAAAGTACAGAAAAGAAGTAAACTCCAACAGTATCGCAAGCCTCAGCTTGGTCTCATTCTCTCCAGCTCCAACAGCAATAAGGTACCTGATGAAGAAGGGAACTTTTCTTTATCTATAACTACAACCATATAATCTATTTGGGTCCAAACCATGACCCAAACAGGTTGTAAGATGAATCCCAGTAGGCAACCACCAAAAGATTGGTGCTTAACTATGATTGAATATATATAGTGAGTAATATGGAGAAATGAAGAAATAAACTAAGAACTAATAAAAAGTAAACAATCCAAAAAATTTCAATTAAATTCATTTTCATTTATTATTCAATTCATTGAATCTTTTAACCCTTGTAATATAGCATATGCTTTGTATCCCCTATGTAATAATAACAAAAATATGTCTTATAAGACCATCTAAACAATCAATTAAAACGGAGTCCAAGCTTGTGCTTTGGCTTGGCAGACTCATCATAATCATTCAATCATTCATAAACAACCCTCTCGAAAATCTCTCATAGTCTAACCCATATGGTTTAATATAGCACCAAAACATTAAAAAATGACCCTATGGGAATTTTCACACTCTCTAACCCCTTTAGTCCCATATAGTAGTAAATAAACTTGTAAATGACCTCCTTGGTTTCTCTCACGATCAATATCCATGGGTCAACATAGCATAAAAAAATATAAACGACCACCTGGTAGCTCTCATGGTCAATAACCCTAGGTCAATATCTACACCAAGGCTCTCATGGTCCTGTGTAAATAAACATGGAAACCCCCACAGTTTTCTTGGTCCAAGACTCTCACAGCCCATTGGAAAAATAGTGCACATATTATAGGATCTAAATAATAATGTAGATGCTCAATATACAAGAGGGGGTGAATTATATAATTTAAAAAAATCATTTGGAACTTTTAAAGATGGTATAAACTCTCTGATTATTTAACAATGTTAAACAAGGTAAATTCACAAGACCTCTTAGTTCTAAAAACTTGCTAGATTCTGAAAATATGGTTCCGAAAATAAAACTTAAGAAAAGTTGACAAGGACAAAGATTCTACCTTAAAGAATATAGAATCTTACTAATCAGAGTACAAGTACAAGAAATTATGAGATAGTTAAACTTTCCTTATTAATCAAAAAGCAGCGGAAAACCAACTTGAAATAATACAAGTAACAAGTATGAAATCTTTTAATCCAAAGAGTAGGGTATCCAACAACTTTGGATAAAGGTCCCTTGATTTATACTTTCAAGAAATTTTGTCTTACCCACACCAGGGTAAGCCCTCGATAAGAATATCATAGTCTGTCTTGTTATCCCTGCAAGCCCTTGAAATTTAAGGTAGTCGGAACCTCTGTCTACCTATCCCAATAATCCCTCAATTGTACACAACAACAATCGGAATCACACAAAGAAATCTGAACCATATGTTCAGTACGCACAGAGCATGAGAGTCTCTCTCTCTCTCTCTAGAAATAACTTCAACAGCTTGTAATCTCTAGATTGATCAACGTATGTTTTGAGCTCATTCAAATGAGCTCATGTTTATACACACATTTCCAATGGTCGACTCCCTCCTCCAACGGTCATATTTTTCCTTGAATTTTGGAGGGACCTATACAGGTGTCACTCAAACAACAGTTAGTTAGAAATAGAATGTAAGACATCATTTTATAATAATAACAAGAGTAATAAAAATAAGTTTACTCAAACAAATTTATTTTTCAGAGTCTAAGGAAAAATAAAGTTCAGAGTCTAAGAACATTCAGATTCTATATTATATGGATATTTGGATTCTATTTCTCAAGGAATTTGGAATCAGAATTCTACAAACTTTGGAGTCTGAATTATGAGGAATTCAGAACCTAAATTCTACGGAATTCGGAACCTGAATTCTAAAAAATTCAGAGTCTGAATTCTTAGGAATTCAGAGTTTGAATTCAAAGAAATTTGAAGTCTGAATTCAAAGAAATTAGGAGTCTGAATTTTATGGAATTCAGAGTCTTCATTCCAAGGAATTATGAGTCTGAATTTTAGAGAATTCAGATTCTGAATTTCAAAAAATTTGGAGTCTGAATTATAGAGAATTCAGATTCGGAATTTCAGAGAATTTAGAGTCTAAATTTCAAAGAATTCAGAACCTGAATTCTGATCCTGAAAACAGAATACCCTATATCTAAGTATTTATATAATTCTGAGGTTTTATATCTGAATCTGAATTTAACACTTAGGAATAAATAGAGTTAGATTTAGACAAACTAAAATATAAACAATAAATAACATGGTAAGGATAAATTTCCTTCGGGAAGAAAAATTTTCCTTATTAAGATAAAACTTATGGAGAGAAACTTTCCTTGAGATAGAGTGTTTGTGATTTTCAAAACATATAGGAATGTAAAAGTCATAAGGAAGCCTTATTGAGTCAACAATCTCCCCCTTTTTGGAAAGCACAAACATCCTCACTAAAAATAATATAAGAAATTTGAAATTTCTACGATCTTACAAAAAAACTTATCTCCCTTTACATATGGATCATAGTGAATATGACTAACTCTCCCTTAGTCTTTGGAAACACTAGGGATTGTATTCTTGATTTCCTGAATGAGATTTTACATTATCTTGCATATGAAAATATTCATGATGAAAACTCCCCCTTGGATGAACTCTCCCTTACTTAGTGAAATTTCTTCTTTACTTGGTATTATTTTTGAAATTCCTTTATCCCCCTTTATGATTTTCAAAAAAGGAATAAAGGGAGTGGAAAAGATATTTGGCACCTGAAAGATTAGTACTAAACAACCAAAATATTAAGTGCAACAAGAATTTCATTAAGATTTGAATAATTTCTAGAATAGGAAAATACAGCAAAAGATCATATTTGGAAAAGATTATACTTTTTTCTCCTTCGGCATCAGCTTCTTCACTATGGTTTTCAACTTCTTGAGCTCATTTTGATCCTCTTCTACATGCTTGAGAAACTGATCTTGATCTTCTGTTTTCTTCTCTAAGGCTTTAATTTTCTCTTCCTGAGCCTTAAGAGATTCTTCCTGGGATTTCAAGACTTCTTCTTACTTAAAAATATTCTATTTTATCTGAATTCTAAGATCCATTTCTCTCTTCAAATTCATGGCCATAGAGTTAAGCTTTCCATTCAAATCCTTAACTTCTGGCATCCAAGAATTCTGTTGAAGAGATATCTTTTCCTCAAAATTATTAGTGAAATCCTTGATCTTCACATCTTAGGTGTGAAAAGCAACCTTAACACTATCTTGAAATTCATCAAAGATTCTCATCTCTTCTATTTTCTTCCTTGACTAACTTTCCATCTTCTTGTAAGATCTTTTATGAGACTCGTATCTAATGAGAAAACATTTGAAATCTACTTCGAGACTAAAAAATTTATCCATCACCATGGATACTGAATCATATTTTTGATTTAACGTATGTTGAAGCATCTGACATCTTGAGTATATACTAGGGAATATTAAAATAGTCTCAACCAGCTTCTTTAAAGCCTAAACAAAAAATTCATGGCTAAGAGAATATGATTTTGAATCTAAGACTTTGGTTGGTGTGGATTCTTTTTTTATTTCAACAGCCTTCCTCTTCGATGAAGTACCAACTTCTTTCTTCTTTGCCACATTTTTTCTAGGTGTATTCACAACCACTTTTTTGCCTTATCATCCTTTGGAATGATTTCTTCTTAATTAGGATATTCATGTTCACTATCTGATAGCTGAAAAATTTTATCTTCATCAACTTCATCCCTCTCATCTCCTCCCTCAACATCTCCTAGGTGAATGAAATCATGATTTCTACTTTCATATTTAGACAACTTATTCACTTCTTCCTCACCCTTCCCATCTTTTCTTGGGGTAGCAAGTTTTAAAGACAAGTCTTTAGAAGATTGGATTGATAACATCTTAGAAAGATTTTCTTCTCATGGAAATCCACTAATTGCTTTATCAAATCCTCAATATCACCCATACATTTTTCTTTTTCGTCTTCCACTTCTTTTTCTTGCACTGTTTCTTCTTATTAATGTCGTTCCGGAATCACTAACTTCTTTCCCGAAGTCTCTGGCAAAGGTTCTGTCAAAAAGAATTCTAGTATCAGAATTTGTTTAGAGGCTTTTTTAGTATCCTTGATAAGATATTGAATGGCTTCATCTTCCGACAATTTCTTCCTTTGCTTATTTTCGTTTTCTTCCTTTTCAAGATTCTCAATAGCCTTTTCCTTTAATGCTTTTGCCTCAGCTAGGTCCAGGACAAACATAGGCTCCCCTTCCTTCCTGTTCTTCTTATCTTTTATCCACATAACCATTACTTTATTAGGATATACTTTTTGCTTCTTTGGCTTTGGAGGTTTTGACTGAGTTTTCTTATCCACTGGGGTTTTTCCTTTCTCTTATGGTTCCTTCGCCTTCTTCTTCCTTACACCTTTCTTACAAGTTTCATCCACTTCTGGATTTTTTGATAGAGCTTCAACTTATGCATCCAAAAAATCATAAAATTCTCCATATTGACTATTAAATCCAATCTTCATCCCCCTTAGAGTATCATCACTCAAAATAATCACCTTACAATTTTTTGGCTTAGAACTACAAGGAATCTTGAAAGACTGAATACATATAACAATGATATTTGAAAGAATGGTTGGATACATGATAATCTAAGACTTCATATTTTCATTCTTTAAATTCTCAATCGTAACCAAGAGACGCTTAACCAGGTTTATCTTTCTTAGGTTCACCAGGAAATCTAGAATATACATATCTCTTTTCTTCAGAGTATCCTTGTCCCCTTTTCTTGGAATGAGAAAACCTTGAACCCATAGCTGAATAATCCAAAGATTTTTTGAGAGATGAATAATTTTTGTAGTCTTTACCTCTAAAAGACCAAGACAAGATAGATCCTTTTTCTTGTAAAAAGATCATATTTCATCAGGTAGCTTGTGTGAGGAAAACTTTTCTTCTCCTTCATAAAGAATTCCTATCATATTTGTATCCATGTTATAAGAAAGAGAATATGTCTTTCCATAGCTCTTGAAAGAAAATTTATCTCTTCCTCCTTCAATGAAAAAACTAACTGTCTCATAGAATTCAACCAGTAATTCCGAATACACTGGATCCTATGCTCTTGTTTTTGATATACATACACTCTCCCAACTATTCACCTTGATATTCATAGAAACAATGGAATCATACTTTTCATAAAACATCAGATCGACTAACCTTTCTCGGTAGATCTTCCACTCAAATATTTCCTTAACAATTTAAATTTCTTTCTAAGAAGAGGCTTCAGTAGACATTCAGAAATAAGGAAACATTAAAAATCCAGAATGGATTTAAAAACAAAGGCAGAGATTCAGCATGTGATGGCATGGAATTTGATGTGGGACAACCATCGGGGGGTCCTTTATATTGGAAATAGAGGTGACGGTTCACCTTCCATGACTTATCCAATAGTTGAAAACTTCTTGATAAGATCTAACGGTTGAGATGATATCCAAAGAAGGATTTTAATAGATTCTGATCTTTTGAGGTTTTTAAGAAAATCATTCAGATTTAAGCAAAAGTGAATCCGAAGGGTTTAAAAACAAATGTAAATTCCAGTAAGGAAAAATGATTATGAAGACTTCGGAAAGGAAACATACCTTTTGTATTCTAAGGAAGATTATTCATAATAAAGGAAATTATTTTTTAAGAACTTTAGATTACGAAAATTTGATTACGAAAACTTTGACTACGAAAATATTTATTAAAAAAATTAAATCTACAAAAAAAACTTACTAACAAAAATTTTATATTATGAAAAAAATTTAGATTACGAAAAAATTTAGTCTAAGAAAAATTTTAAACTATGAAAAATTTTAAACTACGAAAAATTTTGACTAAAAAGAAAATGTACTCCCCCTATGAAAATGAGTTTTTACTGTAAAGAGATAGGTTTCAACAAGAAGTTAATATGGAAGATTACCTTATGTTTATCATTCTTAACTTCTGTTTAATGTATTCAAATCTATTGGATAGTAAAGATTTTGTAAAAATAGTAGCAAGTTGATCTGGTGTTCCGATAAATTAAAGAATAATATCTCTTTTTTGTGTGTGATCCCTAAGAAAGTGATGCCTAATATCTATATGTTTTTCACAAAAGTGATGTGCAGGGTTTTTACTTAAGGAAATGGAACTAGTATTATCACACAATATTTTTGTTTTGGTAAAACTCATATCATAGTTTGTGAGTGTGAGTTGCATCCACAACACTTGAGCACAACAACTTCCAACTGCTACATATTCAACTTCAGCAGTGGAAAGTGCTACTGAGTGTTTCTTTTTGCATGACCAAGAAACTAATGAATCTCCTAAGAAATTAAAAGTTTCATAAGTACTTTTCTTATCCACTCTACATCCACCAAATTCTGCATCTAAAAAACCTTTTAAAACAAAATCATTTCCAGACGTATAAAAGAGTCTTAGATCTATGGTTCTCCTTAAGTAGCGAAAAATCCTTTTCACTAACTTTAAATCAGATTTTTTAGGATTGGATTGATATCTTACACATAAGCATACCAAAAACATTAAGTCTGGATGACTAGCTCTTAAGTAAATTAGACTTCCTATCAAGTGAATTTAAGGTACCAATGGGAGTACTTATACTCTTAGTGTTGTCATATCCATACTTTTTAAGAAGATATTTAATATACTTATGTTGGGATATATAGATTCCTTCTGGTTTTTGAGAAATTTTAAAACCAAGGAAAAATGTTATCTCACCCATCATACTCATTTCGAACTAAGTTTTCATTAGATCCGCAAAGGAATCGGTTAAATATTGCTGAGTTGAACCAAATATAATGTCTTCAACATATATTTAAACAATCAAAACATTTTTCTTATCTCTCTTTATAAAAAGGGTTGGATTAGCATTTCCCTTACCATAATTGTTTTGAAGAAAAAATCATGTAAGCCTATCATACCAGGCTCTTGGGGATTGTTTAAGTCCATATAAATCTTTGGTATGTTTAAAAACATGTTCAGGATGTTTTGTATCTTCAAAACTAGGAGTTTGTTCAAAAAACTTCCTCTTGAACATAATCATTAAGTAAGGAACATTTAACATCCATTTGAAAAAGTTTGAAATTGAAGAATGCTACAAAGGAAAGTAAAATATGAATATATTCAAGTCTGTCTACTGAGTATTCACTCGACATGGTTCTTCTTATCTCTTGAATAATTCTATTTAATCCTTTAACAATTCCATTTTGTTGTGGTGTTCTTGGTGATGAGAAGTTATTAGTAATGCCTTTTCTACTATAAAAAAGATTCAAAATCAGGATTTTGAAATTATCCTCCATGATCGCTATGAATAGTTATCAATAAAAGGTTTTTCTCATTTTTAAATGGGGCTCTAAATCTATTGAAATAAGAAAAAACATCATATTTATTTGCAAGAAAATGGACCCATGTAAATCTAGTGTAATAATAAACTAATATAAATACATAATATTTACCTCCAATACTTTCAGTTTTTGTTGGACCAAAAAGATTCATATGCACCAACTGTAATGCATCAGTGGTTGATACTTCACTGACTGATTTAAAACTTGATTTATGTTTTTTTCCATATTGACAAGGATCACAAACTTTTGAAGAATCAAATATAATCTCTGGTAGATCCTTAACTAGTCTTTTCTTATAGAGTTTTCATAGGTTCCTAAGGTTACAGTTTCCTAACCTTCTATTCCATAACCAAGAATGATCTTCCATTACACTGAGACAAGGTAAATCTTGGCTTTAAATGTATTCTAAGTTTAGTATGTAAACATTATCTTGCCTATGGGAAGAAATAATAAACTCTTCCTTGGAATTGTGAACTAAACACTTATCATTCCTAAAATTCACAAGGTAACCTTCATCACATAATTGTATTATGCTAATAAGGTTGTGCTTAAGACCCTTCACAAATAAAACATTTGAAATCAAAGTTTTTTCAAGAAGAACAATGTTACCTATACCAATAATTTCTCCGTAATAATTATCTCCAAAAGTTAATTTTCCTCTATTTGTCTTGATAATCTTTTCAAAGAAATTTTTGTTACCATACATATGCCAGTAACATCCACTATCCATGTACCATGTATTGTTGTTGGTACTATCTTTACTTTCCTGAAAATAAGAGTGTTAGACTTTCGAAACCCAAACTTTCTTGGATCTGAAAACTTCAGAAAGAAAATTTTTAGGAATCCACATTTTATTTGAAAAAAAAACTTTATGAAAACCTAAACACAGGGGTTTTTTTAAGGAGCAATTTCTGGACCAATGCCCACCACACTGACACTTAGTGCAGAATGGAACACTTTGAGGAATAAAATTATTGTTACTAAAAACCGGTTTTGAATGAGTATAACCAAAACCAGAATTATTCCTTAGAGGTCAAATTTGGAAATACATCTTATCAAATTTTTCCTTACCTAAGGTAAAGTTTGAAAAACACGTCCTCAAGGAAAATATTTCTGACATTAGATTAATAACTAAGTTTTTAACCTCAAAAACGTTAGTTTTAGCACTAGAGTTAGTTTTGAAAACATTTTTCATAGAAATTACTTTTTCTAGATCCTTAGAAAGTTTATTCTTCTCAGAATTAACATCCAAAAGGGTTTTTGAAATACTTTAAAAATCAAGGGTTTTCTTATAAAGATCTGACATTTCCTTAGAAAGAATAGAAATCAAATAATTTTCCTTATCAATATTTTTCTTGACTTTAGAATTTTCATTCTCAAGGATCTTATAAAACCTAAAAAAAATTCATAAGTAGGTAAATTATTATCTTCATCAGAATAAGATTCGTCATTCGAATATTCCTAATATTTACTATCACTATAATTAGAATTCAAGGATACATTGGTTATGGATTCAACATTGTGTACCTTATCCATTAAACAATGATTTTCAATAGGTAACTTGGATAATAAACCAAGATTCTTCTGACCAGAAGATTCTTACTATGAGGATTCTCTTGAAGATTCACCACCACAGCCACTCTAGGTGTCATTAGATTTCAAAACATTCTTAGATTCATCCTTGTAGTACTTCTTTCTATTCCTCTCAGAATGATTTTCCTTTCTATCTTTTCTCTTAAGCATAAGACAATCTGGCTTTATATGCCCTGCTCTTTTTCATTCATAGCAAGAGAATTAAGAGTCTTTCTTATCCTTTATTTCTTTCTTTTTGTATCTATATCGAAAATTCTTTTGCCCAGTGATATTGTTCATCCTTTGGGAAAGATTGGCTAACTCATTTTCTGAAGATTCACTTCTACTAGATTCGTATTGAATAACAGTCCTCTTAGATTTAGATCTTGTAACTCTATCACGAGTCTTGGGTTTCATATTATTTGAAGTAGTTGTAAAAGCAACACTTCAATTCCCATTATTCTTCTTATTTAGATCATCATATCTTTTCATTCTAGTCTCATGTTGAATAAGAGTTCCAAAAAGCTCATCGAGAGTAACTTGTCAGACTTTCTAATTCTCATCAATAGTTGTTCTCTTTGATTTTCACTCATTATGCATGATATCTATAATCTTTTCCACAAGTTCCTCATCATCTAAACCTTTTTCACCCATGGATTTTAAATTATTAAAAATATTCATAAAACTCTATTTTACCTTACATACTGGTTCTCCATAAGGAAATAAAAAACCATGATACTCAGCTCTGAGCATAGCTCTTCTAGTTTTGATAACTTTGGAAGTTCCAAAGTGAGTGACCTCCAATTTCTTCCAAATAAAATTTGCAGCTTCATATGAAGAAATCTGTAAATATATATTCCTGTTCATGGAACACAACAAAGTACTGTGTACCTTATTGTTAAGTTGATATTCTGACTTTTCTTGATTAGTAAAATTTCTGACTTCCTTATCAGGAATCTTGTAATCTCAAGTAAGCATTACAAAGTTGTCCACTCCATTCTTAATGACAAAATTCTTCATAAGATCTCTCCAATATTTATAATCATTCCCATCAAATATAGTTGGTCTATTAGGATTAAATTTTCAACCAAACCAACATTCATTCCTTCCATCTAAAAGAAAATATCTTTCCACAGAACCTTGTTAGTAATAAAATTTGTGTAAACAAGGATAAAAAGCCTAAGCAAGGGAAAATAAAACAAAGGAAACTTGATCAAGAAAACTTATATGTGAATATAATTATTTCAGAGACCTCCTCTGATACCAATTATAGGATCAAAATAATAATGTAGATGCTCAATATACAAGAGGGGGTGAATTGTATACTTTAAAAAATTCTTTTGGAACTTTTAAAGACGGTATAAACCTTCCTATTGTTTAACAATGTTAAACAAGGTAAATTCACAAGACCTCTTAGTTCTACAAACGTGCTAGATTCCGGAAATATAGTTTCGGAAATGAAACTTAAGAAAATTTTTCAAGGACAAAGATTCTAACTTAAAGTATATAGAATCTTACTAATTATAGTACAAGTACAAGAAAGTATAAGATAGTTATACTTTCCTTATTAACCAAAAATCAATGGAAAACAAACTTTAAACAATACAAGTAACAAGTATGAAATCTTTTAACCCAAAGAGTAAGGTATCCAACAACCTTCGATAAAGGTCACTTGATTTATAATTTTAATAAATCTTGTCTTATGCACACCAGGGTAAGCCCTCGATAAGAATATCGTATTCTGTCTTGCTATCCCCGTAAGCCCTCAAAATTCAAGGTAGTCGACACCTCTATCTTTCTATCCCTGGAATCCCTTGACTGTACACTGCAAAAATCAGAGTTGCACAAATCAATCTGAACGAGATGTTTAGTACACACAAATCATGAGAGTCTCTCTCTCTAGAAATCACTTCAGTAGCATGTAATCTCTAGATTGATCAATGTGTGTTTTTAGCTCATTCAAATGAGATCCTATTTATAGGTTCATTTACAACGGTTGGTTACCTCCCCCAATGGTCATATTTTTCCTTCAATTTCAGAGGGACCTATACATGTGTCACTTAAACAATCGTTAGTTAGAAACAGAATGCACGACATCATTTTATAATAATAATAAAAAGTAATTAAAATAAGTTTTCTCAACCAAATTTATTTTTCAGATTATAATGAAAAATAATGTTTGGAGTCTAAGAACATTCAGATTCTATATTATATGGATATTAAGATTCTGTTTTTCAAGGAATTCGAAATCACAATTCTATAGACTTCAGAGTCTGAATTCTGAGGAATTCAGAACCTGAATTCAACAGAATTCTGAATTCTGAGGAATTCAGAGTCTGAATTCTATATAATTATGAACCTAAATTCTAAGGAATTCGGAGTCTAAATTCTCAAGAATTCGGAGTCCAAATTTTAAGGAATTCAAAGTCTGAATTCTAAGGAATTTGGAGTCTAAATTTTAAGGAATTCGGAGTCTGAATTCTAAGGAATTTGGAGTCTAAATTTCAGAGAATTTGGAATTTAAATTTCAGAGAATTTGGAGTCTGAATTTCAGAGAATTCAGAGTCTGAATTTCAGAGAATTCAGAGTCTGAATTTCAGAGAATTCGGAGTCTGAATTTCAGAGAATTCGGAACCTGAATTCTGATCCTGAAAACAGAATACCCTATATTTAAATATTTACAGAATTCTGAGGTTTTAGATGTGAAACAGAATTTAACACTTAGGAATAAAAAGAGTTAGATTTAGAGAAACTAAAATATTAACAATGAAAAACATGGTAAGGATAAATTTCCTTGGGGAAGGAAAATTCTCCTTATTAAGATAAAACTTATTGAGAAAATTTTTTCTTGAGATAGAGTGCTTGTGATTTTCAAAACATATAGGAATGGAAAATTCATAAGGAAACCTTGTTGAATCAATAAATATCATATCAACCAGCACATGTAATCTATAACTATTACATGGATAAACATTCAAAAATTATATCACATGAATTTTATATAATCAAACAAACTCCATCCTAATCAACCAAGTCATGGAAAACAATGTACTTAAACATACGCATAAGTAACAACCACTTTTTAATCAATCAAACCATTTCAGGTATTAAACAAGGTTAAATTCTAAATCAATAAATACCCTAAATGTGGGTATGCAGTACTATTAACACATATAATCCAAAGAGAAACAACGAAAGGAATAAACCACCTGCCTTGATATCGCACAATCAATACTCTTGAATGTTGACCCTTGAGTCATCCTAAATTGGTGTATATCTACAAAACAAATTCAAACCTTGAATAACTCATGAGAGAGGATAAATTAGAAATAAAGGATCTAGGGGAATCGAGAACTCATCGGTGGGATTCCAACACACACAGTAGCATCTTAATCGGAGCTCGGATAGAGAAGCAGGAGGGGTTTGAAGTCTTCAGTCATTCCATCTCTCTAATGTACGAACCAAGGGGAGAAGAAGGTGTTTCCAATGATGAGACGCAACCCTGTTCTGATTTATCAAATAATAATAAAACTACATGGCATGTTCTTTAAATGCACACATCATGTATTAGTCTTAACCGGTCCCCGCCTTAAGTGGTCTATCAGGTTACCTACACGGTCATGTACTCGGCCGTTACACAGCCATTACACAGCTATACGTGGTACCAAGGTACATGGTATGTACTCATAAGTACATGGCTTGTACATAAAAAATTATCATTTCTTTCTTTTTCCTCAAAAGCAACCCGAAATCAAAATACATACCTAAAATGATGACTTGGGTTCTTAAAAACTTCCCCCTTAATGCAATTCATCCATGAATTTCCCTTATAAGGGTGGTGAAGAAGAATCTACTAACAACTCTGGACACTGTCATCATACATTTTCCACCCTCTCCCAAGTCTCATCTTGTACTCTCCATGTTACCATAGCACCCATACTAGATGAACAGATTGGCCCTGGAGAACCTTTGTACTGCGATCCACAATACAAATTGGGTGCTCCTCGAAGGATGCATCCATCTCCAACTCAACCTCCTCGAGTTGAAAAACATGACTTGGGTCTGAAAAGTAACGGCGTAGCTGAGAAACATGAATGAAATCGTGCATATCCTCATACCTCTGAGTTAAATTCTACTGATAGGAAATCGTCTTGACTCTCTCCAAAACCTGAAATAACCCAACGCATCTCGGTGAAAGTTTCCCTTGTCTCCTAATCCTCTTATGTCTCATCCTCGGTGTGACTTGTAGAAAAACCAGATCTCTAACCTCCAACTCAAGAGGCCATCTCTATCGATCAGCATAAGATTTATGGAAAGATTGTGTAGTAGACATTTTCTTCTGAATCCGCTCCACCTACTCAGTGGTCTCCAAGAAAAGATGAGGTCCCAACATAGTTATCCCTCCTACCTCCATCCAACATAGGGGTGATCGGTATGTACTACCATACAATGCTTCATAATGTTGCATCAGAATCATCTCCTAAAAATGGTTAGTTTAGGAAAACTTAACTAGGGGTATGTGTCTCTCCCAAGAGCCCCCAAAATCCATGACACACGCTCAAAGCATGTCCTCCAAAACCAAAATCGTGCGCTCAGACTGGCCATCTATCTTGGTATGGTAAGCTTTACTTAGAAGTACCTTTATACCCAAATCCTTCTATAGTCCCTACCAAATTCAAGAAGTAAATTAGGCATCCATGTCTAAAACAATAGAGTGTGGAACCCCATGGAAGCATACAATATATTGAAGGTAAAACCATCCAAGATCATCAACACTGAAGGTTTCCTTAATTAGTAGGAAATGTGTAACCTTCGTGAGTTTGTCAACAACAATCCAACCCACGTCATTCCCTTAATGTGACCTCAGTAAACCCGTCACAAAATCCATCGCAACTTCTTTCCACTTCTACTCAGGAATGAGTAACTGCTATAAAATCCATGTCGATAACTAATTGTCTTCCTTCACCTTCTAACATGTGGAATATCTCATAAAAAACCAGATACATCCCTCTTCATACCTAGCCACCAATACTGACGATGTAAATCTCGATACATCTTGGTGACACCAGGATGAACTTCCCAAACTAAGGAATGAAAATATCACATCAACTCATCGCATATGTCTACTGACACTCATCCACATCCATGAAAATTACAGACCTCATAATCACCTATGGAATACCTAGGATTAGGGTCCTCACCTGACACACTCTCCCATAGGACTATGCCTTTAGAATCTGATAGATGCCTCATTCGCACTCAATCCAGAAGAGTATAGGTAACAGCTATAGAAGAAAGAAATGTCTAGCCTTGTCTATTGTGCACCTCCAAATGCATCTCAGAGAACAAATCCATAATCTATCACTCACTTCTAGCCTTCTGAACTGCCTATATCTGATTCCTCCTTCTTAAGGCATCATCCACTACATTGCCTTTCCCAGATGTGTAGGAAATCTCAAAGTCAAATTATTGAAGGTACTCATCCCATTTTCATTTTCTAAAATATAGATCTCATTTATTAAAGATATATTTTATAATTTCATGGTCAGTGTATACCAAAAAATTCTCTCCCCAAAGATAATGTCTCCAACAGTGCAAAGAATACTCAACTACAGCCAACTTAAGATCATGTGTCAGGTATTTCCTATCATGTGGCCTTAACTACCGAGACTCGTACACAATGAATCATTCCCCATATATAAGTAATACTCCCATATCGATACCTGAAGCATCATAGTAAATAGGGTAACTCTTTCTTGGCTCCATCAAAATCAGTATCAATGCTAAATTCAATATCCCTTTCTACTCCGGAAAGGATGAATCACATGAATTTGTCCACAATTACTTTACACCCTTCTTAGCCAGGCATTTTAGTGGTGATTCTAAGTGTGAAAACTCCTAAATAAAGCATCTGTAGTAACCAACCAGCCCTAGAAAACTCTATACCTCAAAGACAGTGTTCTGCTGCTCCCAGTAAACTACTTCTCTCACATTCTCTAGGTATACTGATACTCCTATATTTTAGATAACATTACCCAAAATATGAATCTGGTCCATCCAAAAGTGGAATTTTATGAGTTTGAATAAAATTTATGCTCTCTTAGTGTACTCAATACAATCTCAAGATGGGTGGCAAGGTCAGGTCGAGTTTGAGAGTACACCAAGATATCATCCATGAAGACTACCAGAAACAAATCCAAGTAAGGATGGAATACTTGGTTCATCAGTGCCATGAAAACTTTTGGTGTGTTCATGAGACCAAACAGCATAACCAAATACTCGTATAGACCATACCTGCTCTGAAAGGATGTAAGAGGTATATCTGATGATCTAGCATGCAATTGATGATAATCGGATCTCAATTAAATCTTTGAGAACACTCGAGATCCTAGAAGCTGATCAAGTAGATCATCCATCCTAAGCAAGGGATATCGGTTCTTGACCTTCAACAGGTTCAACTTCTAATAATCCACGGAGTCTGAGGGTATCGTATTCCGTCTTCGCAAAAAGGATAGGCAAACCCCAAAGAAAATTGATGGGTCAGATGAAACCCTTTAACTATAACTCCTCTAAAAATTTCTTTAGCTCATGTAAATCTGGTGTAGCCATCCGATAAGGAAGAATGGACACTAATGCCACTCCTGGAACAAGATCAATAGAGAAATCTACCTCATGCTCCTAAGTAAAACATGAAAAGTCGTATGTAAAGACATATCTAAAATGAACCACCACTAGAGGAAATTCCATCTGTGAAGTTCCATGGTCATCCAAATATAAACTAGAAATATGGGATATAATTCCTCTCAACCCATGATGCTCGGGTCCTGTTTGGCTCACCTGGACATCCCATTCTCCCTTGTGTAGAAATGATCTTCCCTCTAGTGATGTGAAAATCACCCTATGGCAATAGAAATCAACAAAGGCCTGGAAGGAGACCAACCAGTCTATTCTGATAATGAAATCAAATCATGTCATCTTTAAGACATAGAGATCCATAAGAAGTGACACCTACCAAACTCAATAAGGCACTCCTTGCACTGGCATACACCAATCGTCCTAATCCCCAAAGAAATTTCTATCACCAAATCATCATCATAAGTAAAGATACAGATTCCAAGGCTCTCCACAACAGAAATAGATATAAAACTATGGGATGCCCCTATATAAAGAAAAGAAGAAGCTAAAACTAAGGAAAATAGAATCATACCTCTAACCATATAGGCTTTGGGATCATTCTCGTGTTGGGTATGCTCCATCATAAAAGTCTAACATGTACCGTGGCCCTACAACCCTACTTGAATACCCTGAGCTGATCCACCCTACCATTTCTGAAAACTTATCATCTGTCTACCATGGCCATAACCACCTCCTCTACCTAAATGGTCTGACAAACTCTAGTTTCCTGACAGATGAGAAACATGTGATTCCACTCTTGAATGTGGATTCATAACAATTCCCCTCTCACTCACTGCTGGTGAGAAAAACCAGAAAAAGAATGAAGATGACATATCTTGCTGCAAGATCGGAACTCAAATGGATCTCCTAGGAACTGAGGTATCTTGTTCCCAATCTTCCCATACTGTTAGCACCTCACCTAGCTACCTGAAGATAGGTCCTTACTACTAGAATCACCACACAAAGTCTCCTTATGGAACTTCCTTCTATCAAATGAAGGAGTACCAACTATGAATGCTGAATTTACCTAGATCATATCTCCCAAATCTGTTAGATTTCACTTTGTAATTAGTGCATGATTTACTATAGCAGTCACCAAGGTCAACCTGAAAAAATTCACCTATGATCGGATGTCATACCTAAGACCATCCTCAAACTGCCTAACCAGTAATAACTCCTTACCTCCCAAAACAGGCATGAAGCACTAAAGCTCTATAAAACTAAAATATTATTCCATCACTGAAAGAGTGTCCTTCTCTAAGTGCATGAACTCCTAGGCTTAGTCAACCCTCAACGTATCAGGGTAGAAGTAATCATAAAAGGTCATCTAAAACTCTTCCCAAGTCATATCCTGATGATGTCCCACCTGTAACATAACATCCCACCATCTCCTGGTGGAATCACATAACATATACATCATGAGCTTCACCCTCCTCCTCGGAGGCATCTCTAGATGCTAGAGGATAGCAAGAATGGACTCCAACCATGAATCTGAATCCTGAGGTCCTCGATACCCTATAAAAGTGAGAGGATGCTACTGATGGAACACCCTTGTCCACTCCGCCATTTTCAGGGAAGGATGTGGTGCTCCCTGAAAAGTTTATATCATCCTCATGAATCCATCACGAAACTATGTATCGTCACATGAATCTAGTATAATAGTTGGTTTCAATATGGGAAATATGGGAGGATCTGCTATTAGTCCTTAATCTACCACTTTTGGTGTCTGGTCATCACCTTACACCTGGCATACAACCAGAGGACGTCTTGGTGTCATTACTCATCAAGGTAAAGAAGGAACCTCAGTTCAAGATTATTAAGGACTATAACTTATAAGTGAAATGATGGAACATGAGAAATAAATCATTAAAGTTTTAAAAAATAGTATTTCATAGTGTGTAGAACCACTACACGGTGTGTTCCCTTAATCTTTAACATGGGCATGTACCTGTACCAACTTGGTCATGTAACACCCCTACAAACGATGTGTTCCTCATGAGACACGGTGTGTACTTGAATATTCCCTCATTCCCAAGTACTTATACACGGCTAGAACTACACAGTTCTGCCAGTGTAACACTACATGGTGTGTTCACCCTAAAAACAGTATGTACCACTTATGTTCCATCCACCCATGCCTTTAGTCACATGGTCGAATACACGGTCTATTACCAAAAAATACGTACTCCCAGTACACGGTGTGTTTCACCCAAGCATTTCTCAACCCCATGTCTTTGCTGACAAATTCAGTCAAATAGACAACACTACACAGCATGTACATACGGTAAACAGTGTGTACTTAAGAAAGTAGTTTCTTCCAGGATAGAAGAATTCATGGTGTGTTTTTATATTATCACCTGTTGTGTTGTCTGGGTTTCCAGACAGTGAGCCTCTAAAACTTCTCTGGAACCCTTAAAAACATAAAATTTGACCAAGGCATGCCAAGTTCCGATCCGTGAGAGTACATACACCCTATGAATCAATTTTTGGCATCCTTATTCATTTAATATCATAACATGATTAAATTAAAGTTCAAACATGATCCATAAAATTCTAATCCAAGGTGGCCCATAACACCTTAGGGACCAAATCATGGAATCCATCCAAATGAAACTTTACATACACCAATACCCTATAAAAAATAGAAGGTATTTCTATCATGAAATCTATCACAATAGTATGCATATCTATTACAACATCTATCACAATAGCATGAAATCAGTAATTCATCCTAAATGGCATGACAAGAATGCATGACATGTGATCTCTAGCAAGTTCCTATATGATGCATGAGATGGAATACCCTCATCTCATCAGGTTGTAACATAATATAACCTCAATAATATCAATAAAAATAGCACAAAAAAATTGAATCACCCAACGGTGAAATCAAATCAATTGTAACAATTTCAAAACATAAAAAATTGCAATATTCAGGATGACTTGGATTTTCCCTATACACGGGTCCGCTACTCCCAGACACAGCTTATTACCAACTACCTATTCCTTACTATCCCAGTATATAGGCTCCAAATAGTAAGGCAAAGTAGAATATAAAACTCCTCTGATACCACTTTATAACATACCGATTTCAGGTGTCGCCCAAAGGTGCCCCGAACCCAGTAGGTCACATGAACTCAAGCACATTTCCCCAAAAGCCAGAGGTTGCCGACTAGAAGCGAGGTCCATTGTGTGATAATGTGGAAACTATTCCCTCATTGGAAAATTATACATAGTAGAAAGCAAATAGTAAACAATATCGGAAGTATTAATACCATACAACAAAAATAAATACCATAAGATTGATAGTAATGTAACAACTAGAGCATATATATAAATTATGCATGTCACATGTGTCTAGGAAAGTATTAAAACAAGTCATAATGTTGTAAATACAATACTCAAACTAAATTATAGAAAATCAGTAAACTCCAACAGCATCGCAAGCCTCATCTTGGCCCCATGCTCTCCAACTCCAATAAAAACCAAGTGCCTAATGAAGAAGGGAAATTTCCATTATCTATACTCACAACCATGTAATCTTTTTGGGTCCAAAACATGACCCAAATAGGGTGTGAGATGAATCCAAGTAGGCAACCACCAAAAGATCTGTGTCTAAATTTCAGTGAATATATATAGCATGTAATATGTAGAAATGATGCAATAAATTAGTAAGTACTCAAAAGTAAATAATCCTACAGTTTTCAATTACATTCATTTTAATTTATTATTCAATTCATTGAATCATGTAACCCTTGGGGTATAGCCTAAGATTTGTATCCCCTGTGTAATATTAAGAAAAAGATGTCTTAGAAGACCATCTAAACAATCAAGTAAGAATGATTTCAAGCTTGTGATTTGTCTTTATAGACTCATCACAATCATTCAATCATTCATAAACAACCCTCTGGAAAATCTCTCACAGTCTAACCCATATGGTTTAACATAGAACCCAAAAATTAAAGAACAACCCTCTGGGAAATCTCTCATGGACTAACCCCTTTAGTCCCACATAATAGTAAATAAACTTATAAACGACATCTTGGGTAGCTCTCATGGTCAATACCCCTGGTTCAACATAGCGTAAACAAAATACAAATGACCACCTAGGTAGTTATCATGGTCAATACCCCTAGTTCAATATCTACTCTAAGGCTCTCACGATCCTGTGTAAATAAACATGGAAGCCCCCATAGTTTTCCTAGTCTAAGTCTCTCATGGTCCATTGTAAAAATAGTGTGCATATTATATCAAGCATCACATGTAATCTATAGATACTACATGGATAAACATTCACAAAGCATATCACATGCATTTCATATAATCAAAAAAACTCCATCCTAATCAACCAAGGTATGGAAAACAAGTTACTTAACATTATGCATAAGAAACATCCCCTTTTAATCAATCAAACTATAGTAGGTATTAATTTCAAATCAAGAAATACCCCAAACGTGGGTATACAGCACTTTTAACACATATAATCCAAAGAAAAAGAATTAAAGGCAAAAACCACCTACCTTGATATCACATGATCAATACTCTTGAACGTCGGCTCTTGAATTAGCCTAGATCGACATAGATCTACAAAAATACTCCCAACCTTCAATAAATAATTAGAGAGGAATAATCATGAAGAAAGGCTCTAGGGAAATTTATAACTCACCAGTGGGATTCCAATTCACTTTGCAACATCTCAATCAGATCTCAGACAAAGAAATGGGAGGGGTTCTAAGTTTTTAATTGTTTTTTCTCTCTTGTATGAACCATGATGAGAAGAAGGTGCTTCCAAAGATGAGACACGACCCCACTTCGATTTATCAAATAGAAATAATACTTCACAGAATTTTCATTAAATGTGCACACTGTGTAGTATCCTTAACTATCCCTTGCCTTAAGCGGTCTACCAGTTCACCTACACATCTATGTACTCGGCCGCTACACAGCCAGTATGCGGTTGTATGCGATACTTAGGTACATGGCCTGTACACATAAGTACATGGTGTGAACTCAGAAAATTCACATTTCTTCCTTTTTCCTCAAAAAAAACCCAAAATCAAGATCCATACTTGAAATGAAGATCCATATTCTTACAAACTTCCCCCCTTAAAGTAATTTGTCCCTGAATTTCCCTTCCAAGGGTGGTGATGAAGAATATATTAACAAATCTGGACATAGTGATCGTACGTCGGCCTCCCTCTCCCAAGTCTCATCTTGTACTTTCTCATGCTTCCATATCATCCATACTAGAGGAACAAACCGACCACAGTGAACTTTTATGTTGTGATCCAAAATCCGGATTGGGTGCTCCTCAAACGATGCATCCACCTCCAAATCAACCTCCTCAGGTTTAAAAACATGAGGAGGGTCTAAAAAGTAGCGTAGTAGGTAAGAAATATTAAAGACATCATGAATAGCCCAGTACCTCTGAGGTAACTACAACAGATAGAAAACTAGTCCAACTCTCTACAAAATCTCAAACAGCCCGACGTATCTCAGTGAAAGCTTTCCTTGTCTCCTAATCCTATCATGTCCCAACCTCGGTGTGACACATAGGAAAACATGATCTTCAACCTCGAACTCTAGAGGTCATATTCATCGATTATCAAAAGATTTCTGGTGAGATTGTGCAGTAGACATCCTCTTTTGAATCAAATCCACTTACTCAACGGTCTCCTAGACAAGATGAGGTCATAGCATAGCTACCTCTCCTACCTCAAACCAACATAGGGGTGATCGACATGGTCTACTATACAAAGACTCATAAGTTTCCATCTGAATTGTTATATAAAAATCGTTATTTTAGGAAAACTCCACTATGGGTATGTGTATCTCCTAAGAGACCCTTAAATCCAGGACGCAGGATCGAAGCATGTCCTCCAAAACCTGAATCGTGTGCTTAGATTGGCCATCTGTCTAGGGATGGTAAGTTGTACTCAGAAGTACCTGTGTACCCAAAGCCCTCTGTAGTCCCTGCCAGAATCGATAAGTAAACTAGGCATCCCTATCTAAAACTATAGAGTGTGGAACCCCATGCAAACATAAAATATCTTAGAGGTACAACCTTATAATCTCATCAACACTTCAGTTTTCCTTAATTGGTAGGAAATGTGAAACCTTTGTCGGTCTTTCAAAAAAAACCAAAAAAGCATCATTCCCTTGATAAGACCATGATAAACCCATCACAAAATCCATCATGTCATCATTCCACTTCCACTCAGGAATGGGTAATTGTTGTAAAAGCCATATCGGTCAATGAAGCTCCACCTTCACCTACTGACAGGTGGAAAATCTCATAACAAAACCAACTACATCTCTATTCATACCTGGACACCAATACTGATGATTTAAATATCAATACATCTTGGTGACACTTCGATTAAATTCCCAAACTAAGGAATGAAAATATTGCATGAACTCCCCACTCATGTTTGCTGACACCCATATGCGTCCATGAAAGTGCAAAACCTCATCATCACCTACGTTCCACCTAGGAGTAGGGTCCTCACCTAACACACACTCTCATAGGACTAGGCCTTCATAATCTAATATCTTCATCATTCACACTCGGTCTATAAGAGTACAGGTAACAGCTATAGAAGAAATAAATGACTGCCCCTTTCTGTCATGCACCTCCAAATTCATCTTAGAGAAAATAGCCATAAGCTACCACGCACTACTGGCCTCTTAAGCTGCTTGTATATGAGTCCTCATTCTCAATGCATCATCCACTACATTGCCTTTCCCAGGTGTATTGGCAAGGTCAAAGTCATAGGACTGAAGATACTCACCCCCCCTTTGTTATCTCAAATTCAGATATTGCTGAGTAAATATATACTTGATACTTTTATGGTCAGTTTATATCACAAAATTCCCTCCCAAAATATAATGTCTCCAATAGCACAAGGCATGTAAAAATACAGCCAACTCAAGATCATATGTTGGGTAATTCCTCTCATGTGTCCTAAAATACCAAGACATGTGCACAAAGAATCCTTCCCCCTGCATAAGTACTCCTCTCAGCCCGATACCTGAAGCATCATAGTAAATGGTGTACTCTTTCCCGACTCTAGAAAAATATGTATCAGTTCTAAATTCAATCTCCCTTTCAAATCTTGAAAAGATTAATCACAAGAATCTATCCACAATTAATTCAAACACTTCTTAGTCAGGTCTTTCAATAGAAATGATAACCGTGAAAAGTCCTGAATAAAGCACCTGTAGTAACTAGCCAGCCCCAAAAAACTTCATACCTCAAAGATGTTATTCGTTTTCCCCTAGGAAACAACTACTCTTGCCTTCTTTGGGTCTACTGATACTCCTATATCTAAGATAACATGACCCAATAAATGAATCTGGTATATCCATAAGTGGCATTTTTTGAGCTTAGCATAAAACTCATGCTCTCTCAGTGTCCTCAATATGATCTCAATTTGGTTGTCATGGTCGTGTCAAGTGTGAGAGTACACCAAGATATCATCCATTAATACTATGAAAAACGAATCCAAGTAAGGATAGAACACTCAGTTTTTCAGTGCCATGAAAACTTTCAGTGTGTTCATGAGACCGAACGGCATAAAAAATACTCATATAGACTTTACCTAATATGAAAGGTTGTAAGAGGTATATTTGATGATCTAACACACAAATTATGATAACTGGATCTCAAGTCAATCTTTTAGAACACTCGAGCTCCTTGAAGATAATAAAATAGATCATAAATCCTCAACAGGGGATATTAGTTCATGACCATCAACTGGTTCAGCTTCTGATAATCCACACAGAGTCTGAGGGTACTATTCTCCTTCTTCGCAAAATGGACAGGAGAACCCCAAAGAGATGTGTGGGGTCAGATGAAACCCTTTTCCTCCAACTCCTCTAACTACTTCTTTAACTCATGTAACTCTGATGTAGCCATTCTGTATGGAGGAATTGAAATTGGTGTCACTCCTAGCACAATCTCAATAGATAAATTTACCTAAATGTTCAGAGGTAAACCTGAAAAGTCATCTAGAAGGACATCTCTGAAAGGATCCACTACTAGAGGAAAGTCCATCTATAAATTTCCCTTTTAATCCAAAAAAAAATAGAAATTTGGGCAGTAATTCCTTCCAACCCATGATGCTCGGGTCCCACTCTTCTCATCTGGACATCCCATTCACCCTTGTGTAGAAAATATCCACCCTATGGTGATAGTAAACTCATCTTGCGGCGATACTAGTCAATAAAGGCCTTAAAGGAGACCAACCAGTACATTCTGAGAATGACATCGAAGCCTATAATATCTAAGACATAGAGGAACCATAAGAAGTGACAGCCAACAATCTCAAGATGTAACTCCTTGCATTGGATTACACTAGCTATCATAATCCCCAACAGAGTGTCTAGCATCATAACATCATCATAAGTAAAAATACATAGCCCAAGGATCTCTACAATGGAAACAGATATAAATTTTTGAGTTGATGTGGGACTTCTTTCCAATGGTTAGTGTTCACTAGGACATACCAACACCATGTTCATTTATTGATTGGTTGAGATAATGGGATATAATCTCATCCCTTAACAAGTTTTATTACATATTCTAGGACTCCCTTGCAGATTTAATTAATTTTCTCTAAATCCATCTAAATCATTATAATGGGACTAGTTACGTCTATAATCATGGTCAATCATCATCATGCATTGATATGAACATATATATATATATATTATTTTCTTTATATTTATTCTAGATATATGGTTTAAATATACACAATTAGGAACTCTTGAGTTGTTTTCATCCAAGTAGGTAGTAAGTGTTATAGAGTTGGGGTTGGGCCCATGAGAGGGGTATCCTATGTATCCCTGTTGAGGTAATAAAACCCATATAGTTTGATAAAACATAATGGGACACATAATATCTTTTAAGGTAATTTGAATATGACCATTATGGTTTCTTTTAAGGTTGTGTATCCTTGACTAAGTGAAGTTCATTTTACAGTTGTGTGTTTAAGAATAATGCTATTTCTTTTAATTTCATTAGTTCATGGACTATTCCAAGTAGTTTAACCTCATGTATAATGGAATATATTTAGTTGAATTGGGATTGAACCATAAATATCAATCCAATGTATATTGACTGATAAGAATAAAAACACATTTCGTACAAGTTGCACATTTTAGGGTCATGTGATAGGATTAAACCATGTTATTTAACATCATGTAGTAGAGACATTTTCTATGCAGTTTGGAGTCATTCAACTAGGATTATTAGGTAAAGGGTGAATATCAATGAACAGTGAGGGACTTATATAGGAGAATCCCTTTTGGTTTCATCCTATATGTTGATATATAAATAAGATAGAGTATGATTGGGGATTACACCTAGTAGGTGGCCCAGATATTCACATCCTCTTTGAATATATTGGTAAATAGAAAGGGAAGGAAGACTATACTAAAAGGAAATATGGACTAGTGAGGAAGGGTTTGGACTTATGTTAAATCAGAGGTCCATTTTTTAGTATATGGTCCATTTATTGGACCTAGTATAAGATTATTAATGAGGATGTGATTGTGGAATACACCTTGATGGAGGTCTATATATAGGTATATCCTTGGATCATAAAGAAACTAAAAGGATTCTTGATATGGGGATGTTCGTAAGAGAATATTGAGAGAGGGTATATTTAACCAACTACCTAATTATAGGGTCCATCACTGTCAAGTGAATACAAAATGTTTATCACCCTGAGAGTCCCATAAATTATGGTGGAAAACATTATAAATTTCACTCATAGGAGAACTGATCCCCTTTATCAAATGAATACATGATTCGAAGATATAACTCTAGTGTGGGTAACCCGATCATTTAATTAAGGTTTATATAGAGGTTTTCTAAGTATATTGATGCTATGGTAGGATACTTGGGTGAATATCACCTCAGGTAAGTGTCTATGGAAAATGTGGTACATGGTTAGGTGACCTGGGTGGAGGCACGCTCATCCCTATAACCTAGGTGAGTGTGGCACCCTTTAGGGAGGACTAGGATAATATGGAACTATTTTGGGAGTCCATGTAAAATTAAATGCCTTGTTGGTTGGCCTATATGAATATGACACCCATTTGGGAGGTTTAAAAGAATATGTCTCCTTGTTGGGAGGATTGAGTGAATATGGAACCCCATTGGGAGACATAATTGAATATTTCTTTATGTTGGGAGGTCCTAGACACAAATTATCTGAGATTATCTGGGCACACTTTACTTGGTGAAGAAAATGGCACCTAAATGGTGTATCTTTATCACTTAGTAACTTTTTTTAGAAGGGTCCTCCATCCTATTCCTATGGAGGACATAAGAAAAGTGGAATTTCAATAATTGCAGTCAATTAAAGGTAGAAGTACCCTTTCCATCCATTTTTATCTAATTAATCTAGAGTTAAAACTTTCCTAAAATTACGTTTATAGGATATATGTGTATATTCATAGCACTCAATTTCTTCATTCATACTTCTCACATTCTTTATATTTTATTTTTATTGAAATTGGGGTCTATGTGTCCTTATATAGGCATTGGGACCTCTTCACTATGTAGCTAGTGGTAATAACTTGAGGAACCTATCTCCTTTCAGTTGTATGTGTGGAATGCATGTGAGTCTTAGGTGGGTTCATGTGTGTCATAATGCTAATGTGACAGAGTTCACATGTGAACAATCTAGAATAGGTCATACAAAGTGCCATCAAGTGCTGAGTGTGAGATGAGATGGGAGTGAAAATAAAACCCCCTTTTGATAATTATTTTCTACTAAATGACCTTATAGAATTCATCTTTTTAATGTTTTTATCACTAATGGATACATTAAAGAGTTATAAATACAATTTAAATATGTGAGATATAATATCACTGGAGAAATGAAATGATTAGTAGAACAAGATCATGGAACAATAAGAAGTGATCATGAGTCATCATATCATAATAATAAATCATGAAATAAAATTAATAAAAAATGACCATGGATGTATAAAATATAACATGGATTAAGGATGTGAAATTCTAAGCAAATAATCATAAACCATGATGTAATAAAATTGAAATTTAGTATGACATAGAAATAAGAAAAATATATTTGGGTATGATATCATAATGACATGTCAAGGTTAACAAAATAATAATTCAAATCACAGTGGACTAGAATAATTACATATATCTCATGAAATAATATATTGGGCAGACCACTAACCAATTATTTCTCATAACATAGTAATATCATGAGAAATAATGCTTTAAAAATTCATTAAAGGGATGTATAATTGTATACCCACCCATCACATAATTATATATCAATAAACATGTGTTCCAAATAAATAAGAAAAAATCCTAATTTTTTTAAAAATAATATCATGATTAAATATTTGAAATAAAATGTTATTTTAAATAAATAAACTAGATATTTGGTAAATAATATTAAAAAAATATAATTATGTACCAGGTATTAACACTATATATAATAAATAGTATATGGTCAAGATAATAGATTTAACTTGTCAATAAAATTGTATATAAATCTATGTGTACACCCTTCAAAACTAAGAAGTAAGATTATGGTCTTCATTGTGGTAATGTATTGGAATAGTGGTTATCTTTTTCATAGTTGATAATAATAAAAAAATACAAAGGTTATAATGAATCAATATACTCTTAGAGATTTATATTCCACATAACCATGTATATATAAGAATATGAATTATTGATAAAGGAGTTACATTGATATAATAAATATAGTGAAAAGGTATAATGATAGTGACTTTAATATAAATAATTTTTAAATGGTGTACTTTTTAAGTGTATTGACATAGATGTAAATTCTTTCTATGGATTATGTTAAATTATAGATTATTTAAGAAAAAATCCATTATTTTTATAAAATTATGAAATAATCATAATTAAAAAAGAACAATAATTTAAAAATCAATTTCAAGAAGTGGATTAAAGATAATAAAGAATTTAATTACATTATAAATATATCATGGAGATAATTTATTTAAAAATTAACCTTTATAAGAAATAGATATAAGTCCATGAATGTTTCAAAGAAATAACTCTTTTAGTTTTATAGTGTATAAAATATCTATTGAACCAAATACTGTTAAGTTTTATTTTTTTCAAATAATTAATGATTTTAATATGTGTTGAGAAGATAATCTTGTAAGTAGTGTAAAGTATACAAGAATATTTGTTGTGTTAATGGAGAATGAGTTACCCAAGAATGATATTATTTTAATATTATTTATTACTTTTAGATGAAGATTGATGAAAATATAGTATATTGCAATTGAGAGTGAGTTTATATCATTATTAAAATACGAAAGATGATTGAGTTTTTTCAAATATTAAATGGATACGGCATGCCTACTAATGACTAGAAAATTTAGATGAAAGGATTAGGAAGCTACTACTTGAATTTTTATGTGTATAATCAGTTTAATAATATTTTAGGAATTTAGTAAGTTGATATGATAATAATAGTTCCATAGAGTATTAATATTATTAAACATTATATCTCTATCAAATAATAAATAATTTGGATATGGTCAGAGTAGAATAGAGGTTGTCTTATACGTTAATAAAGATAAATATTAAGAAAGGTTATAAAGTGACTGGAATAACTATATAAAAATTGTGATTCGATGATATTTGAAAAAGATAGGAAGTTATGGAGGTAGTGGAAGAACTTTTTTTAATCGAGGGAGTTACTATTTGTTAATAGAGTAATGAGATAATTATAATATATAAGAAGATGATTTGAAAATTTTATAATGTTATTTGATAAGATCAGATGTGGATTAGTATTCCCTGAGAATTTTTAAAGATGTTTTGAACTAAGTTGAAGAGTTTATGAATTCTGAGTGAATTTTAAAGGCATACATAACATATTCTTAAAAATTGGAAAATTAGTGAATTTTAGAAGACTACTAAGATACATAATATTCTCAAGATCATATGTAAGATATAATTAAGAATTAGAAAAATAAATGGGAATTTTCACAATGAAACGTAACATATTTCATATGGTACATAAGATATTCTACTGATATGTAATACCACCTAGAGAAGTGGAGATACAAAATTACTAGAGCTCAATGTGTTATGGGATATATTATAGTTTATATATGTGGTATTTTTGTTAATATATAAGATTTTTAAGAGTATAAAAAATATTCTTGAGGATGCATAAGATATTCAAACTCACTAAATTGATACTTAAGATATTCTATTCCTCAATCAAGGGGTTTCAGTTTAATGAAATATAAAAAAATAGTTTATAAATTAAAATATTCTTATACTAATATGTTATTGAAATATTATGATTACTAATATAATAATGATTCAATACATTCATTAATTAATATTGGTTTAAATGAATGAGTTTCAATATAAATATAGTAACCACTTAGTCATATTTTTTTAGCAGATGAAGAATAATAACCTACTCATTAAAGGTAACATTTCACAAAAATGGTATTTATATACATACAAACATTAATGCTAGCATGGATTATAAATATAAATTTTTTTTGGGAGTTTGTATAAATATAGGATATCTAATAATTTATGATTAAAAAATATGAAAATGGATCCAAGATTTATGGTAGATTAAAATATATTATGGAAATATTTTTAATGATATTCTATTACTGACTATAGGATAGTGAATATAAAGATGTGGGAAAGAGAAGATTACAGTGAAAAATATCATGGAATTTTCATATTTTAAATTTGTAAATAACACTAACATGATTCTATGAATATAAAAATAGATAAATAAGAATAAAATTGTTTTGGACAATAAATGTCCTACAAATATCTTGAATATTCAATGTGTTGAAGGGAATGTGATATCCCAATGCTTTTATGACAAGAACATCCTTGGGAATTGAAGAAGAAAAGAAGATTAAATGATTTAAATGTTGTTTATATTAAACATATACATAAAATAATAGTATTAAGTCAATCCTATTATATATACATATTTTAAGGACCGAAGAAGAAGAGAGGCAGTTGTTTTAGATTTCATTAGTTGAGAAGCATTGTGATATCAATTTATGAATATAGTCAAAATAGAGGTATCCTTATAACTAATCCATAATGGGTAAGTATATAATATTTATACTATATAAGAGATACATTATCCTACACTACTGATCATAATTCAAAGATCATAAAGACAAATCTATCATTTGAGAAAGGACTAGTTGTTATTATATCGTAAGAAGAGTGCAGGTTGGTGCTACCATATAATTTGGTTTGTTCTAGATGAAAAATTGTTTAGGGAAATTCTCTTCACATGTTCAATTATTGATAGTAAAATATCATCCATTTTTTATAGGATAATAACCACTATACATTGAGTAATACCTCAATGAATTTAAATTAATCTCATAAATTCATGTGTTCCTTGTTGTTTTCTTTAAAATTTATCCAGTCATGGTTGAGAGCTAAGTGATAGAGGAATAGAGTTAGATCCCTTCACCTTAACTAGTGTGTAGGTAAAAATTAAAATATTTAAATTGTTTAAAATTCACCCACATATATTCACCCCCTCAATTTAGTTGCACCAATATTGGTGGAACAATAACTTGTGTCAGAGATATGGTTGAATCTCTAATTTGATTCTCTAAATTTTAAAATATATAGGTAATAAGAGATTTTAATTTCTCTTCCAAGGTATTTATAAATTGAAAATTTTAAGAATCCCATGTGTTCCATTTTAATAAAAAATAGTGGAAATATCTCTAAATATTTGAATAATAGAAAGAATAACTATTCAAAGAAATTTAGAATTTTCTCATCAAAGAAACAGTATTATCCACTACTTGAAGGTAATAAAAATAATAATGTTTCAATTATATCTATTTATAATTCTACTATTCAAAAAATTAGTGATAATAATTCTACCAGCATGTGAAAAAAAGGTAAAAACAATTATTTTACAAGTTTGGGTCATTGAGAAATCAAACCTAGCATGAATATAGTGGACCTAGTGAATAAATCACCAATGATAAATCAAGTAAAAGTGGGGAAGTTCATATATCTATCAAATCATATGATAAATAATATTATATATCATGTAGTTATTTTATAATGTTCCTCTATAAATTTCCAAAAGATGTAGTGACCTTTATTTATTGACGTTTTAGAGATTTATAGGAGGAGATCATCCAATATGAAGAATATAACAATGTAATAGGGTAATAACTATATCTAAGTACATTTTATTGTATTAAAATTCACCCAACAAGTTGATGAAAAATGTTATTAAAATGTAATGCTTGTGGATTTATAATACAAAACTGAGAAGGATTTTAATAAAATAATCAAAGTGAAATAAGTATCCTTGAAATGGATAAATGAAATGTTCAATGCATTGGAAGAAAAACTAAAGGATATCATAGATGTAAATAAATATCAAATATAGGTTATAGAAAATAATATTAAGGATCTTGAAACTTTTAAGTAACAGAATATTGAGACCCATAATGATTATATTTAGATTATTAGAAATTTTTTTGAAGATAGAGTGAATAAAACTAAAGATCATAAGACCACTATTACCATGAATTATCTTGAAGATGATTTCAGATTGAAAAAATCTTTAATTGAGACAAGGCAATTCATTACAAAAAAATTAGAAAAAAGTTACATCTATAAAAAAGTTACGAGGATAATCTTTTATCTAAAATACGTATATTATCCAAAAATAAGAGCATGAGATCATCCTATGTTAAAGATCATATGAGATCAAATAAATAGGTACCCTTTTTTCTAGAAAAAATTTTTTCACTAAAAAATTTTAAATATACAATGTAAGTTTTAATTCAAAATCTGTAAAAATATGGATAGAGATAAATGGTCAAAACCCCAACACTATATCAAAGGTGGGTGGAAGAAAGTATAGGATATTTGGTTCACCAAAAGTTTCTCAATAATATTATGAAATGAAAAATAAATAACATGTATTCTAATATAAATATAATCTATTTTAATTAAGTATATAAATATTTTTCCCACTGGTAGTTTTTTCGAAGATCTAGGTGGATATAAATTGAATATTACCATAATATGTCAACCCATGGAAGATGTGAAAGTATAGAATCAAGGGGTAGAAAAACTTATATAAATACAATTACATAGAGGAATGATAAAAATATTTTCATCTTAAATAAGTTTTGAAACATGGGAAATATCGATAAAAATTTAAATAAGAGTGGTCAAAATGAATAATTAAGTTGGAATAAATCAATCAAGCATGTTCTAAACCTTACTAGAGAAATAACACAATAAAATCCATGGATAAGTCATATGAAAAAGGAAGTTCATTTACACTTCGGTAATAAGAGAAATAAAAATTTCAAATTAAGCACACTTAATTATTTTAAGATTGATTATTCCCTAAAAACAAGAATAAGTTATTACTTTTTAAAAAGAAGAGGACACAAAATAGACCATTAGAAACATGCCATGAAAATTATAGTAGATAGAGGCACACTAAATCAACATATAATAGAATAAATCAAAAAAATAATGGGTTTTTTATATAGAGGAAATCTATGAAAAATATTTTAAATCTCATAAGAAGTTACAATGCAATGGTGGTTTTGTGATTTATGAGAAACAATGTCGATGAAAAAAGTGTTTCAGGTATATTTCGAAAGACTGTATAATCATTTTTCAAGCTTAATTAAACATAAAATCAAAGATATATAAAGAAAAATGGAATTCATGTCCTGTAGGGAAAAAATAAATTTTTCATAAAGATATTTAATTTCATGATATTTTATTAACAAATGATGACCTAAGAATTTATGAGGAGTTTTGAATAAGGTGAAATAAGGTCAGACATAACTCAAAGTATTGTTTAATAAACTGCCTACCCATGTGGTGATTCTATGTAAAATTTAATAAGAACTATAGGATTCATTTTCTTTCTTGGTTGAGTTAATTATTAATTTCTCATACAAATAAGAAGTTAGAAAATTCAAAGAAACCATGAATCTTAATAATAGGTTTTTTTGGGAATACTAAAACAAAATCATGAATAGTTATTTAAAAATGGAGCAAAAGGGAATGATTTTATTGGTTGATAAGAAATTATCAAACTTTTATCTCTCTCTAATATTCTATAGAGTCTTACCATATTCCCAAATATATTTTGTATGTTTATTTAAATAGGGAATTGAAGGTGATACGTGATTTTGAGTGGATAACTAAAGACATGAGTATGAAATCATATCCAAAAATCTGATTAAAAAACATTATCTTGGAAGTGATTTAGCATTTGATATCTTTTATATTATTTTGATAAATATATCAACTTTAATGAAGTAAATCCAAAGTGAATCCATTGTAGGGGTAATTTTAAGAAAACTATCATAAGTTAAATTTCATGAAAAAACATAATTTTGGAAAAAGGTATCAAATGATTCATTGAAGAGTTATGTTTCGATATTATGTCATCCTTGTTTTGTAAAAATAAGTTTTTATATTAAGGAGTATAATTTTTATTGACCAATGGAATTAGAGATAATATGAAATTGAGAAATAAATGGTAGTAAATTTCATGTATTAGGAAGCTAATTAGTTACTGTTTTTTCTACATAGATCATGTATTAGATAGACCTATATTTGACTAATTGATGTCTTAAAATTTTAGTGTCATAATTTGTATTTATTTTTAACTGTGGTAAAAAGATAAAAGGTACTAAAACATATTGACATGGTTTTTCTATACGTGTATTGATAAGAAATCCAATGAGGGAGATTTGTTCAGACAAAGGAAGCATTCCTTATCATCATAATATTTTCCGCTATTGGTGATAACCTACACATCTTTACTTTCAAAGGGTTTCCACATATATCCAAACCATAGAGACTCACCCATGGAAAGAAAAGTCCTTGTGATAGGGAGGGGGATTTGTGGGACTTATATTGCATTCCCAAACCCCTCTACCCCTTGATGCAGGATGCAGGCATATGGGTCATGGAATGACACCCTATGGTCATGTCATGAAACCCTGTTTACAAGAAGCATAGTGGTTAGTCCCATGTTGCAAGCACCTAGGCATGATATACCACCAGGTAAGACCCACAATCCCCCCTTAGTTCTTTCCATAGGAACTAAGTTTGTACTTACCTCTGATACCACTTTTTAGTACCAAGGTAGTAGTCCCTATAATCATAATATTTTTCACTTTGGTTGATAACCCACACATCTTTGCTTTAATGGGGTTTCCATAGGGTTAAATCCCTTAGCCACTCTCTCATGGTTGAAAAGGTCCTTACGATGGGGAGGGTTATTCATGGGACTTATATTTCATTCCTAAACCCCTCCATACCCCGATATGGGACTCAGGAATATGTTTAAGGGCATGACACCCTATGGTCATGTCGTGATACCATACTACTAAGTAGAAGGGTGGTTAATCCCATTTCATGGGAAACTATATACTGTCTTGCATTCAGGTGGGACCCACAAGATTTTTTAAACCATTTATGTTGATTTAAACTTATTTTCAATAATTTAGGATGTTTATATTATTTTTAGAATTAAATTTTATAATAAGTGTGGAGTATCAACACATATGTGTTTAGTGGATGAAGAGTGAAGTGCCCAAGAGAGGTATAAATGTATGTTGATTTGTTACTTTTGGATGAAGATTGATAAACATATAGGATATTGGAGTAGGAAGTTATTTTTTTTCATTTCTCGTATGAAAAAGGAAGAGGATTTAGTTTTATCCAATAATTCATGGAAACTGCTTTCATATTAAATATTATAAAACCTAATTAAAAGGTTGAAAAATATGCTACTTAAAGGTTCATGTGTAGAATTAGTTTATGAAAATTTGAGGAATTTAATGAAGTTAATTTGTTAAGAATGTATCGATGGTGTACTAATATTTCTAGATATTATATACCTATAAATAAGTTAAGAAGTTGGAAGTGGTTCAAGTAAAATAATGGATGGATGGTATATTGATAAAGTTTTATCCTATGTAATATCCTAAGGTGGAGGAAACTACAATGGGAATAAGACACATGGATTTTTTTTAAGGATGATTTGAATTTTTATAGGTAGTGTAAGAACATTATAGTACTCTAAGGATTTCAGGTTTTTTATAGGATATCTGGGATAATTTTGATATTGCATAATAATATTTGAATAAGTCTTAATGAGATAAAAAATAAGGTGAAGTGGTGTCAATTTCCTTAATGTGGTTTGAAGATGTTTTAAGATGAGTTTAAGAAACTCTATAATTCTTAGTGGAATTGTATTAAATTTGTAACATGTTCCACATAATCATAAAATTATCAAGGTGTTGAGGATCATTGTGATATGTAATACTGTTAGGATGATATATAAGATATTATGAAGAACTGAAAAAAAACATTTTAGTTTGCACTATGATATGTTACATATTTCATATGTTATATAAGATTTTATAATAATACATAATATCTCCTTGAGATGATAAAATTGGAAAAGTACCAGAGCATAAATTCACATGGAAGATATTATTGTTGATATAGAATATGTTATTGAGAATACGTAATATTCTAATGAGAATATAGAATATATTCTTAAGGATTCATAAGATATTCAATATCACTAAAGTGATATGTAGAGACCCAAAACTTGACGTACATGGACATTACATTACTTTTGCAGAATACTTAATACATAGCAAAAACAGACACACAAGAACCGTAATAGTTTAGTGTCTTTGGAAAGTTGGAATATAAACATCTAATATTATTGAAAGATCTTCAACATCTCCCATATCGATCTTCCCCTTTTGTCTTATTACCTAAAACCTTTATTTATATCCTGGGGAAAATAAAACATATAAAGGGTGATCTCAAATTCTCAGTAAGGGTAAGCATGGATAAAATAAAATAAATAATATTCATTTGAACTTAAAAACATGAACATAATGTTTAAAGATCAAAAGATTGAGCAATGACATAAAATAGGGAAGTACGTAAGGCATGGATCATAAATAAACATTAAGCATTATAAAATAGCATGGGAGTAAAACATTTAATTGTGGCAACCATTCAGCACATGTCATGATTTCCATAGTAGCCAAGGAATTGCTGCCAAGACCATCTTAGTGGAAAAAGTCCCTTTCTGAATCGAGTCCACTCCTTGTTTCAGTCCTGTAACACTGAACCGGATTAACTTACAGTTTCAGCCATGTCTATATCATGAGATATAAATCTTTACCCAATGCACATTAGGGAGATATAGGTCCCACCCATCTCATAATGAAATAATTCTTACTTGTGCCACAAAATAAACTTAAAACATCCATCATAACCCGAAGAATAAAATGGGTTTCATAAACATCATCCCACCATCACATAATCCATATAAAAAAAAGGAATATATCATCATAAGAAAAGTGAAGCCATGTAAATCATAGAGACATTATACTTGAAACATACACATATGAAATAATTTCATCTTATATGGAAAATGGTTTTGATAAAACACTTGAAATGAATTCTTGAGGAAAATATCCTTTCTTCTTCAAAATCATTTTCTTTTCACAAAATTCCATTCAATTTTAAAAGAAAATGATTTTTTTGAAAATAATCATAAAATATTGTAGAGGAAGCTTCATTAAAATGAGGTGTTATGAAACCATAAAAATCCATTCACACCGTATAAGTTACAAAAAACATTCTTCTCGTACTTTTGCCAGAAAAGTTGAAAAGTACCTCGTAAAAGAAAGATTCCATACATACCATGTATTAAAATTAAAAAATGGGTAAAAATGACATTAAACATACATGAAACCATTTTTATTAAACATGGACATGGATGGTAAATATTACCCCAGTAAATACTTACAAATAAACAATCTCGGATAAAAATGAGATTTGCAAAATTATCCCTTACCTTAGGTCTGATATGCTTCGTATGGATCTGAACCTCCTGTATAATGATTTAAATAATTTAATTGACTTATTAAATAATCATATTCATTTTTATTATGTCATATATGTTTCACTTATGACTTTATATTACCAGTTCTTTTGTAAATTCCATGTTAAAGTAGCGTTTTGGGTAAAATCATTTCATTTATCGTATGTGTTTCGACTTGTCGTTCATGATATTATTACTTATATACTGATTTACATAATTTCAGATTGTAAAACATGATTTATATATAATATATATTCATTATATACATACATATTATAGATCTATAAAAATAATGGAAATACACCGTTCATGGAGACGGTAGGCCGTACGTATGCATGAACGCTGTTTTCGTTTCCCAGTTGAATTGAATGAAATTAAATAGATGACATACATATATATATAAATAAATCCATTATCATAATTATTTCATATATTTAATTATTATTAATTATATATACTTTATAATCATTCTTGAATGGTTAATCAGGGAAAATGAATCTCATCGCGTTCGTGGAGACAATAGTCCGTACGTACGCACGAGCGATGATATCATTCCCATGATCGTGGAATTGTATTAAAGTGTATGTATAATATTACATAATAAATATCACTTTACAATAATCATATATATTCATTACTTTCACCATTATACCCATCCAAGTAAGGTGGTGGTGGAAAATAGATTACACCACGGCGTGGAGACGGTATTCCATACGTACACACGCGCGGTGATTTCGTTTTCCGTAGGATGGTTAGATGGTGAAATATGGTTGTTTCATACTTATAATAAAATATCAGTATATTAGTGATACTGATGTTATTACTTCATAATTAAACAACTAAAGAAGAAGAAGTGGTAGAAGAAATAAAGTTGAAAGAATCGATAACGGACATTACCTCTTCTTTGAAGCGCCTCTTTGAGACCTCCTCTTAGGGCACTAAAATTGGTCTTTGAAGAAGACCAGGTACTCCAGGATGTTTATATGGAAGTGGAGAAGATATTTGGGAAGGTTTTGGCCGAGATTGAAGGCTCAAAGTGGTGTGAGGAAGAGAGGGAGGAGGTTCCCTTTTATAAGGGAGGAGAGGGGCACCTTTGGAAAAACTAAAAATATTATTTTATTATAAAGTCATATTCGGTTTTTAATAGCTCCAAATTGATTTATTTTTAAGATAAGGTAGGTATGGGTAGAAATAATCTCATCCAATTGAATTTAGACAAGTTTAGGGTTCTATTTTAACCTTATCATTTAGATTTGACTTTAAGTTAGATAATTTAACTTTTACCGTGTCTTCTTGTTTTCTTATACTATAAGGTTAATAAACTTACTATAACAAGAAAAACGAACCCCAAGTTGTTTATTATTAATATATATTTCTTTATATAAGTCATTTTTCCATACCTTAGATTTTTAGGAATAAAATAACAATTAATAATGTAATATTTGTTTGAAAAACTATTTTATGTCAATTTTGACACTATTTGGTAATTGATATTTGTGAAAATCATAATAGAAAGACTAGTTCGAAAAAAGTTAATTAAATCAGTAATAATATTTAATATTAACCTAGAGAATTATTTTAATTAATAAAAAGTCTAAAATTACATTTATTTGGGTATTTATAACATCAATTATGTCAATATTTTATTAATAAGATAATTACTGCATCATTATTGTGTCATAAATAAATTAAATTATCTAATGTCTAAAAATTAAAAATAAAATACCCTTATGTTTGAAATCTTTTTAGATTTCTAATTAATATTTATAGTCTAATTTATCTTATTTATAACCCTATATTAAAAATGATTTAGTTATTAAACTTTGATTTTAACTATTTTAACCCTTCTTTAAATAAATTAATAATAAATGTCTTAATCTAATAAAAGTGGGCCTAAATGGTCATATTTTATTCCTAAGGTTGTTTTTGGTCAAAGTACACTTATCAAATAGAATTAGGACATGTGTTAGGGTAATAATAATGTCATTTTTACTCTTATTTATCCTATTTACTTTTAACTGTGGTAAATAAAAGTAAAAAAGTTACTATTTGCCAAAAAATATTTTCATCTCATTGAACCACATTTCAGTCCTTGATATTAACCATGTCTCTCAGATTTTAGAAATTCCACTCACAGAAGTGGTAAAATTAAGTTTTATGAAAAATTCAGTTTTTTAACTACCACTTAGTGGTTTCACTATTCATCAAAAAATGAAAGTTTCCAGAAAAATACCAAAAATTAGGCCTAGGATATATTTGATATTATGAATTCAAAAATGATGTCTATTTTACCAAATTCAAAACATATCAGTTGCATTAATTAATTTAAAAATTAATTCCCGTCATCAAAACAAATAGCGTGTTTTTAAGATATAATAACTATCAAAAGATTGACACTTGTTTATGTCTGGTTTAAATGTGAAATAACATCCAATGACCAACATTTTATTAAATGGTAAAAATATATTATAAATATACTTTAAAACCACTCAAATTAATAATTTATCACTATTAATTATTTCGATTAAAAAAGTTGTTTTTAATTAAAATTTAGTAATTTTCACTATTCATCGGAATATGAAAGTTATCTGAAAAGTAACAAAATTTTACCCTAAGATAATTTCGATATTACGAATCCAAAAATGAAGTTCATTTTGAAAGATAAAATATATAAAATTCCAACAATTGGGTATTACTATTCATAACGGTTAGTTCATAATAATATTATAATAATATCTCGTTTACTGAAACTTGGTATTGCGTACTACACACGCTATCGGGGAAGGTCGCGATTGCGTGTAATGCAAGTCAAGTCAGGGTTGCGTGTTGTGCAATACTCTTCTGTTGTTTCGTATAATATAATCCAACCATACTTCATTTATACATTGAATATATATATATACACTCAATGTTTCGTAGAATAAGTACTATCAAAATTGTGTATAACATGATCCAAGAATAGTGTTGTGTATAATGAAAGCTCATATGGTGTTGTGTATAGTGCAAGGAAATCTTTTTGTAGCTTACAACACAAGACATAAATGAAATTAAAAGAATATTTTTCATAAAATATCAGGGTGTTACCTTCTACCCCCCTTAAAATGAATTTCGCCCTCGAAATTCATCAGGGTTATAAATGGTTTATTACAAGAGAGTTTCTTTCATAGAAACCCACATCGTAAAAAGGAATACTAAAACTTCATTTACAAAAGGAACGTTAGAAACATAATGGATACCCAAATAACTCATCACTAGGTTCCCACATAGGAGAACATAGGTGAAAATATGGATATGGAGGAGAAATCTAAACATCATGTTCTAATGGAGAGTGGTAGGGAACATGGCTATAAAAAAGACATCAATCACAAAGCCATAAATTTGTGATGATCTAAGGTATCATCTGATTAATCGGATATAAGAGCACTAGGACAACATTTCTGGTTTTTAATATCATTTCCCTAAAGTTGGAAATTTTGAATTAGAAGAAATACTTGCTTGATTTTGGTACAATCTCACTATTGTTCGTGCTTTGAACAATTTACACTTCATCTCTTAAATAAATGAAGTTGAATTTGTTATTCATGAAGTGTTAACAGATCATGTGATAGAATGATGGGTCATTCCATCTATTTCAAACAAAAGGATAGCAAAAGTTATCAAATATACATAAGTCCATCTATGGTGTTGTTAATCATATACGATTCCAAAAATGAACTTATATTTCATATATCATACCACTTAATAAAATAAAACTAGTTTCTACTAACCAGGGACTTCTTGTAGGCTAGTGGTAGGTGATAAAGGCCAGTCGCACTTCGGTTGTGGGTTCGATTCCCACAGCCTTGTCCAACGTGATGGGCTGTCGCCCATCCTGCAGGTTGTCCATTTTCTATAACTACATTAATATAACATCCCATCAATAATATAGAAAAAAGTTCTATCCTTAAACAATAGTAACTTATGTCCAACATAATCCATTCCAATCTTTAGGCTTATCTAAAATACTTTGGTCCAAGCTCATAGAATAAAGAAAACGATTACTTGAAATGTCATCAACCAAGCATGTGAATACCATCATTTATCCCCCATATATCTTGTTGGTCACATTCCAATCATGTGAATACCTTAATCATGTATTCTCTTGAAAAATGAATACCCATTAAACCTTAGTGAAAACATGAATGCTGTCAAAATTTAACTCTTTCCACATACCAAAATCCAAAAATTCTATATACTCAAACCATGATATAACCTTCTCCTTATATCAGTCATGAGCTCATGAATACTATCAAACATTTAATTTTCTCCTTATCCCTTCATTATGTGCTTATCATCTACTTTCCAAAAATATTTGAATAACCTTTCATGGTTACTGGTACCATTCATCATACACTTCCAAAACTTAAGGAAAGACAACAGTGTAACAATCCTTAGATGTATCTTTATTCAATAGTACCATGAGATTACTTATACAACATTACACTTGATAAACATGTAATCATTCCACTACCTTATTAAACCATTGACTGAGCTTCAAAAATTATTTCATCTCACATATCATTTGTAGTCTCTTCATCATCATCAACATAAATACTACTCATACGACCATACTGATTCTCTTCATGAGACCTTCCCTTAGGGAATTGGTTTGTATAATGCCCGTACATTTCACATTTAAAACATTTAACCATTGTTGATGTCGTAGCAATACCATTATCCTCATCCCTGGTGTTAACTAAACCTTTTCCTTTGCACTTACTGGCATTGTGTCCTTCTTTTCCACACCCAAAGCATCTTCTAGTTCCTTTGAAACATTCTCCTTGATGCCTCTTCCCACATTATTTACATAGGGGAGATTGAACTTTCTTTCCTCTATGATCATCACGAAACTCCATCTTTGTCTTATTAGGCAAGTCAGGAAACTTACCAAATTTGAGTTTATTGATCATATTATGAGATTGCTGATTCAGAATAATAATGATTTTTGCACTTCCAAATCCCATTTCATTTGGTTGCTCATGAAGAATATCATTCCATTGTCCATCATATCCTCCATTATCGTGAATCATCTTGTTTCCAGCCATTTTCTAAAACCCAAAAAGAATTTTGTGAGAGGCAAAAATCATGATAGGGAAAACAACATAGTAAAGGGGGAGTACAGTCAATATATAACATCTTAGGTTAAATTCTAAGACCGTTACCATAGTTCTAGGACTATATCCTACACGTATACTTATCCTTAGGGAAATCCCTAGACATACCTTAGAAATATCTTTAGGGATCTCACTAACATTTTCACATCCTAGTTTTAAAAGGTTAACTAAACCTTTCCTCTGATACCAACTGTAGAGACCCGAAACTTGACATACATGGACATTACATTACTTTTGCGGAATACTTAATACATAACAAAAACAGACACACAATGACCGTAATAGTTTAGTGTCTTTGGAAACTCGGAATATAAACATCTAATCCTGTTGAAATATCTTCAACATCTCCCATATCGATCTTCCCCTTTTGTTTTCTTACCTAAAAACTTTCTTTATATCCTGGGGAAAAGAAAACATATAAAGGGTGAGCTCAAATTCTCAGTAAGTGTAATCATGGATAAAATAAAACAAATCATATTCATTTGAACTTAAAAACATGAACATAATTTTTAAAGATCAAAAGCTTGAGCAATAACATAAAACATGGAAGTACGTAAGGAATAGATCATAAAGAAACATTAATCATGATAAAATAGCGTGGGAGTAAAACATGTCATAGTGGAAACCATTCAACACATGTCATGATTTCCATAGTAGCCAAGGCATTGATGCCAAGACCATCTTAGTGGACAAAGTCCCTTTCTGAATCGAGTTCACTCCTCGGTTCAGTCCTGTAACACTGAACCAGATTAACTTACCGTTCTAGCCATGTATATCTCATGATATATAAATAATTACCCAATGCATTGGAGTGAGATATAGGTCCCACCCATCTCATCATGAAATCATTCTTACTTGTGCCACAAAATAAACTTAAAACATCCATCATAACCCAAAGAATAAAATGGGTTTCATAAACATCATCCCATCATCACATAATCCATATAAAACAAATGGATATAACATCATAAGAAAAGTGAAACCATGTAAATCATAGAGACATTATACTTGAAACATACACATATGAAATAATTTCATCTTAGATGGAAAATGGTTTTGATAAAACACTTGAAATGAATTCTGGAGGAAAATATCCTTTCTTCTTCAAAATCATTTTCTTTTCACAAAATTCCATTCAATTTTAAAAGAAAAGGATTTTGTTGAAAATAATCATAAAATATTGTAGAGTAAGCTTCATGAAAATGAGGTGTTATGAAACTATAAAAATCTGTTCATGCCGTATAAGTTAAAAAAACATTCTTCTCGAACTTTTGCCGGAAAAGTCAAAAAGTGCCTCGTAAAAGAAAGATTCCATACATACCATGTAGTAAAATTCAAAAATGGGTAAAAATGATATTAAACATACATGAAACCATTTTTGGAAAACATGGACATGGATGATAAATATAACCCCAGTAAATACTTACGAATAAACAATCTCGGAAAAAAATGAGATTTGCAAAATTATCCCTTACCTTAGGTCCGATATGCTTCGTATGGATCTTAACCTCTTATATAATGATTTAAGTAATTTCATTGACTTATTAAATAATCATATTCATTGTTATTATATCATATATGTTTCACTTATGACTTTATATTACCTGTTCTTTTGTAAATTCCATGTTAAAGTAGCATTTTGGGTAAAATCATTTCATTTATCGTATGTGTTTCGACTTATCGTTCATGATATTATTACTTATATCATGATTTACATAATTTCAGAGTATAGACCATGATTTATATATAATATATATTCATTATATACATATATATTATAGATCTATAAAAAGAAAGTAAATACACCGTTCATGGAGACGGTAGGTCGTACGTACGCATGAACGTTGTTTTCGTTTCCTTATTGAATTGAATGAAATTAAATAGATGACATAAATATATATATACATAAATCAAGTAGCATTATTATGTCATATATTTCATTATTATTCATTATATATACTTTATAATCATTCTTGAATGGTTAATCAGGGAAAATGAATCTCATCGCATTCGTGGAGATGGTAGTCCGTACGTACGCACAAGCGATGATATCATTCCCATGATCATGGAATTTTATTAAAGTGTATGTATAATATTACAGAATAAATATCACTTTAAAATAATCATATATATTCATTACTTTCACCATTATACCCATCCAAGTAAGGTGGTGGTGGAAAATAGATTACACCACGGCGTGGAGACGGTATTCCGTATGTACGCACGCGCGGTGATTTCGTTTTCCGTAGGATGGATAGATGGTGAAATGTGGTTGTTTCATACTTATAATAACATATCATTATATGGGTGATACGGATGTTATTACTTCATAATTAAACAACTAAATAAGAAGATGTTGAAGAAGAAATAAATTTGAAAGAATTGGTAACGGACATTACCTCTTCTTTGAAGCGCCTCTTTGAGACCTCCTCTTAGGGCCCTAAAATTGGTCTTTGAAGAATACCAGGTCATCTAGGATGTTTCTAGGGAAGTGGAGAAGATAATTTTGCATGGGTTTTCTGAGCTTGAAGGCTCAAAGTGGTGTGAGGAAGAGAGGGAGGAGGTTCCCTTTTATAAGGGAGGAGAGGGGCACCTTTGGAAAAACCAAAAATATTATTTTATTATAAAGTCATATTCGGTTTTTAATAGCTCTAAATTGATTTATTTCGAAGATAAGGTGGGTATGGGTTGAAATCCTCTCATCAAATAGAATTTAGATAAGTTTAGGGTTCTATTTTAACCATATCATTTAGATTTAACTTTAAGTTAGATAATTTAACTTTTACCGTGTCTTCTTGTTTTCTTACACTATAAGGTTAATAAACTTAATATAACAAGACAAACGAACCCCAAGTTGTTTATTATTAATATATATAACCTTATCTAAGTCATTTTTACGAACCATAGATTTTTAGGAATAAAATTACAATTAATAATATAATATTTGTTTTAAAAACTATTTTATGTCAATTTTAACACTATTTGGTAATTGATTTTTGTGAAAATCATAACAGAAATATTAGTTCTAAAAGAGTTAATTAAATCAGTACTAATATGTAATATTAACCTATAAAATTATTTGAATTCATAAAAAGTCTCAAATTACATTTATTTGGGTATTTATAACATCAATTATGTCAATATTTCATTAATAAGATAATTACTGCATCATCATTGTGTCATAAATAAATTAAACTATTTAATGTCTAAAAATTAAAAATAAAATACCATTATGTAGTAACTCTATTTAGATTTATAATTAATATTTATAGTCTAATTTATCTTATGTATAACCTTATATTAAAAATGATTTAGTTATTAAACATTGATTTTAACTATTTTAACCCTTCTTTAAATAAATTAATAATAAATGTCCTAATATAATCCTAGTGAGCCTAAATGGTCATATTTTATTCCTAAGGTTGTTTTTGGTCGAATTACACTTATCAAATAGAATTAGGACATGTGTTAGGGTAATAATAATATCCTTTTTACCCTTATTTATCCTATTTACTTTTAACCGTGGTAAATAAAAGTAAAAAGTTACTATTCATGAAAAAATATTTTCATCTCATTGAACCACATTTTAGTCCTTGATATTAACCATGTCTCTCATGTTTTCAAAATTCCACTCACAAAAGCGGCAAAATTAAGTTTTATGAAAAATTCAGTTTTTTAACTACCACTTAGTGGTTTCACTATTCATCAAAAAATGAAAGTTTCCAGAAAAATACCAAAAATTAGGCCTAGGATATATTTGATATTATGAATTCAAAAATGATGTCTATTTTACCAAATTAAAAACATATCAGTTTCATTAATTAATTTAAAAATTAATTCTCACCGTCAAAACAAATAGCGTGTTTTTAAGATATAATAACTATCAAAAGATTGACACTTGTTTATGTTTGGTTTAAATGTGAAATTATATCCAATGACCAACATTGTATTAAATGGTAAAAATATATTCTAAATATAATTTAAAACCATCCTAATTAATAATTTATCACTATTAATTATTTCTATTAAAAAAGTTGTTTTTAATTAAAATTTAGTAATTTTCACAATTCATCAAAATATGAAAGTTATCCGAAAAGTAACAAAATTTCACCCTAAGCTAATTTTGATATTCCGAATCCAAAAATGAATTCCATTTTGAAAGATAAAATATATAAAATTTCAAAAAGTGGGTATTTCTATTCATAACGGCTAGTTCATAATAATATTATAATAATATCTAGTTTAGTGAAAATCGGTATTGCGTACTACACACGCTATCGAGGAAGGTCGTGATTGCGTGTAATGCAAGCCAAGTCAGGGTTGCGTGTTGTTCAAGACTCCTCCGTTGTTTCATATAACAGAATCCAACCGTATTTCATTTATACATTGAATATATATATATATACACTCAAAGTTTCGTAGAATAACTACTATCAAAATTGTGTGTAACATGATCCAAGAATAGTGTTTTGTATACTGCAAGCTCATACGGTGTTGTGTATAGTGCAAGGCAATCTTGTTGTAGCTTACAACACAAGACATCAATGAAATTAAAAGAATATTTTTTCATAAAATCTCGGGGTGTTACATGATATGTAATATCATGTATTTTTATGTATGTTTTTTTAGTTTGATGAGATATGATAATTTTAGAGTTTCAAAATTAGGTACCACTTATGTTAAACTGGTCTGAAGTTGTTTAAATATTGTGATTACTATTATAATCATGATTAAATCTATTTAGTGATAATGATTAAAAGAGGTGAATATTTTCCACTATGAAAAAGATAACCATGTTTTAGTATTATTCCATATACATAATGAATATAAGCTTGTATCATGAAGGTGATATTTCACTAAAATGATATTTTGATGCATGTGAACATTCATTCTAGTGTGGATTAAGTAAATATTTATTTTCTAGAGTTTTAAGAAATGTTGTATCTAGGGTGATTATGGATTTATAAAAAATATGAAAAGGAGACTAAGATTTATGGGAGAGTGAATGATATTATTTATAGGCTCTTAATGATATTCTTTAACAAATTAAAGGCCATAGGTTTTAGATATTTTAGAAATATAAGATCATGGTGATGAATATCATGGAGTTTCCATATTAAAAATATGGATATAACATTCATTTGATTTTTTGAATATATAAAAATGAGGATGAATAAGAAAAATAGTTTGAGGAAAAAATAGACCTGTTATTATCTTCAAAATTTAGTGTATTGAAAGAGATGAGGGATTCCAATTTTGATGTGAAAAGTCCATCCTTGAGCATTAGAGAAGAAGATAAAATTTACAGAATAAAATTTTATTGCATATAAATATATCAAGCATCGAAGAACATTGATAATACTAGCATATGATATCTGTATATCATAAGTACAAAATAATAATAGAGGAACCCATTTGATATTATAGTAGTTGAGAAATATTAAACCAACCATTTTTAATTAAAATATGAAGATATGTATGCTTGTGATTATTTTATATTGATGAATTTGATTGGATTCACACAATCCAAGATATACATGAGCCTAAACTGCTTATCATAAATCAATTTGGAGGTTCCCTAATCTGGTATTCAATGTAAGATTGTTTGGTTCTATATCTTAACAGGTTAGAAAGTTTGTGTTTTCTTGTAATTTGGTTAGTGATAGATACAAAATGGAATAAGTCTATCCATTTTCCATTGGTTTATTCTGGATAATAAAATATTTTCCATGTTTGTGTGGGATAACAACCACTATACACCAAGGCCTAGCTCACACATTGTTGGTGACTATCATAAATCCCTATGTGCCTTATTTTTTTATTTAATTTTTATTCATTCTTGCAATAAAATAAGTGAGATAAGAAGATATTTAGATATATTCACCTTAACTATTGAAGTGGTAAAAAGTAAAGAATTTAAATTGGTAAAAAGTCACCCACCCTGATTAACCCCCATCTTAGTGTGGTTTCACAGATCTTGGGGGAACAACATTGTCAATGAAAAAAAAGTAATGGATACATAGTAATAATTGAAAAGGGTTCTTTAATTAAATTAAATATTTAAAAAAAATAGTTCAAGAACATTTATATAAAAATAAAATATATTATATGAACATGAAAAAGATATAAAAATTCTTGATTTGTATTAATACAATTTCTCTTTTCAAACCTAAAAATGGGTTATGTATGAGTCAATCAGAGAAAGATTATAATAATATTTTTAAATTTTTTAAATTACTAGAGGTAAATAGATATTCATATTTAATTATAAATTTTATTCTAATTCTTCAAAACTATTGTGGGTTTATAGAATCTCAAATTGTAAGATATTTCACGAGTAAAACCACTAAAAACATTAAAATGTACAAATTATGCATAAAAATCATGGTTATATTTAAAAGTTAAGAAAGTTCCTAAAAAATTCAATAATAAAAGTAATAGTATGATTAAAGTAGAAACTATATGCAGCGCATTTTAAATATGATTAGAAAAAGAGATAGAGTATCCAAGAGAATGATTGAGATAAAATCCCAAAGAAAAATATTGAGACGGACTCCCTTACTATCACTATAAACTATAAATTATAAAAAAATAGTATAGGTAAATATAAAAGTAATATATCAAAAATAAATGGAATAAATTAAGTTATTAATTCAATTCCTTTTACATAATTCAAATAAAGAAAGATATAAAATAGGTAATCAATATAAAAAATTAAGGAATATTTCGAAAGAAAACTCTTATGATAAAGTTAAGATAGGACATTTTATTATATAAGAGAGGTTGGGATACAAATAATGACTCAAAAAGGAAAATTAGTTAGTTGAATTTTTAATATATTTCATGTTAGATATAAAATAGATGGTAGATGATAAAGAATAAATACATGGAAATAATTTAGAATTGGTAGAAAATTATTATCTCAAGTCTTGAAATGATTTTTATGCACCCTAACCTACTAAATAATAAAATTATTTTTGTTAATTAATTTTTTTTAGAATTATTATTTTTATTTTATTATTATTATTATCTTTTTTTTATTCATCTATTATTAGTTTCATGTTGTTTTGATCAATTGTTGAAATACATTAAGTATATTGTTTTAAGACTATATATATGTAACAATAAGGTTAAATTTCCATTTTAAAATAGAAACATAATCTCAATAAGTGTGTTGTAACTGTTAATTTCAATTCTAAGAGTAACTAAGTTGAATTGTTTAATATATTCTCTAATATATTTCGAAATAAATAAAAAATTCACTATAACCTTTTTTAGACGCTTAAAATTACTATAATTTATTTACATTCAATTTCATAATTATAATGATTTTTTATCCTTTGAATATAAAAAAATGAAATTAATTATTTATTTATGTTAAAAAAAATTAAATCCTTTTTTAAGATTAGTGGTGAAATGAAAAAAAATAAAAAAAATTGTCATTCACTTAGGTAGTATAATACTATCATTATTGAATAATGGCTTTAATAGTTTTTAAAAGAGTTTAAAAATAATAGGAAAAATAATAAATATTTTTGTTTTATAAAAATATTATAGTAGGATTGTATTAATTTTAAATGATACATTAAATATTACATATATAAGAGAAGTGTGTGATGAAAATTTAAATGAGAAAATGTGGGTTTTAAAACCCTTAATTTGATATAGTATTAACTTTAGAAAAGGTTTTTATTAGTAGAAATGGGAAAAATATAATCTTTATTAGATAAAAGGGATGTTAATACTATAGTAATATAATGATATTGGTAAATGTATAGGAATTTTTAAAGAGTTTAAGACAAAATAATCTCAAATATGAGATATAGAGAGAGACTTGGGGATCATCAACTTTTTCTTTGAGTTAGATCCATTTGATTGGATCTAAATTTTTCATAAGTGGGCCTTTTGGTAATAATATGGAATTATTAGTGTGATAAAATATTTAATAGAGGTATTTTGGAAGATTATTTGTAAAAAATATGTTTTGGAATTGAGGAGTAAGGGGTGGAAGAGTGGGGTTTACAAAGTCAAAGGGAGGTATATCTTTGAATAAAATATTGATTACTTTATTATTTAGGCTCAAGACTCTGAATATAATTGGTTCATTACACTGTTAATTTTTTAATAAAATAACAAAAAAAATTATATACTTTTATAAACTCCTTAAATTAAATTACATATTTTAAAAAAAATTATACAGTGTAAAAAATCATAAATGGTTTTTTATTACAATAAAATATAACTTAGGACTTAAAAATTTATTTATAGGTTTAAAATATAGGTTTATTATTTTTAACTATATAATTTTTCTTCTTAAATAAATTTTATGTAATTTAGAATGTTTTATAAAACATTTCGTTATATTTTTTATCATTTTAATATCATAGAGCATAATATATATATAGAATGATATTTTTACTATTTAGTTACAAATTGACTATATTGGAAAAATTCCAAAAACTAACCATGAGATAATTTTTATGTGATAATTTTTTAATTGATATCTATATTATAAAATCCGTATTCTAATTAAGATAAAATTATCTTTTGAATAAATATTTCTGAAAATAATTTTTTTATGATGTACTTTATACATTACGGTTATAATTTCATGCCAATAATTGTATAACTTTTATAATGACTACCTTATAAAAATATAATGTCCATTTTTTGATAATGTGACATAATATATGTGAGAAAAAAATAAAATTTTTATTATATGTTCTTCAGAGTATTATTTTTCGTATAAGACATTATACGTGTCCTTTTAAAATAAAAATTTTTAGAGTATTAAAATGTGCAAATAAAATATTATAAAAATAATTTAAAAAATAAAAAAAAAATATTATGTAAAATAATAAATAACTAATAAAATATCATTTTGGTATAAAAATATAATTTTTATCATATGATTTATATAAATTTTATTGGACATCAAAAATTATTACATTATTTTATATGGTTTTATGTTACAATTATACCAATATAAGAACATTTACATTAATTTTCTAAGAAAATTATTTCAATACATTCATCAATACTAAAACCTCCATTTTAAAATAAAACTAAAACTATGATTATTTTTTTTATTAAATCAAAATCTTTATAAAAAATAATCTTAAATTCATTCAAATAGATTTTATAAAACTATTTTGAAAATAAAATTCCTTTATGATACATGAGAAAAAAATAATTTTTTATTAATAATTTCATATAATATTAATAATGGAATCATATGTATACATTATTAATTTTTTAAATGAATATATGAATATAATAATGGAAATTAGAATGTCACGCTTTTAGGACAATTTCTAAAAAAATATTATTTTTTAATAAAATTTCATTACCACTTCTTATTACAATAATTATGTATGAAAATTATAGTTTCATGTCAATATTAATGAAAGAAAATAATTTCATTTTTAATTACATATTTAAGAGAGAAATTTTATAAAAATGTTCATTTAAAATGGGATATAACATTCTACACATTAAAAAATTTCTTCCTCATAATTTTTACTCAATGAAAATCACTTATCGATGTTTTCACATATTTTCAACAAGGACATTACTAAACCTTAATGTCATGTTAAATATTAACTATTATATGGTTTTAATTTGACTATACAAAAACACTATAGTAATGTTAGTTCTATCTGATCATATAAGGTATACTCAACCTAGTACTCTCGAGCTAATATTTATTTATATATTCATTTATAACCAATTTTTTCTTAATATTAATACCTAAAAATAACCAAACTATTCTCTAGAAGAAAATTAATTAGACCTAGAACTTCATTTCTAGATCAAGTTCATAACATAATTTGTTTACACATAAAATGAGATACAACTGGCTCTAAGAAAAAAATGTCCAATATCTTTGAGAACTATGAATATGATACCCCATAATCATATAATTATACCATATAATTTAAACTAATACATCATCTAATACCACATAAAAACCAATAAAATCTATTCTAAACCAACAATCACTTAGGGAAATGGGGAAACATGAGAAAGGATGAATATCAAATGTTATGTAATGGGTAAAACATTAGAATCAAAGAATAGAGTTGAAATCAAAAGATATTAAATAATTGATACACATGATTAGGGGAGAAATTAAATATTTAGTGGAATAATATCATGAAAGTATAAGATTTTATCATGATCAATTATAACATAATCATAGATCATGATATAAAAATTATAAAAATATGCTCCTATAAGAATAAAGTATTATAACACTCCAAATGTAATTTTGTTGATTAGTTTAGGTTATTTTATATTAATGAGGGGTTTATTGAGTTTTAGAAGTTTTCATTATTGGAGTTAGTAAATTTTAGAGTTTTTTGGGTGTTAAATGATTATCTCACATGGTTAAATGAAACTGTGTGGTTATCATTTGATAGTAATGTACACATTGATTGTTCAATTTGGAATAGTTAATTCATGGGTATTCAAATCATGTAGGGTCTCGAAGGAAACCATGTGGGTTACCTAGGAATGTCTAATAAGGTGTGAATAGTTGGAACACAGCTTGGTAAGCCATTAAACCTACCCATAATTCATTTAAAGTTGTAATTATTTATTTTACCCCATCCAAATTTAACTCACCTCTTCTCTCTTTTCTACCTCACAATCTCATGGTCCTCCTTGTATCCCTATGAATATTTCCTCCACATCCTTATTTTATTTTTATTGCCTCTCCCTTATATTTTGACCATTACATGGGAAAATATCTTTCTTTTCTTCTTTTCTAATCCTCCACTTTTTTATCATCTATTTTCTTAGGTTTCTCTTTATTCCATGAACCCTAATTCATGGATCATGTTTGGGATTATAATTGAGTTCATTCTAACATAGGATTTTGTTTTTCCAGGACCCAAATAGGGTTATTCTTGCATTATTTGGGAATTCAACATGCATGGTAATGAATTGGGACAATATTATAATTTTTTAGGTAGGTTTTTATTTGATCTACCTTTATTTTTCAATTCATATAATTCTATTGATTCAAAAAAGTAATTTATAATTATGTATGACTATGTATAATTTTTTTAATGGATTCAAAAAAGTTTTCAAGTGAATTACATGATTGGAATAAAATATTTTATATGGATTCTAATTGAATTATTTTGAATTAAATTTTTAATCATTCCAAGTTTTTTATCAATTACTTATGAGGATTTTTAAATTTTTTGTGAAAAAATTAATGGATAGGGACATATTTTTTATTTTAAAGGATTAAAATATGTTTTAAAATATGTTTGGAACATGAACACAGTGTGATTCTAAGTGATTTCAAAATTTTGAAATTGTTGAATATAAAATGAAGGGAAATTTAATCAGTATCATCAGTTGAATTCTATTTAAAGGCTTAAATGGAACTTTAAAATTGTTTGATAGGTTATGATAGAATAAACGATTGTCCCAAATAATTTTTTTTCTCATTCAGGATTATTTATCCTTTTGTGATGGATGTATGACGTAAAATGTAATGTTATATGTGAGGGAATTGTACGTTAAGTGTGGTATATTTATTATGTTCATTTATGGATTTATTTTTATTGATTTCTCAACTACTTTATTGATTGTTTTTTTATGAATATGATAGGTAACTATCTAGAGTTCTGTAAGACTGCAAACTCTATTTTTGATTATGACTAGCTTTATTGAAACTATGTATCTTAGTTTTCCAAGATGTTTATGCCCATGATAGATTCAGGATCCAAGGATGGGTTAGGGTATGATTATTTTGAAAGGACTTATAGGATAAGAAGTTTATTATAGGTTGGTTTAAGGTTCTTTTCACCCATTTAGAATCATATTACTTTTATTCCTAGGTTAGCATCCCATGAAACTTGTGATTTGATAGGTGATTTCACATAGGGTCTATCTTTGATTATATATATTGAACACTTTTTTATTGTTCTTGGTGAGACCCTTATATTTTATTAATATTTGTATTTCTTTCTAATAATTATTTGATGTTTGTTTTTTATCTCTTATATATGTGCAGGTATGATTTTGAATGGTTTAAAAAAGTTTTTGAATGGACCTTTTGATATTCAAGGAACATTTGGTATGGATTTAAATTATGGTTTTCTAAATGAAATTGAAATAAATTCATGAGACTTCATTTTATAAAAACAAATTTTCATTTTTTATATGGTAAAATGTTTGTGTTCTTGAAATTTGTAGCATGATTTTATTTTATTATGGATGATATAAATAGAAAATCATATTTTTTCTCCATTTTATTTTCAAACTAAAATTCATGAATTGATTATATAAAGGAATTTCTTAAACTCAGCAGGTATAGACCTACTGGGATATATAACTCATGCCTATATATATTATAGAATCCAAATTTCAAATGGGTTTTGGATTTTTTTTTTGGGGGGGGGGGTAAAAATGGTTTAGTTGGGATTTGCTAAGAAAGTGGATTTTTTTGAAAGTTGGCTTCAGGTAGGGTTCATTTGTTTTATTTTGGCCATGTGGTATATCAGCCAATATGGTCATCCTTTTATATGATTTTAGGTTCTTTTTTTGTTTTTTTATGTTATGTTGTATTTTATTTTTTATGGATATTATTATATATTTATGAAAATGGTTAGAATTAGTATCATTTGCTATGACTTTCTTTACTTCACTATGGTATTTTTTGTTATTCTTACTTGATTTTTCAGGGATATCCAATGTTTGGATTGTTTATGATATATTTTTTATATATGAACAACTATTATATTAATTATAATTTTAGGGGGAAATCATTCCTAATGTGGTTACTTTGATTCCTAGGAAATATTTGTTAGCCTGTGAAGATTATGAAGTCCCATTGGGAAAAGTAGTATGCTGGGTCGGGTTCTGGTTCAAGTGTAAGCTCGGGACAGTTCATTACAATTGGTATTAAAGAAAGGTTTGAATTAGAGCCTTGGTTTAAGAATAAATATATTATTATTTGGGTAGTTTCCTTTTTTGAAGATAAGGATGTCAAGACTAGAGAGGTAGGTGTGAGAAGAGTGTTTCGATGTCATTTATATTTAGAGCTTCATGTTTCAATAGGTATTCAGGATTTTAGATTTGATTTTTGTTCTTCATTTTATTATTTTATTGAATTATAATTTTATATTTATGGTGGTTATGTCTTGATTCTCATTTTCATAGCTTGATTTCCCTTTGGGTTGTAGTTGGAGTTGTTGGATAATAATAAAAAATGGAAATCACTATGTGAGGTTGTCTTATAGGGACAAAAAAACCATGAAAAAACCTAGATTTTGATTCTAGACTTGTTTCAGGAACCATTTCCTGGTTGGAATGTGGACATCAACCATTGGTCCAAGACAAATATGGGTTTTACCTGCAATTTTTGTTTTTTTATTTAGACATATTGGTTCTTGGATTTATATATTTTAGAAATTGTAAATGGATTAATATTTTCTTGTGATATATTGGTGATATTGTATTAGTTTTTAGTTAATGTCAGTGATGTAATTTTACCTTTGTGTTTTTATGGAACTAGATATTTTGTGTGTGTGAAAAGGGTATTTCGTTTAAAAAATTATTTCAATTTGAAAATAATCCTTAGGGAATGTTTTTAAAATAATATTTTCTTTTATGGAACATTTTGAAGTACTATATTTCATTATGAAATTTGTAAAGTGTTAGTTTTATCATGGAATAAAGAAGTTGTATTTGTTTTTAAATTGGTTTTTATGACAACCCATACCTAAATGTCTGATAATTACATGAATTAAAAAATATTTCATTAAAATGCATTCTAAAGACCATTTGGGTTTATATTTTTAGATAATAAATACAAAAAATTGACTAATAAAATTCATTCCCTTTTAACTAATGGACATTTTTTCACTATGAGAGAAACTGCTTAATCCATAACGAGCAATAAATATCACCCATAAACTCTTAACATAAGAAAATATTACAGATATTAACATATTAATGTTTATTATAGATTTATGAATAATTTTATTCAAATATGTTGTGATTCATTTATATTGGGTGTGGTGTCTAGAATAGGTTATCGAATATAACATCAGTTTCAATAAGGCCTAAAATTTCAATTTGTTACATTATACCTAATTAAATAAATTACATCCTCATAATTATAATTATCGATTACTAATAAATATATCTAGGAAAAATTATCATTCAATATATAACTTATAATGATATATTTATCTCACTATCTTAAGCTAGATCAATATTCTTATCATTTCCTTAAACAACATTATATAATCATATGCCCTAGTTTTTACATATCCTAATCATATGTTTTAAAAAACATTCCATTCCAAAAAATAACCTACACCTACAAGGAATAAAACAATAGAAAAAATTATGTATTCTTCTACATATTAATTATATCTTCAATCCTCAGATAGTATTAACCATTGGTTCATAAATTCATATAAAATCCCATTATTCTAAAAAATATCATGAATCGACTATCAATCCCAATGTTACAAATACTATATTACTTACTTATTCCAAAATCACTCAAAAATTTGTTACTTCAAAGTTAATCATATATTAAACCTAAGAGTTATACATACCTCAATCATGTGATCATCAATAGTTATCCCCCAAAAATATGACATTTTCATAAAATAAATTTTCAAGGTTATTTATTCTTTTTAATATATGTTTTTGAAAATTCTAAAGAAAAAATATTGATGAAAAAAAACTTAGATTATTCACTTAACCATCATAACATTTACAATATACCATAATACCATTTATTAATATCATTTACTGATGAAATTATCCATGATTATCAAAAAATAATTTCTATTATAGTATCAACCTCACTACATTAGGTAAGAATATGGTACTCACATTCTTCCATCATAACAAGAGTATAATAAAACTATCAAACATTTAAGTATGTTCCCTTATTCATTTATATGACATATTGGTTTTCGAATACAAACCTTTCCAACTTTATTTTCATGACCCTATTTCCCAAAAATAAAAAATACAAAATGGTTATCAATAAAAATTAGATTATATGATCATATGAATATAAAAACCTGATCCTAATATGTCTTCTCTGATTAAACATTCATTTTATCCTTTAATAAAATCAATTCAATATAATTTGATTTCTTTATGTTATCTTGTGATTATTACCCTAATCCCTTAAAATAATGAGGAAATAAATCATTCGCAATGGTTTGTAAAAGGAATATGATTAACCCAAAGAATATCACCGAAAATTTTCAAACCAGGTCTGCAGTTATGCCACTTTATCGTTCACTAGGTAATGGTTGATTTAATACCCAACACACCCTATTTGGGGTTATTTCTTCTAGGTACTAATTTTCTGAATCCTGAATCCACTTTCTAGTATCCAAAAAGGGATTTATTTCCTAGGAAATCCACACAACCTCTACTTTAAAAAAATCATGATATTATCCTATAATTAGACATATACCTTATACTTTCCCAAGGTTTTTCACAAAAATGCTCTTATCATAATCCCAAAAGTATTTTATATTATATCAACTAACATAAAGGGTTATATACACATTTTAAATTAGTACATACTATGACTTATCAAAATTTGTTGAAATTTCAAACTCATAAATTATAATCAAATTATAATATCCTAATATCCAAAGTTATATAAACCATCCTCTAATTCCAACTATGGGATCATAGAACTAATCATCTAATAATTACATGAATTAAAGAAAATATTTAATTATAATGAATTCCTAAGACATTTTTGGGATTTTATTTTTATATAATTAAAAATAAATCACACAAGTGCAGAAAATGTTATTTGCATCACCATTTTTACGCCGGTTATATATAACCGACGTGATAATCAGTGAAACGTGGTTTTTTTACGTCGGTTATTTTATAACCGACGTAACAAATGTGGTGAGTAGCTTTTTAACATCGATTATTTTAATAACCGACGTTACAAATCGCGCTTGTTCAGTTTTTACGTCGGTTATAAATTAACCGACGTAAAAAACAAAAGTGCTGGAGTTTTTTTACGTCGGTTATTTGATAACCGATGTAAAAAAACAAGATATCTATGAGTTTTTTACATTTGTTATAAAATAACCGACGTAAAAAAACCAAAGAGCGGGGGTTTTTTACATCGGTTATAAAAATAACCAACGTAAAAAAACGAGTTATCTTCGAGTTTTTTAGATCAGTTATAAAATAACCGACGTAAAAAACGCGGCTTTTGAGGACTTTTTTGACGTCGGTTATTTTATAACCGGCGTAAAAAAATAACCCATAGAATGTTTTTTATGTCATTTATACAATACCCGACGTAAAAAAACTGTGATTTTTTATGTCTTTTTTTATGTCGGTTATAGAATAACCGACGTAAAAAACCAACACGCGGATTTTTTTACATCGGTTATAAAATAACCGATGTAAAAACAGCTATATCTGAAGCATTTATAACATTGGTTATTATAATAACCGACGTTATAAGTTTATAACGTCGGTTATTAAATAACCGATGTTATAAAACATTTAAAAAATTAACATGCCCCGTGGATTGTCATTTACATTTTTCCGATCGACTGTCTGGCAGCTCGTCTCTCTCGCGCGGTAAACCCTAATCAACTCGTCGATCTCTCTGCGTTAAACTCGTTTTTCCTTCATCGTTTATCATATTTACTCTCCTCGGATCTATCATCTCAACTCGCATCACTCAAGTAAGCCTTCCATGAATTTATTTCGTTCATTTTTTTTCGGATAGTCTATATTTATGTTTTGCGATTTTTGTGTTTAAACTAGGTAGGATTCTTCGATTTTGAACCCTATTACCTATTTTTCCATCATCATCGTATTTATCATCCCTATATCTATTAGATCAACTCACAATATTCATGTAAGCCTCAAATACTTTTATTTAGTTTGTTTTTTGTTTCGCGAATGCACGACATTGATGGTAATTTTTGTTGTCATTGATAACTAATGATCTCATTCACCTATATTACTGCATAGAATGGTTATTGATTAAATGTACGAATTAGGAAATGATATTTCATGTATTGTTGCTGCTTATGTTTGTCCTCTTTTATATGAGAATATATTAGACATATAATGTAATGGATGTCGACCTCTATGGCCCTTCGATGCATCTCTATGTCTCATGATTCCAAATAAAAATGGGTTCTGCTGAGGGCTTACCCTAGTATTTTTTGAGACCTTGGCCAAGGCCTCAACAATATGTTTAAGATTTCTAGAATTATCCATTACCTCATTATGATATTAGTTATCGAGAAAACTTGTGATCATTTGACTAGTTGAATATCAATGGTTATTTTTAATTATCATACGATCATTTAAGTAGCCATATTTAATAATATTTAATTCCATCTATTTCATGCTAAAGTATATATCAAATTCAAGTGTTTTTAGTTGTTCACCATGCCTAGTTTTTATATGTAAATCATTGTTTGGGGGTTGTCCGGGGGTGGGGGTTGTCCAGAGGGTTGGGGGGTGTCTAGGGGGGGTGTCCAAGGGGGTGGGTGGGTGCGGGGGTTGTCCAAGGTGGTGGAGGCTTGTCCAGAGGGTTTTGGGGGTTTTCTGAAGGTTGGGGGGATGTCCAGAGGTTGGGGTGTTTAGGGGGGGTGTCCAAGGGGGTCAGGGTGGGGGTGGTGTCCAGGAGGGGTGGGGGTGCTGTCTGGAGGGGTGGGGGATGTCCAAAGGGTTGGGGGGTGTCCAGCGGGGTGTCTAAGGGGGTAGGGGTGGGGGTGGTGTCTAGGAGGGGTGGGGGCTGTCCAGGGGGGTGGGGGGCTATCCAGAGGGTTGGGGGTGTCTACGGGGTGTCCAAGGGGGTGGGTGGGTGTGGGGGGTTGTCCAAGGGGGTGGGGGCCTGTCCAGAGGGTTTTGGGGGTTGGTCGGGGGTGGGGGGCTGTCCAGAGGGTTGGGGGGTGTCCAGGGGGTGTCCAAGGGGGTGGGTGTGTGGAGGGGCGTTGTCCAAGGGGGTGGGGGCCTTTCCAGAAGGTTTTGGGGGTTTTCTGGGGGTGGAGGTTGTCCAGAGGGTTGGGGGTGTCCAGGGGGGGTGTCCAAGGGGGTGGGGGTGGGGGGTTGTCCAGAGGTTTGGGGGTGTCCAGGGGGGGTGTCCAAGGGGGAGGGGGTGGTGTCCAAGAGGGGTGATTTTCTCCATCTGAATTTTTATTTTAAATATGATTTGATTCTCAGGTTTACTCCATTCTCTCCAATTTTCTATCAACCATGTAGGCGTCATGGTTTTCTTTTATTCAATGGAATTTAAAACTGTTATATCTAACTATATTTTCTTTTAATAATAATATTCAAGCATGTTTTTTTAAATACACATAGATTTGTTTTATATTTCAAATTTGTTTTACATTAAAATTATGATTTTTTTCATATAAACTTATATTTGTCTTATGTTAAAAATATATATATATATTTTATATTTGTTATAGGTAATAATGAGTCGAAGTTGGATTACGGAACATTGAATGAGCAATGAATATGAGGAAGGTGTTGATGCCTTTTTGGAATTTGATAAACAAAATGTTCCAAGTAGTGAAATTTTTTTCTGTCCATGCCTGAAATGTTTGAATATGAAGAAGTTGAAAAGTAGAGAGATAAAATATCATCTGATATGTCATGGTTTTAATCCGAGTTATAGCCCTTGGATTTGGCATGGTGAAACTGGACGAAATGTCACTGATGATGATGATTCACAAGATGGTAACTCTGATGGAATTGAAGAAATGATTCGTGATATTGTAGCAGAACAAATTAAGATAGAACCGACAGTTGCGCGTCTATATGGTGATGCTGAAAAACCATTATATCCTGGTTGTACAGATTTTACTGTTTTTTCGGCAGTGTTAAGATTGATTAACCTGAAGGTGAAATATGGATGGAGTGACAAAAGTTTTACAGAGCTACTACAATTGATGAAAGACATTCTTCCAAAAGATAACAATCTTCCAGATTCACATTACAAGGCCAAGAAAATATTATGCCCGATGGGATTGGGAAACAAGAAAATACATGCTTGTCCGAATGACTGCATTATATATAGGAAGGAATATGAATTTCTGTTAGAGTGTCCTAAATGTGGGACATCACGGTATAAGGTGAAAGAGAAATCACAGGCTGATGTAGAGATTACAAATCTCCCTTCAAAGGTATTTTGGTATCTTCTTATAATTCATTGTTTCAAACGTTTATTTGCTAATTCACATGATGCAAAAAGGTTAATATGGAATACTGATGAGCGGGTATGTGATGGAAAAATATGTCATCCAGCTGATTGTCCACAATGGAAGAAAATTGATGCGCAGTATTCTACATTTGGAAGTGAAATAAGAAATCTCATATTAGGGTTGTGCACAGATGGAATGAATCCATACCGAACCCTCAGTAGCACACATAGTTCATGGCCTGTTTTATTGGTAATTTACAACCTCTCTCCTGAAGTTTGTATGAAGCACAAATATGTCATGTTGAGTATAATGATCTCTGGTACAAAGCAACCCGGCAATGATATTGATGTTTACTTGTCATTGTTGATTGATGATTTCAAACTGTTATGGGATGATGGTATTAGGGTGTATGATTCTTATAAAATGGAATATTTTAAACTGTATGCAGTGCTTCTGTTCACTATAAATGACTTCCCAGCGTATGGAAATTTTTCTGGATACAGTGTTAAAGGGAATAAAGCATGTCCAATTTGCAAAGAACAGACGTCATATTGTCAATTGCATCATGGGAGGAAAACAGTGTACATGGGTCATCGAAAGTTTTTTCCTATGGATCACCCTTATAGAAGACTAAAAAAGGCATTCAAAGGATCACAAGAATTTGATACTGCTCCAAAACCTTTATCCCCAGATCTGTATTTTGAGAGGGTGAAAAACCTTGATGTGACATTGGGAAAGACACAAAAATCTGGTAATGATATACATATTTGGAAAAAAGGTCAATATTTTTTGAGCTACTATATTGGAGGTATCATGAAGTTAAACATAATATTGATTTCATGCACGTGGAGAAGAATATATGTGATTGTTTTATTGGAACATTGTTAGATATTAAAGGAAATACTAAAGATGGGTTGAATGCATGATTAGACTTACTATCAATGGGAATACGTTTGGAGTTAGCTCCCACTCCTAAAGGAAGACGAACATTTCTTCCCCCGGCTTGTCATACATTATCGAAGAGGGAGAAAATTAGCTTTTTTCAATGTCTTCATGATATCAAAGTGCCTCAAGTTTATTCTTCAAATGTAAAAAATTTTGTCTCATTGAAGGACTTGAAGTTGATAGGTATGAAATCACATGATTGTCACGTCATGATGCAACAAATTCTACCAGTTGCATTGCGTGGAATATTTCCCATTCATGTTAGAAAGACTATAATGAAGTTGTGTTATTTTTTCAATTAATTTTGTAACAAGGCGATTGATGTGAATGCTTTGAACATTTTGGAAAAGGATGAAATTTTTATACTTTGTCAATTGGAAATGTATTTTCCTCCAACTTTTTTTGATATAATGGTGCATTTAATGATTCATCTGGTTCGAGAAATAAATCTTTGTGGACCTGTATATATTCTTTGGATGTATCCTTTTGAAAGGTATATGAAAATATTAAAGGGGTATGTTAAAAATCTATATCGACTTGAAGCCTCCATTATTGAAAAGTATATTTCTGAGGAGGTAGCAGAGTTTTGTACAAGCTACTTGGCTGCGGCGCAACACATAGGATTGACTCCATCTCACCATGAACGAGTTAATAATGAGGGAAAGGGGATTCGAGGCTTGAAAGTAAAATCATTGTCAGTTGAACAGATGAAGAAGTTAGAATCATACATCTTGAATAACATAGCTGATGCTCAACCGTATATCACATTGCATATTAATGAGTTGAAACAATGTCATCCAAAGAAGAAAGAAATGTGGATTTTGAATGATCACAACAAAAAAAATTTGTCATGGATTAAAAAGACTTTGCTTGGTAGATCAGATGTATCAGAGACATTAAAATGGATAGTGGGTGGTCCATGTTTAAATGTGATAACATGGTCTAGTTATGACATTAATGGATATAAATTTCATATGAAAGCTTAGGACAAAAGAAGTGCAGTTAAGAATAGTGGTGTATTGGTGTTTGAAGAAGCAATGCATTTTTCGAGTGCTAAGGACAAAAACCCAATTTCTACATCAAGTGCATATTATGGAGTGATTGAAGATATATGGGAGGTTGATTACTTTAAAATTAAAGTTCATGTTTTTAACTGTAACTGGTTTATCAGTAACAACAGTGTTAGACAAGATGAATTTGGAATGACACTTGTTAATCTGAATAGATTGGAAGACACAGCTGATTATTTTTTAATAACAACACATGCAAAACAAATTTTCTATTTATTAGATCAATCAGATATATAGTGGGTTGTTGTTTTAAAAGGGAAAAAACAATATGTTGGTGAGGATGAAGTTGATAAAGATGTTGATTTATGTGAGATCCCTACTTCCATGGAAAGATTAACAGAACATAATGATGAGCATGTTGAAGACATGGTTTGCGCCATAAGGAATGATCACGACGAAGGAATTTGGGAAAATAATCCATTTGTACATTCCTAAAATTACAGGTAACATATGTTTATTTCTTTTTTACATTTATTTTTTTCATAAATGTTAGATGTTGTAAGTTTTTTATTTATTAAAACATGTTTTAAAACAAAATAAGTATAAGTTTTTGTTTGTTTTTAGTTTTTTTAGTTTACTTTATCATGTTTACCATTACATGAATTATATATCTATTATTTTTGTTTAGTGAAAATTACATTACCATGTTTACCAGGTTTACCATGTTTACCATTTTTACCATCTTGACCATATTTACCATCTTTACCATCTTTATCATTGTTTAACATGCTTACCATATTACCAATGTTTACTATTACGTAACTTAGTACACTTTTCTATTTTCTGATTACAGTAGTATTAAAATATTTGAATTTGTATATTTTTGAACTAACGTTTGTTTTTTTGATTTAAAGGATAATGACAGATCATTAAGTTGATCAACCACATTATTCTAGAGATGATCATATTGGTCATACCTCTGGGGAGGAACATTCACATGCTCCTATTACAACAAAGAGTTCAAAGGTTGGTAAATGTGGGTGCACATGTTTACCAAAATTATCAGTTGCCCGTACGCAGGATCAGAGGATAGTCATTGAGTTTGATGATGATGATATTCCTAGAGGTCCAAATGCCAAAGATTTTAAGAGTTTTGTAGCAACTCAGGCTAAGAGAAAAGTAAGAATTATGTATGATGACTGGAGAAGTGTGGATAAAGCGATAATCTCTCAGTTATGGGAGACGATTTTGGTAAGATATTTTGCTATTGTTTGAATATTGTTTAAATGTTTCTAGTATATATATTATATTTAACCTCTTCTTTATCAGATGAAATTTGATATTCCTGAAACTGGAGGAGTCAAGAAGAAATACTTATCGTTGGATTCCAGGATATGGAGGGATTTCAAATCAACCCTCTCATCTGATTTCATTTATGGTCATAGGAGTCATCACAATCCTTGTCGTATATATCCTTTTATAGATGAAGACACATGGAGACAGTTTTTTGAAAGTAGAATAAAAGAGTCATTTTTGGTAAGGGCAGTGTAAACTTTTATAAGATTTCTTATATAAATGATCTTATTAACCATTTTTAAGGATTTCTTATTCTTAATTTAGAGAAAACAAGGAAAGCTCATCAAGATATCCAATCTCAAAATGTATACCCTCATAGTTTATCTCGGGGAGGGTATGCATTATTGGATGAACAAATGATGGAAGAAAAATTCCAACAACTAAGTGCTGAGTCTTCAAGCTCTAGAGAGGTGGCCCCTCCATCCCCTCCATCTAGACATGAAAAATGGAAGAGAGCTCGGAAGGGCAAAAAAGGGCAATATCTTTCAGATGAATCAAGAATCGTAGATGAGAGGATTGTAAGATATATATTTTATTTATTTAAGTTAACCATTTTCTTCATATAATTCCAATCATTAAATAAATGTACAATTAATTAATACAGGACTCTCTTGAGGAGAAGAGTTCATAGGGGACATTTACAGCTACTGGGAGGGAAGATATTTTATCTGTAGCATTGGGAAGGCCCAAACATCCTGGTCGTATAAGAGGATATTCGGCAGGTGTATCGGTAAGAAAAGTGTTTCCACGTTCTTCAACTTCAAATGTTGAGGGGGTTTATAGAAAAAAATTGAATCCTTGGAGGCTGAAGTTCATAATATTAATGAGACGATGGAGGACAAGATTAGAGCATCGGTGCAGTCTATGTTTGCAGACATGCAAAGACAATTTCAGACTGCAGCTCCCACTCCCCCACCTCCCCCTGAAGACCCCATTATTTATCCTCCACCTCTTCCAGTAGCTCCCACTCCCCCACCTCAGCCTGCTGACCCCATTCTTTATCCTACTCCTCCGCTACAGCTTCCTACTTATTTTGAGTTGTATGTTGATGATTCTCAACAGCATATAGTAGCATATGGGTTGGTATATTGTATAGGAGATACAGTTCATCATCAACAATTAGAGGTAGATAATCAAAGGGTCACTGTACAAGATATTATAGATAGATCAGCTCGGGTACCATTACCTACAAATGATGTGGCGACAATTGGACATAGTATCGGCCATTTTTTAATTTGGTCATCCATACTTCTTCGACTCATTGCCATAGAGGTATGAATGTTATATATTTTATTTTATTTTTTTTATTAAAGTTGTTTTATCATTTGAAAACTAATATATTTTTTCAATTTATTTTTACAGGAATACTTCAAATGTAAAGAAATATTGTATAGGCAACAACAAAGACAAATAGCCATGACATCAAATACAGATTCTAGTAGTCTTGACAGATTGTCATGATATTCAAATTTGTTGGCGGGTTATTATGAGTTTCCAATGGTAGATCATGTTTTTGGACATGAAATAAATGTAGGGATTATGAAAACTGATATCATGGAGCTTGTTACTGGAGATAAGTTGGGCATCAACATGGTGCAAATTTTTTCCATGTAAGTCTTAACACATTTTCCCTGCGTTATATTTATTAAAAATTTATACTTATGTCTGTTTTTTATTAGGTATCTTTATAAAATTTGTGAGAGGAATTAGCTGACAGATGTATATGGATTCATGGACCCGCAATTGATTTCCCCTGAAGCATGTGCATTGGATGAGGAACAAAGAATTCTTTATATTGCTGAAATACTTGAAAATAATATAGTCACACAATGTTGGATGATGCCTTTTGTGAGAGGTATGAAACACATCTCTCACAAAGAGTT